>CM040984.1:26984597-27043899 GCA_022985145.1 Pangasius djambal | reverse complement strand
CAGAAGATCACAGAACATCAGCTGAGGGATTTCTCCTCTCTCCTGTTCTACTGTAGATTTATCCGTCACTGTGCAGCTCTCCACACACCAAGAACTGGACTCAGATCAGGATTAACACTGAACTGAACATGGACGCTGTGAAGACAACTCTGTCTCAGCTTCAGAAAACTCTGAATGAGAAACTCAGTAGAACACTGAATGAGAAGCTGAAGGAAATGGGTGAGAAACTGAGAAATCTGAAACAAGGGACTTATTTTGTTAGGGACAGTATGAAGAGTTATTGATTAGTTTCTTGGTTTATTGATGGATGAATGAAATTAAATTCGTGTTAATGATTTTCTGAAGCTTTTTTGTAGCTTTTCCAAGTTTGCATTAAAACCATATTTACTTTAATAAATGTCCTGTTGTGTTGTAATTAGTCTCCACAGAACTGAAGAGGATTCAGCAGTATGCAGGTACACTGTAGTTTCTGTTTCTTATATTATACATGTACTGTATTAGTAAGAGTCATTTTTAATTTAAAATATTTTAAAGTTCTTCCCTTTATTTAATTAGCATCTTCAGTACATCTTCCTATTACCTCCATGCTCTAATGCACTAAACGTAATACTCTATATAATTTTCCATTTTAGGAAGTTTGTTAATGATAATTTCTTTCGCTGATAAATCTGTCACGTACTTGCGAAATGTAAAAGCCTTTACCCAAGCACACATTTCCATTATTTATGCCTCATATATATATATTTAAATATTCCACAAACCTGCTTACAAAAATTATGATTATTGTGCTATACTAGAATATTAATTATTATTTTTTAGCTGCATACTCATCACATGCTGTGTGTTTCTCTCAGTGGATGTGACTCTGGATCCTGATACAGCTTCTCCCTATCTCATCCTGTCTGATGATGGAAAACAAGTAGTGTATGGAAACACATGGCAGAATCTCCCAAACACCCCGAAAAGATTCATTTATCATGCAATGGTCCTGGGAAAGCAGGGTTTCTCCTCAGGGAGGTTTTACTATGAGGTGCAGGTCAGCAGGAAGACTGAGTGGGATTTGGGAGTGGTCAGAGAATCTGTTAACAGGAAGGGGAAGATTGAGGCATTTAAACCTCAGGATGGATTCTGGACCGTGGTTCTGAGGAAGGGGAATGAGTATACTGCTTGTGATGATTCCTATATCTCCCTCTCCCTGAGAGAGAAGCCCCAGAAGGTGGGAGTGTTTGTGGATTACGAGGAGGGTCTGGTCTCCTTTTATGATGTTGAAGCCTGGTCTCATATCTACTCTTTCACTGGTCAGTCTTTCACTGAGAAACTCTATCCATATTTCAGTTCTTGTTTGAATGATGGAGGTAAAAACTCAGCACCACTGATCATCACTCATGTATTAAAGACTGTATAAATTCTCATCTCAATCAAATGTATGAAATGACCAGAATGAGAGTCTACATTTATCAGTTAAACGACTCGGTGCAGATTGAGACATACCAGATCAGTCACTTATCAGTCACTTACGCATTTAAAGAAGAACCAACAGAACCAACTTATAGGCCAGTTCAGTTCATTAAACTGGTGTGTGTAACTGACATAATAAGCTATTTAAACTTGCCAGCATAATCCATGTATAAAATCGCAGCATATAATTAAAAATGCAATAACATGAAATAATTAATTTGAATGTAATAAATTCAGGGTATTTTCTGATTTACAGTTGATGAATATGAATTTTCACCCTCTTGAACTTTTTTACCTTTGTGTATCTCCAGCTCCTTCAGAGTTACCCTTGTCATGTTAGATGTTTCTGACTAATCCCCTCTTTACCTGGTCACTGAGTTTTGGTGGACGGCCTCGATCCTCTGGGCAGCATCGTGTCATATTTCTTTCCATTTTTTAATAATGAATTTAATGGTGCTTTGTGGAATGCTCAAAGTTTGGGAGTTTTTTTTTTTTATAACCAATCCCTGATTGATACTTGCTTTAATCGCTCCTTGGTCTTCATGAAGCTGTTTGTTTAGCTCTGATCTATATAAAAAAAAACTCTCAGTTCTACCAGGAACAGGTGTATTTCTTGGAACAGACAGTTTCTTCACGGTTGGCAGGATTGAAGTTTATATTCCTGCAGCTTAGTCTTCAGAATGCAGATGATAAATGAAGTCTTGTTGACCATAAACATCCCATCGGAAGCCCTTGTCCTTCATGAACTTCAGGAGTTTTACACTGAAAAAGTAGCTTTTCTGGCTGCAGTTTAAAAGACTGAATAACATTTCGCCTCATCAATACAGTAATCTATGAAATGGCCAGAATGAAAAAACTTTTTTCTCATGATTTTCATGCAGAAACATACCAAAACATGTATTATTGTCATAAATAAAAATATCTCATGTAAATGCATCTGCAGTATATTATACATGTCTATTAAAACAGGAGAAATATGTATAAGCAGCCACAATGGAATAAACCCCGAGTTTCACCTTTTGGTTAACCTTCCTTAAGCTCAGTTTATTTGTTATTATAGTTTTCTTTTTATATATTTAGGTATTTATTATTTGTATTGTATTGTTTTTTTGTTTTGTTTTTTTTTATCTTCTTCTCTCCTTGTTAAAGTACGCGGCTTCAGCAATGACAATGCCTGTTTGTTATTTGAAGATGTTTAATAAAGATTAAAAAATTTAAAAAAAAAAAGTGTGTGAAGTGCGTGAAGAAGTCCCGCCCAGTGTGCTCTCTGATTGGCTGATTCTGTAATTCTCGGTATTTCATTGGTGGAAACGCGGTCAACGCGGAAGTGCAACCGGAAGTTCAGAGCACGGCGCTGGGGAGGAGGAGGACAACGTGTTTCAGTGTTTGGAAAAGGTCAGTTCCCGTTTACAGCTGTTTCTTTTATTAAAATTTACCTGTCTGTGATTTTCATGGCACTTTTCACTCATTATTATTCACCTTTCAGCAGTTAGCGTGTTAGCTTAGCATGCTGGCTTGTTTATATGCTATGAGTGGTGGTTAGTTTTGAAAAAAAAACATATTATAGACGTATTTTAGGCATGTTGCACAAACTGCGCTAATATTCATAAATTTTAGTTTTATTAATGAGACTTCATAAGGTTGTTTACAGCCTGAAAGCCTGAAAATCCGTCAGTAAAATCGGAATAGCGTTATTAGCGATATTTTCCACACTTGCAGTGCGCTGTTTTAGCCACTAGATGTCGCTGCTGACTGCGTTTTTAGCACAACGTTAAACACTTAAGGGTTTAAAGCCATCTTTAGAGGAAAAAAACTAATTATATCAACATTATAGTGTGTTTTATCAAAGAAGAAAATGAGTGGATGAGCATTTGAGGCATTAATATTTAATCTCTACAATTTCCATCTGTTTGTTTGCCAAAAAAAGAGGGAAATAAACTATAAGCTCTTATTGTTCCAGGATTCTCTTTTAAACAAACAAACAAACAAACAAATAGATACATTAAACAAAACTCTGATATCTGTAGTTAGAAATGTCATTAGCTTCATTTTGTTTTTTTTGTAAATCCAATTTGTGTCCTGTTAGTTTATAGTACAGTCACTTAGGTAGATTTAATTAATATTTATTCATGTTTCCTGGTTAAATTTATCCTGAATAACTAAAATTAATGATCTGAGGCACAGATTTCTTTCTCATCTATAATTCTTAGTTGTATTCTTTACAATTATGCAAATTGCAAATGTGTTTGTCTTGCTGTGGGATGTAGTGATTCTACTTTTTTCCGTTTTTGAGAAATTGTTGATATCGGAGCCGAGCTGATCTTCGGTAAACGAGTCGAAAAGCGTGTCAGAAGCGTGACGACGGGAGTCTTTGAGACGGTCACTGTTCTGTGTTTATGTGCAGATGGCGGCGTCCGGGAAAATGGCGTCCTTTCGTCTGCCTCCTCTACCAACCATCGGCGAAATCATCAAACTGTATAACCTGAGAGCTCAGAAGCAGCTGTCACAGAACTTCCTCTTGGACTTGAGACTCACAGGTGAGACGGCGTGAACCTGTACCTGCTGCAGGTGCGTCAGTGGGATTTACAGCGCAGCAGTGTTAAACGCTCGATTCTGATTGGTCGGAAGGTGTTAATAAACTGTTCCCTTCAAGAGAGCGGAGGAAAAGAGAGGCAGGTGGAGGAATAACTGTTTATAGCTGCTATAACATAAGTGAGAACAGGAACTAACTCAACAGCATTAAATGTAAAAAAAAAAAAAAAGTACAACCTGTCATTCTTTAATAAATAATATTGTAATTTTTGGCAAATTGCTGTGGTGTAAGAGGAATAAAACACTCTGGGACGTGCTGTTAATTAAATAAAGTAATCAGCTTCAGGGTGATAACAGTAACTCTGCTTGCTGATTATTTTACTGTGTCAGCGTGACACACGGTGATTTATACCTGATCATGACTTGGATATCGCCGATGCTGGCTGTGGTGTTGTAGATAAAATCATCCGGCAGGCGGGGAACCTGAGGAACGCGTGTGTGTGTGAGGTGGGACCCGGGCCTGGAGGACTCACCAGGTCCATCCTCAGCGCCGGTGCAGCTGATCTGCTGGTGGTGGAGAAGGACTCGCGCTTCATCCCGGGATTAAAGGTCCGAGCGTTACAGAGTGCAAAAGTTTGCAACCCAGACATGAAAAGTTTGTGATTTAGGTTTGTCTGATGAAGACAGCACTTATCTGTCTCTCTATTTTCAGTAAAGGTTAAAGTATTGGCACCCGTAGCATCGCTCTGTCGTGTTCACATAACGAGTGCTGAATTAGTCGACTAATCACACACATCACTAATCACCTCACAGCTTGCAGAGCTCTGCTCCAATACCTACAGATACGCTTATGTGATGGGAGACGGACACGGGCACTCGAGCAGGGGTTCAGATTCAGATCACTGCGCTGTGTGGTGTAATAAATAAATAACAACACCGAGCGCTTTGTAAATAAATAAATCATTAATAATAATAATATTATAAATAAATGAAAAATAAAGCCTTGCAAATAGATAATTAATAATAATAATAATAATATAAGTAAATGAAAAATAGATATTTAATTATGTTTGTTGGTTTGCCCGTGTCAGAAAATTTAAAATAATATAATAATTATTACAGTATAAATTCTAAATATATTCTAATTAAATTAATATTTTTATTTAGTTATTTATTTGCCTGTGTCAGAAAACTTAAAGTAAAACATTAATATGAATAATAAGTAATTAAATAATAGTGTAAATTGTTACTACTAATAATAATAAAGATAAATAAACTATAAATGTGAGTATGAACCCTAACGAGATGCTTCAGTAGAAGCCATTATCTAAACGAGCGAATGATTTTAGCTGCAGGTTCATCCGTCACAGTCGTGATGAGTGAAATCCGATGCGTTGTGCAGGTTTCGTCTGATGGTTTCGTCTGGTGTGTGTGTGTGTGTGTGTGTTTGAGCAGCTGTTATCCGAGGCGGCTCCAGGGCGAGTCCGAATCGTCCACGGCGATGTCCTTGCGTACGGGATGAACACGGCTTTCCCAGCGCACATCGCGAAGAAGTGGGAAGACGGTAAGACGTGTTTCATTGAAGCCGAGACTCTGCGGGTGAATAACTGTTTCCACAAAACACACCACGGTGAACCTTCACCTGCTGATTGTATAAGAAGTTTAATTTATTTATTCAAGAAAAATGTGTGTGTAAATTTGCAGACGTAATAAAACCAAAACCTGCTCTTTTGATCTTACAATGAAAAGATTAATTCACGCTCTGAAGACAGACTTTTACAGAGCCGTGTGTTGGAAAACCCTTTCTTTATTCTTTAATAAAGAATGTAAAGAATGATTTTTTGTCGTTTTCAGTATAAAATTGAGCGTAAATCCAACAACGATCGACATTTTGGGAGTTTTCTCTGTAATATTCCTTTGTTCAGGGGAAAGTGTGAACACGCGCAGGTCATAAACAGTGAACGACAGATCTTTTGATTCTGAATCTTGCGTTTTGTGAATAAACATGTGAATAAACATTCTGTAGTTAGTGAGGTTTAGAAAGGAAGTTGACGTGTGTATCATAATGGCCTCTGTGTCAGTTTTTCAGGGATGTACAGTATGACGGATGTAACTGAAGTGGGCGGGGCTTAAAGCTTTCTTCAGTGTTCTTCAAGCGTTCTTTCTTAAAAGTTTAAGATAAAAAGCTGTGATCGTGAGTCAACAAGAACAATGAAATAAACATTTTTTCTGTCAAGCTGTGAAGTTTAAGAGAAGAGTGATGTAGTTCATCCGAAAAAATCTGTAAAAAAAAAAATAGAATAAAACGAAAAACTTGCTGTAGAGTGAATGAACGTGAAGAGCCGCAGCTGTTCAGTGACGTCGTGATCGTCGCTGGTTACTACTGTGTGTTTATTGTTTAATGAAGTCCTTCAAATTGCTAATGTGATAATGACGCACCGTGTGTGTGTGTGTGTTAATCAGAGCCTCCTGATCTTCACATCATCGGGAATCTCCCCTTCAGCGTCTCCACTCCGCTCATCATTAAGTGGCTGGAGGAGATGGCCAACCGGAGCGGCCCGTTCGTGTACGGACGCACGAGACTCACACTGACCTTCCAGAAAGAGGTGGCGGAGGTGAGGACACGAGTGGTGTTAATGTTACATTCTGGACGCTGATTGGTCAGAAGGTGTTGATTAGTTTTCTCTGACTGTAGCACAGCTGCAAATCACAGGTCTATATTAATGCGCTGGTTCTAACACATCATCGTTTCTACAGCAGCTCATTCACAGGGACGTGTACAGCGCACGCTCCACATAAATGGATTCAAAACGTGTGATGTGGTGAAGTCTTCTGTAAGGAGATGTTTAGTTAACATTTACGGAAGGAGTCTCCAGTGTCAGCGCTTTGTAACAGTCAGAGGGAAAGCTGTAACTTTAAGCTTTCGGACATCTTCAGGACAGAGGAGTTCACGCATCTTTGCGGTTTCTCAGTAACGTGACACGAT
Organism: Pangasius djambal; assembly: GCA_022985145.1. Taxonomy (NCBI): domain Eukaryota; kingdom Metazoa; phylum Chordata; class Actinopteri; order Siluriformes; family Pangasiidae; genus Pangasius; species Pangasius djambal. The sequence goes on along the minus strand of CM040984.1, from coordinate 27,036,923 downwards.
GCTTTTCTTTGGTGAGGGAACGGCTGTTTATAGCTGCTGTAACATAAGCGAGAACAGGAACCGACTCATCTCGGAGGTTCAACAGCATTAAGTGTAACTATAAACAGATAAAACGTACTGTGCCATGTGTCATTCTTAAATATATAAAATATTTTGTGATGTTTGGCGAATTGCCGTTGTATAAGGGGAATAAAACATCTTGGGGACATTCCGTTATGGGGAAAATAATCAACTTTGGGGTTGTGAGATTAACACGTCTTCATCACCTCGTCGCTCAGAATGCTGTATTTATTTTATTTGTTTGTGTGATACTATCTGTTTTGCAAAAAAAAAAAAGGCAAGAGATATTTTATTTACTTGTGTTTGGTGTTGAACGACTGTTTGTTTGTTGTGTATTTAAAAAAAAAATAGGAGAGGAGAGACATCTGTGGAACCAAACACACTAAATCGCTATAAATCACAGTCTTTATTTTGTCCTCGGGGGTGTGCAAACTTTTGCACTCTACCGTGTGCTGAAGTTTCACAGAAGGAGAAGATCAGCGCCGAATCTCTCGAGTGTAATAGCTGTAGGGTTTTTCTTTGCATTCTGATAAGTCGCATAGATCGGGTGAGCTAATTAACGATAATTACACGGGACTGCTCGAATTAATTAGCTAATTCGATCCTGTTCGTCAGCGGCCATATGGAAACGCTTCGTTTTCTCTCTCTCTCTCTCACACACACACACACACACACACACACACACACACACACACACACACACACACACGATACCTGTGAAGAATCTGTCAGACTGTGCAGACATGATGAGGAGTTTTTCCGCCCACTCTGGTTATTAATGTCTGCCAGTAATATGTGCATTTACTCCTTACTGCTATAATCACCGTGTGTGGTGCTGTCCTAGTAAAATAATCAGCGACCGTCTCGAAAATAGCGTCTAAGTTCATTTGCAAGAATGAATGAGTACCGTCATACACGAGTCTTTGATTGTCGATTATAATGAGAACAGTAGGATAGCTAATGAGTGCTGTTACTGGAAAATAGTCAACGATGTTCTAAAAGTTTACTTTAAAATGTTTTATTCCTTTTTTATTTAATTAAACATATCGGGTTTTTTTCATCCATTTATAGCTGCAGTCATTTTTTTTGAGACAAGTTAGTTCCTGTTGTCACTTCCGTTATAGCAGCTGTAAACATTCGCTCCATCACCAGAATGTCTTTTTCTCTCTCTCTCGACATCAATAATAAAAAAATCGCAGCTTGTTTTGTTAACGAGGAACCGCAAGGAAGCGTAAACTCCTCTGTCCTGAAGATGTCGGAAAACTTAGTTACAGTTTTACCTCTGACACTGGAGACTCCTTCCATAAATGTTACTGCTGTTGCTATAGAAACGATAACGTATTAGAACGAGCGTATTAATATAAACCTGCGATTTGCAGCTGCTCTGCTGTCAGAAAATGAATCGGCACCTTCTGACCAATCAGAACGCAGAATTCAGCAGCGTAATTGTGAATAGAGATTAACGTTGTGAATGTAGAACCTGGTGATTTTCTGATGATGATGATGATGATGATGAAGTCACAGCAGTTTGTTGTCGTTCTGTTCCAGAGATTAACGGCGAGCACTGGAAACAGACAGCGCAGTCGTCTGTCCATCATGGCGCAGTACCTGAGCACCGTCACCAACTGCTTCACCATCCCCGGCCGAGCGTTCGTCCCCAAACCCGACGTGAGTCTTTCCTGCTCTCCTCGAACCTTCCAGGGCTTTGGCTGAACGATCCTGCGCTGTCGTGTGTGTACAGTTAGAAGCCGGATTCCCCGCAGGCTCTCAAACTCTCGCGTAACCGCAGCGGTTTGATCCGGAGCCCCAGCGGGATTGTGGGTAAGAGGGCGAGAATTCCCTCTCACTCAAACATCATCTTTCTGTCGTCTATAAATATTTAACCTGAGCTGACAGAGATGAAGCGAATGAATGTGGGACGGAGGTTTTTACGTTCTTGTAGATGTAGCGCCTCTTGCGTGTCGCTGATGATTATTTCATGACGCTTTTTCTGAGAGTGCGAGCGTGGCCTCGGGTTGCTTCGGGACTCTCACAGGAGCGCTTTGCTTATAATGGTAATTGCGCTATAATTGCAACGCGGCAATTATAATACAGTTGCTTTGTAATGGAGGGTTTTTTTTTTTTTTTTTTTTTTGGACGTCTAAAGCCATTCAGGATTAATTTGGCCTTGGGAGGTAAAATAATTCACGTGAGTATCGGCAAGTCCATGATTTTAGTCTGTTACTGAAAAACTAAGTCTAAAAGGTTTATTGTTTTCATTAAATAAGTATCAATTAAAGGAAAAACTGCACTCTGAAACCCATTACACATGTTTATACAGAAATATTTGTGATGTGTTTAGCGATGTGATCTGGTGCTAATTTCTTTTTGGTCGGTGCTGTATTTTATTATTCCTGGTAGACGTTAGCGGTTGTGTGATGTCACAAGGGACGCTGTTCTTGCTATTGTGTTTAATAGGACAAAAAAAATCAACGTAATCAAACGTAAGAGAGCTCCTTTTCTCATTCCTGTACATTTCTCCAGCAACATTCAGCATCATATTCATGAGAAATCCAGCGTAGAAGTAGTGGAGTCGTTGCTGCAAACGCTGGACTCAGAGTCCCAGGATGCAATGCAGCTATCCGACGGCAGAGACTCGGCTCGGCTAGTTAGCGATCTGCGAGATGGTGTTGACGAGGGGTATTGGTGTGAGAGCTGAAGCTTTGACAGCTGATCTGTGTGAGGAGGTGAGGGAGCTGCACAGACTGAAGCGCTAAAGCGCCGCCGCATTTCACTCTTTAGGTAGAGGTGAAGGGAAGGCTAAATCCCACTGCACCACGATCAGCATGGCATTGTGGGTAATGTAGGAAAGCATTAACCCAAGTGAAAATAAAGCAACATGATGAAAGAGAAAATAATTTTAAACTTTAACAAGTTTAAATTATAAAATAAAACTTAATCCGGGTTAATCCAGGCTCATCTGTGATCATTTACATCCCTAAATAATTAAAAAGGTGGAAGGAACGTCTATGTTTTTATTATTTATTATTACATTTATGCTTTTTAGATAGATATTAATATGAACTTTTCTTCCACTTGTATGTCACTAAGCTTTTCCACGTGTGTGACCTCTGTGACCTCTAATCATGCGTCGTTTTCTACCGTTTGTTTCTTGAAGCTCCGCATTGCATTTACAGGTGAATAAGTTCTGCTTTGTTGATGAACACCAGCAGGTTGCGGTCTCGCGATTGTTCTGCCGTATTGTTTTCGCTGGAGAGGAGCAGGAGCGGATCATGGAGGCTGTATAGCCGTGATAGGATTTGTGAAGTGATTGCGTTCCCTCTCCGTGTGGGTTTATTGTACACACCCTGCCTTCTTCCTGGATTAAGGCTGCTGTACTGTTTAAAGACAATAGCGTAGACGTAGTGTTGTGTAATACACTGTGAGTTTGGGCGTGTTGATACACTCTGAATAAAAAGGGATGAGCCGTGCTGCCAGAGAGCGGCTCGAGAGCAGGTTTATTTATAATCACAGGAATGGAGTGATATTGACGTGCTGCTAGACGTGTTTCTAACGCGCCGTGCTTTATGTCTGGCCGTCGTGTTTCACTGCTGCGAGGCTCCTTCTTCTGTCACGTTGAGTGACTTCGCCCGTCCTTGAAGGCTGCCGTACATGCTGATTGGCTGAGCTGTGTGTGTGTGTGTGTGTGTGTGAGAGAGGGAGAGAGAGGGAGGGAGGGAGAGAGAGAGAGAGCGCGCGCCACAGGCCCTCCATACTCTCAGTGTACGCCAACATGGATCACACACACACACCCTCGTACCTGACATTTATTTAACATTAACACACACACACACACACACACACACACACAGCTTACACAACAGCTGCTCGTTAGGGCTGCACCATACCATCGTTTGTTAATCATTATTATGATATCAGTATTTGCAATCCTGATACTGTTTTAAAATAAATAAATATGAAATAAATAAATTTTTAAAAAAAGAGAGAGAGAGAAATAAATAAAGAAAGAAAGCAGTAATAAATATTAAAACTGAAAGAAAATAAACCCAGTAAACTTTATTTATATAATCGGCTTTCACGGATTTACAGTGCAGCTCAAAACGCGTTAAAGTAACTAAAAAAAAATAAACAAAAGGTAGCAAAATATTAAATCATTAAATAAGCAAATAATAAAAATTCAACAATTAACAGCAGGGAAAAAAGCAGAAATAATAATAATAATAATAATAATAATAATAATAATAATCTACAATGTAGAAAAATAAACAGAAAATAAATATTTTTAAATACAAAATATTGTATTCAAAAAATACAATAAAATTGCAATAATTAAGATAAAAAATAAAAAATATCTAAAGCAGAATAAACACACTGCAATTAAAATAATCTAAAATAGAAATGTGTTAAATATGCAAAATAAATATACAGTATAATAAACATATTTTTAAAAAGTAGAATAAATGTCCAGGCATTAAAGTAGGAGAGCTCTGTACAAATAAAATCAAATATTCTTTATATCTGAGTATTTTATAATCGGAAAGAATGGAAGAGCTGAAGTCTTTTTCTCTTCATCCATCTCTCCGTCTCACTACTTTATCATCATCAGTGGTTCAGCCCCATTAATGTGGTTTTTATTTATTTTTGACTTCCCTGAGTTTATGAGGGTGTGGAGTTTTGCGTTCATCCACAAAAACGTCTGAAGAATAATTTCAGTGTTAAAATTACAGGTTTATCTGAATATCTGTCGCACGCACGCATATATCACGGAAGCGCTTCAGGCTTTTCCGCGGCTTCTGCGTCCAAGCAGCGGAGCTTCAGAGCCATGATGGACATACGCTTTGTGACCTGACCCTGCAGCAGTGTCCCCTACACACACACACACACACACACACACACACACACACACACACACACACAAGAGAAAGTGGCCAGAGATAGATTAATGACGGCGATCGATCAGGCAGCAGAGCGAGGCGTGGAGAGTCTCGAGCACACGCTTGTCCTGACGAATGCCTCCGTCAGCTCCGCTCCCGGCCTTCGGGGGGATGAACACACACACACACACACACACACACACACACACACACACACACACACACACACACACACAAGCACAACACTCACCACAATTCAATTTTTAGACAAATTGCAGATTTAAGGAGTATGCCACACTATTACAGAGGTTTTAGACCTGTAGTAGTCGTATCATCTTTATTTGCGTTAGTGCCATACAGCAGATATGGCTAGTCTGTTCATTTAAAGCTTGCGTATGCATTTTTCTGGCCCTGAAATTAGCCTAGCTCACACACAGGCCAGAGATGCTCAGCCTTAACCCCTTTTTCCCAAAGACAACTTTAATTCAATTTAATTCCTTTTTTCCCCTTGTTATATTGTGTCCCTAATTAATTGTGTATTTATATTTATCAGTAACTCAGAATAATTCTTCCACTAAAATGCAGAGGCTGTTTGCATTTCAGGCAAAATTATTGTGATGATTCAAATGTTTTTAAGGCATTATTTAAGTAAATAGCTACTTATGGTAAAAACGGTGTTCATGTTATTTCTAGACAAAAGAGGCAGGGCTGAGCAGTTCTGTCCCGTCTGTGGGTGGAGCTAATTTCAGGGCCAGAAAAATGCAAACAGAAGCTTTAAATGAAGAAAGCAGTTAGATCCATTGTAATTGTATGGCAATTGTTAATAGGATATTTCTGTAACATTCTCATTTCACACAGATTAAACTTGCTAAAAGGAGACGTGATTTACAGGTGATGTGACCACAGGATGAAATTCTTCATTCGAGCTTCATTCAGTTTTGTTGTTGTTTTGAACAGTTTACATGCTCACTTTCTTCTTAAGTGCTGAAAGTAACATCTTTCCCCTGCAGTAGGATGAATGACTGTGTGAACATAAACTTTCGTAGTGTCTGGATCTCGGCTAAAACGGACATATGGCAGCTTTTTTTTCCCCCAAGCGCCTGGTGGTTCTTGTAAAATGATTATCAGAAATTTTTGCTCTTCTGTATAATTTACATTACGCATTATTTTTAAAAACTGCCTCAAAAGGCATATGAGCTTTAAACAGAGGTGTTGAGGTCAGTTCAGGGGGAAGGAGATGAATTGTCAGTGTTTAAATTACAATTGTAATTCACCTCGCAAACAGCAGAGGGCTCGAGAAATGACAACCTGCTGCTTTAAACTGCTTCTTGAGCTGGTGTGCTTTACGCGTGACATGGTGGATTATCAAGCACTGGTGGATTTTTCTTATTTACGTTAAAAGAGGCTGTTTTATTTGCACGTGTATAGATTCTGTTATCGAAAATGAACTTTCCATACAACAGAATAGAACAGTGACCACCCCGAGGATCACAGCGGCCATTATGATAAATGAGGCCAGATCTGATCTCAAAATGGGGTCAAATGAGGTATCAGGGGTATACAAAAGCCCGTGGCAGCTTTCCCTTAATATATCAAGTCTCAAGGTTAAATCTAAAAATACGCCTGTTTAAAATGAAGCGCTTTGGAAGTTGGACGTTTTAAATGGTTCAGGAGAGCAGGGAGCGAGATCACGGCCAAATTCCTTTACGTTCCCGTGTAGAACGTGGTTCTGTTTATAGAGCGGAAGAATGTAGATGTATTATTTTCTAATCAGCAGTAATCCAAGCCTCGGTGCTCTTGGCTAGGCAAGGTCACTCCGAACGCTATGCAGTAAATCCTCATAATTCAGACAGTATCAGATGAATATTCAGTAATTTACGGTGCGGCCTCGGTGTACGCAGCCGTTGTGGGTTCTGTAATGATGTCTGGAGTTTATTGCGGAATTGAGTGGAGCGAGAGGGTAATAAATCTCACTCCCTCGTGCCTCGGTAACAGCTTGATTTGAAAATTACTGCTTCTTTTTTTTTTTTTGCCTCTTGTCCCAAAGTCCACTGCAGTGTGTGCACGGAATAGCAGGACACTCGGGGCTATACGTTATAAGAAAGGTAGGAATGAGAGAAATGGTGCATTGTGGTTTGCAAGGCAGATGGCTGAACGTGTGCATCAGTATGTGATGCTCAACACCTCCCACCTCGTGTGCTCGCTACGGAAGGTTTAACACTGCAAAACAAAAGCGGATTTATCCACGCCTTCTGAACACCCCGGAGGATTTTTACACCCCGTGCATAATCAGCCCTCGCCCTGCTCCAAAACAGTTTCTAATTTTTTGTTGATGAATAACGCTCAGCCGACTGAGACGACTGTAAATATTCCCCGGATGCAGTTCTATTTCTTGCATCCTTAACGTGAAGATTTCATGCAAGAGCATAAAAAAGCCCCAGAGCAGTGAAGCAGTGCTCTGTGAGGAATATTACAAGCTGTGAATTGTCAGATAGGATTCTCTCCCGGGCCCATCGTGCCTGTCTCAGCAGTTTACAGCCCACCAGGCAAGGGCAGGATCATCAGTCTTGAGAGATGTGCCCTGGGGTTAGAGCTGCTGAGGCATCAGGGAAAGGTCAGAGTGTGTGTGTGTGTGTGTGTGTGTGAGATACACAGCTATATTCTCCCGTATCATATCCTATCCTGGTAGAGGAAAAATTGCCTCCTGTTTCTGAAAGATAGCACGGCTGTAATGGGTTGTCCTCAGCCCAGTGCTGTAGCTCGCCAGTAACGCTGATGCAGATTTGATATTTGGAGTTGATTGTTGCTCAGTTCCATCATTCATGCACTCGTGTTGCCTGCTTGAGTCATTTCGATGGTTCTTCATACTTGGTGAACATGCAGCAGCGTTTCGGTGTGTGTCAGACATCATTGCGTCATTTCCCGGCAGCACAGAATTGGATTAAAACTGGACTCTCTTCTGATCCAGCGCCGTGTACCGTCCGCCTTCCCGACACCGGTGTGCTCCTGTCTCATCCGCAAAGGATCGGTGCTCTTGCGGGATTTCATTCCAGGCAGTTAGAAGCCTTGTAGACCTAACAGTCCTTCAAAGACAAAAATCAGTTGAATGTATACGTAGAACCTAGTGCTTCTGTTTGCCTGATGAAAACACGCAGCCACAGCAGTCCTTTAGATAAACACAGGAGGTCAATGACTTGGACCATGCTCTGTATAATCATTGATCTAGAGAACTTTTCTCTAAGGAGACATTTATTTATCATTTATGGAAGGAGTCTCCAGTGTCAGCGCTCTGTAACAGTCAGAGGAAAAGCTGTAACTTAAAATTTTCTGACAGAAAACTTTACACCTTGTGGTTTCTCAGTAACATGACAAGCTGCGTTTTTGTCTAATTTAGTTTTGTGGCCTTTCCGTAGCATTAAATGTAACTATAAATGGATGAAAAGTGTGACATGTCATGTCATTCTTTAAAAAAAATTGTACGTGTTGGAAATTTTGCTGTAGTATTAGAGGAATAAATCGCTTCGGGACATGCTGCTTTAGGAAAATAATCAACTTCGGGATGATTACAGTAAATTTGCGTGCTGTAAGCTCTTGCTACGTTCATTCAGAGAAATCGGGAACGGAAACGCCACGCTGCTTGAAATACGTGAGATATGAATAGGACAGCGCGTGATGCTAAACGAGGCGGCCGTATTACGTAAACCCCGCTCCTCGGGAAAAAGAACCAGTCTTATTGTCTGGCTTCTCGGATTCTCACACTGATGCTTGCGCAGATGTACGGCACCGTGCTTTGGTAGTCATGGAGAAACGTGCACGTGCAGTAGCCTAGCAACCTGAAAACAAAAACGCTCTTTTTCCACACGCTGTTTACGCCATTTCTGTCGGGTTCGTGTTGTCGATCTATTTGTGGTGTCTGGGTCACGTATAGAGGAGCCTGGTGTTGTAGGACTGGAAATAACTGCCGGGGAGCACCGCCAAGATGGCCGACAGACTTTTCCAATGATTTGTAATTAGCTACACATTAGCTTGCTAAACCCTGCATGAATTTGAGCCTTTTATGGACTGTTTATCAGGCACTCTGTAATTGTTGAAAGTTTTTTGATCGCCAGTCTTCGCAATGTCTCGGTCTAACTTCTTGTACACTGTGCATGAACTCCTCCTGCTTTAATCCCACTATCCGAGTTCTTCTTTTTGAGTTGTGGTTCTTCTCATCGTTTCTTATTAATGTCTTTGGGGAGCTTTTAGACCTTTTGTGAAGATCTGGTGTTAAACTCGCAACACGGTTAAATTAAAATCGAAAAGTTTAATGGAGAAAAAGTTTGAATTCTGTGCCAGTGTTAAAAGACCCTGAGGATTTCAGTCGTGATCCACAATCCGTCACTTCTGCAGAGTAGTCCAGAGACCTATTAAGCAAATGTAGGTTAAACACACAGGACTCTTTCTTCATTCTAGATTTTCCTTGTGAGGTTTCATAACCGTTTATTTCCTGCATAATCGTAGCTGGGTGGATGTTTGTTCCAAAGAGGAAACATAAAAAAGCCTCCGTGTCAATATTGATTTAAAGCGCAATTAGGCTGAAGAGGCAACCAGCCGAGGTACATGCCACTGGTATCTGTACGTACCGTCCTCATAGGAAGGAGCCATTTATAACGCGGGTTGCCGAGTTTGCCGGCTCGCTGTTGGGCACGTTAGGCTGAAAGTGGATGATGAGACATGGCAGCTCTGTGAGGACACGTACAGGACGGCTCGGGCTGTGTGACATGGCTCACGGCGAGCCAATTTCAGCACCATCAACACACTCTGGGCTGCAATGTGCTGCAACCTGGATGACTAACCTGCTGCTCCACAGCCCACTGGCCTTCATTGCACTCCCCTCATTTTACTTACACACACACACACACACACACACACACACACACACACACACACACACTTCTCGACATCTTGTCAATGTATTCATATGTACTGATGAGGAACACAAAATAGAAAATCTGCTGTCAATAGATGAGTCAGTGATGCCTTAAAGGGGCGGTTGGTAATGTTAATTATGGTTAATCATATAATTTCACCGATGCCGTGGCATGGTGCTTTGACTCCTGGCATTTTTTGGTACCGAGTGACATCAAGCGCTTTTTACCTCCTGATCAGTCAGGTCACAATTTGAGAGGCAAGCGAGGAAAAACAAATACGGAGGAAAAGTGGCGGTGAACAGTGAGTCGTCATAGAGATTTAGGACATGTTGGATAGGAAAATATTTCATTCCAATATTCCAGTGTTGTACTGTTACTAAAAATAACAGTATGCATATTTTTGAGACGTTCTTCGGTACGTGATGTGACGTCCCACTTTAACTGTGACTGTCAAGTCACTCAGGCAGCTCAAATTCTCTTGATTTTCTGTCTCCAAAGCTACAGCGAAGGCAAACAACCTCCTCATCACCACCTGAGTTCACCTGATAGACGATACTATCTAGGACCAGTAAGAGCATAAAAGCACTAGTTTCTTCCTTTCAGATTTACGTTTTTCTGGCCCAGAAAGGCCAGACCGGCGCTCCAGACCCAGCTGAATCAGCTAGCTGCAAGTTAGGAAACATACAGAGCAGTTTGGTTTGCAGTGGAAACGTGGAAAGCTGGTTAATGTTTTTTTAATTACAGTTTGTCTTGCAGGCAGCAGGAGGCTCCAAAAAAATTACAGACTGCTCCTTTAATCAAGAAGGAAGTTGACAAAATCCAGCAGGGATATCTTGCATGTTCTTGTGTATGTAATATTGTTTTCTTTTCCGTACTCAGCGTTTCATTGTTTGTCCTACAGACATGATGACGGATTTAAAAAGAAAGGAAGAGAAAGAAATGTGTCTGTAGGAAATAAATAGAAATAACACACCAGGTTACACACTGCACAGCACAGAGGGGTCTGGGGAAGAGGCAGGGAGAAGGAAAGAAAGAAAAACAAAAAGAGTTGCCAAGAATAAACATGGACAGTTTTATCAAGTAAAGAAAACGGCTTTTTAAAGACAAATTGCGTCCACAAAATAGTTTTATTAATAAAAAATATAACTACTTGCACAAGCAGACTGAAACAACAGCAGAGTCACACGTGAAGCTTATTTCTCTGCAAAATCAAGAAGTGCTGAAGCATCCACAAAAATAAGCTGCGTCTGTCCCCCCGAGAACCCTTCAGTTAGCCACCAAACGGAACCGCGGCCGTCTGCGTCCTGCTTCGGCCGCGTGAAGCTCGTGTTTTAATGTGCTAAGGAAAGGTACACTGCATAACATGGGTTTGTGCCTGACTCACTTCGAACGCACTATTTACATTTAATCTGCTTTTTATTCAGCAATATTTAACCAAAACATCTGCCATAATGTGGGATTACACAAGTAAAGGTGTAAAGAAAATGCTTCGTCTTCTTATAAAGAAGATTCACTATAAACATGCCTGGGTGTTAAAACTGAGAACTGCATATATATACGTATATTCTCTTCAAAAATAATCAAAATCAAATCAATCAAGCTGCCAAACTGGCGAGAAGATATATATATAGATAATATATATGTATATATATGTATATATATAATGTAAATAATATACTGCATCACAGAACCTTGCAGAAAGGAATCCCAAAGCATGAGAAATATTTAAAAAATATCCTGAAGTGGTGAATGGAAATGGCTTATGAACATGAAATGATTGCTTTGTTGGAGTTATGTAAACGTCCGTGTTGAACCTGACAAGATGGAGGATTCGTTAAATAACTGTTACATCAAATAACAGTACATTTATATATATATATATATATATATGTATGTATGTGCGTGTGTGTGTGTGTGTGTGTGTATAAATACCATGGATTTGGCACATTCACAGCTGAAACAATGGCAGTGTATGGGCAGATCAACAAGGCATGAGGAGGAGAAAATTATTGCGTCGAGTAATGCTAGTCATTATGGCCCGGGCGCTGGCATCGTGGGCTGAGGGGCGGAGTAAACCGCCCCAGGAGGGCATCTCCGTGCCCACTCAGCACGCCCACGGATGCCTGCGGGAGGGAGAAGCTGGGCAGAGCCATCTGCTCGCCTGTGGGATTCTGCTCGAGAGGAAGAATGCGCTGTGCCATCCATCAGGGCCAGGGCTTGCTTTGCCAGCTCAGAGCAACATGGAATAAATTCCTTGTCTCAGCAGAGCAGGAAGGCATGTTGAAGACGAAGGCTGAGAAAGCAAACACGCACTCCTATAGTACAACATTAACACACCGAGAAATGGCGATGGTGTTGATGCACTGGATAAAAACCAGGCTCCGTTCTCCGTATGCAAGGTAGCATCCGTATCCATATGCAGGGGTGCCAACATTTATGGTTTAGCTGTAGCTTTACCATAGTGAAGATGGTTGCTAATCCTTTGCTAAACCTTTTGTAACATAATTTTGCTACCATTTTCTTGTTGCCGATGTCTGCACCTTTGCATATGGCCACGGAGGGAATGAGGACTATGTGAGAGGATGAGTATGGCACTGAGAAATCACTGGAGCTTGAGATGAAGAGCCATCTCCTGCTGGTGCAAATCTGACGGCAGATGCACTGCTGATGGGAATCGGCCCAAATCATAAAGGGGGAGAAAACGCGCCAGTGCCAGCGTCAATATCGTCGTCACTGCCATGAAAATTCCGCCTCATTATAATAATCTGGACGTCCGAACTGCCTTCACAGTCCAGCGTTCAGGTTAGCTCCTCGCACCCGAGTGTGTTCTGGAGGGTTCTTTGGATCGCCGAATGAAACCAAGTTGACTTCTAAACAGCTTAATAAACAAACACACACACACACACACACACACACTCTTTCCCCTCTAGCTCACTGACTCACACAGACCTCCAGACACACATACACACATATTTGGGTGCGGGATTCGGTTTCCATAGCAGTGAGTATTGACGTGGGTTTCCCAAAAAAAAAAAAAAAAAAGCACACATGCAGCTAACTCTGTGTGTTTGTGTGTGTGTGTGTGTGTGTGTGTGTGTGTGTGTGTGTGTGTGTGTGAGAGAGAAAGCAGTAAGCAGCATGCACTGAGCAAGCTTAACCAAAAAACACACACAGACATCATGTTCTATTCTCAATGTGCTGGATGTGTGTGTGTGTGTGTGTGTGTGTGTGTGTGTGTGTGTGTGTGTGTGGGGTATCATTCCAGACCCAGCAGCTCCATTCACTCTCTAATCACGTTTCTCCCCCAAAAAAAACAACTGGCTCGCTATAACGTTCTATTTTTTTTTCTTCTCTCGTTTAGGCACAGGCAATGTGGCTATGACTCAAGTCTCTACCAGGCATTCCGCTGCATTATGCACAGGCTCCGAACAGCATGCTGAGGCAACAATCATATCAATCATTCTATCAGCTAACAGAATAAGACAAGAGATTTCATTAGTTCTACTATTACTCAAACGGACAGGGCCGGAGAGTAAAAAGAAATTGGAAAAAAAAAAACTGGCTTTCCCATACTATTGCCTTTAGGGGACGTATTGCCGACTTACTTTGAGCAGAGGTTACGAAAACATCGTTAGCAGCTAACTGATTGCTTTTCATTTCTAATCTTTGGGGAAGGGGTTATGTGTAGGGATGCATCGATACCTACACTGATATTGGTCCCATACCGCGCCCATTTACTCGCATTCGTAATAAATAATCCTGCCGATGCCAGGTGACCGTATGCAGCGTGACCCAAGCGTATGCAACGAGGGACGGGACGAATTAACAGCGATATGGCCGCATTTCACAATTAATGAGGACAGGCTGCATATAGAAAATATCAAGAGGAGGAACTACAGCATCTTCCTACAATATAAGTAAGACATCTTAAACATAAAACTCTGCACAAGGAGTTCACTGCTAGCAGCAAACACTGGCTAGGCGAGAAACGATGTCTACCGATAACGCAAGGTACGTGAAACAGTTCTTTGAATAACAGCATGTTGTTCTTACATGAGATCAGCCACCATCAGTGGTCGACAACGACGAATTCTGACGCAGCGAAGACAAAAATTACTATATTTAGTGCAAAAACGCAAACAAATCGCGCTGACTATAGTAGCTAGCTAATTCACTAGAGCTAAAATCGACTAGCTGATGTTATAAAGAACGAGACTAATACTGTGAGTGAGTGAACACGTTTTTTATGGCCACGAATTATACCGGGGAAGCATAAACAGCGCCGAAGAAACCGATCCTCGACGCCTCTGATGGATTAACACTAAATCGGTTACTCATTTCGGTATTGGAGCCGGTATTAAAATAATCGTATCGATGCATCCCTAACTGTGTGTGGGGGGTGTTTCCACCTAACTAATCCACTTCCCAGGAAACTTTTAATACACTCAGATACAGGAGCGTTTTATTTGTCGTCCGCTCACTCCGACATCGCTTATCAGTTACGCACAACTCGTCCATTCTGAAACTTTGGGAATTCCTCCACCATTTTGTGCTTGTAGAAGAGGAGCAGGAGGAGGAGGAGGGGAAGTGTGTGTCACAGTCGTCGTCCTGCTCGCCCGCGTTTCCGTTACACGTAGTCCTGCAGGCTGTATCCCGTCTTATTATCCAGAGGCGAGAGAGTGCAGTACTGGTGCTGGAGCTGGTCTAAGTGCTGCTGCTGGAGGAGCTGCTGCTGCTGCTGCTGGAGTAAGAGTTTATCCGGAGGCAGCAGGACGAGATCCTGAGGGCCGTGGCGCTTGCCCGAGCACGACAGGCAGAAGATGAAGCCGCCGGCGAAAAGCAAACCGGACGAGACGAACGCGACGTAGACTGCGCCGCCCGGTTCAAACTTGTTGCTCTCGGGTACACTGGCATCCAAAAAGCTGGCAATGACCTCGTTGGTGTACCACGATGCAGGCACCAGGCACAAGAACCCAGAGGCTACGAAGCAGACTCCGGCCGCTAGTGCAGCGTGACGTTTTGCTCTGCTTCCGCCGCCCCAGTGCGTGCACTTGAGCCCGAGCGACGCCAGGCAGAGTCCGAGCGCAGCCAGGACGCAGGACAGCACCATGGTGGTGCGCGCCGTCTGCAGGTACGCAGGCAGCGCCAGTACGGAGTACTTGAGCGTGCAGCTGAACATTCCCGTGCTGTACCAGGTGCAGTCCATCCACAGGCCCTGCATCTGTGAGATGACGGTGATGATGCTTGAGCCCACGTCTGCGCTCACCTTCCAGTTGGGCAGCAGCGTGGCCACCGTGGCGCCCAGGATGCCCAGCAGCGCCAGCACAAAGCCGAAGATCTGCGTGCCCGTGGACGCCATCTTGACCTATCCGTCTGCCTGGACACCATTCACACGGGCGCTCGTCTAGGGGTCCTGTCCTCTTCAGCACCAGCGCCTTCCTGAGGAAAGAGAGAGAGAACTGAGTGAGTGATCGTGTGAGTCCACCTCCTCATCCTCATCCGCTTCCCTTTCGGCACTTTTCCTTCACCAGGAACAAAGGATGATGAACGACAGCGTATTGCTCATTACAGGAAAGGGACACCCTGATCTTTTTGGTGCCTCTTTTTTCTGCCCGTCTTCCGTGTTGGAAGGAGGAGGAAGAGGAGAAATGCTGTTTGTATAAATATGCAGTGTACCTAACCAGAGACGAGATCAAAGCAAGCTACATGACATGCGTGTCCCATGCATACACACCAGGTTATCAGATAAAGTAACTGTTCAGCTCACGTGCAGCTTGACATCGTTAAAAAGCCTTAAAGGCTGAAACGTGGTCATGCTCCGTGTCTGTGGATTTAATATGAAAAAATGAAGGACGTAGCTGAGTTGAGCAATTTTGTTTATAGGAAAACAGCATGAAGCTTTAAATGCATCCTTACCTCGGGCTGGTGCAGAGCTACACACACTCGTGTGCGCGCGCACACACCGCAAGCACAATGAAAACACGCGGTATGAGCAATGCTGCGGGTTTAAAGCGCGCGGATACAGCGTCCATATTCTCCTCAGCAGCAGGAGAGGACATCCCCGCTCCCCCTCTCTCTCCCTCTCTCTCTTTCCCCCTCTCTCCCTCTCTCCCTCTCTCTCTCTCTCTCTCTCTCACTCACACACACACACCTCCTGCGTGCTGTTTTCCTCCTCAGATCTGCGTCACGGCCGCCGCGAGTGCAGACTAAACGGACTCTCCGCTATTTAACCGCTTGTTACCTCAGGCTCATATTCAAAGTGTTAGCACAGAGTTGCCATGTTTAGTGAATTTCTCCCTGAAAATAATTTGCTCCATACTTGTACAAAACGACTAACCTGCTCTAATAATAATTTTTTAATTAGTTTTTAATAGTCTATTAAAAACCATGGGATTAAAAATCCAATCTGGCAACCCTATTGTAGACTATTATTCCCAATGCAGAGAACTAACATTATACTTTAAAACCAATTAAAAGTTTTCTTTTTGTCTACAAACACATCTTTTGCTCTTACTTTTAATAGTATGCAAATGTGTTTTTTTTTGTTTTTTTTGGGGAGGGGGTATGTACAGTTATGTCTCCATAAATAACTAGCCCTTAGGCTTAATTAGCAAAAAAATAAAATATAACGTTACCAGAAAAAAAATACGTAAGCAAAAGTGTGGGGTTTTTGTGTTCAAATTACTGTATATTTTAGGTGTAGTTATTACTACATGTGCGGAGAAATGTGGTGGGTTTTTTTTTTGTTTGTTTGTTTGTTTGTTTTTTAAATTTGGTGCTAACCAATAATATTTTATCTCAGATATACTTCCAATTGAGCAATTTGAGAATTTTATTAGCTATACCTGGCTTGTACTGGTCTAACTAAAATATATGAATCATAAAATCAAACATTAGCATATTTAGTACGTGTTTTACGCTACAGTGCTTTAGAAATTACTAAATTTTCAGTAGCACTCGTTAATCTATTAATCAGATTCTACTTGGCACAGTTAGATATTGTTCATTATGCATGAAATCATTATAAATAAGTATAACGTGGACGGTCCTTGACCTTTCATCTGGCCAGATGTTTGAGTTGCTCAGTGTGTCTAAGGACTTGTCCCCTTTTCCTCTAATATTCAAGGTGAACTCGGTTTGGTTTAATCCGAGCCTCACACACTGTATACATGAATATCTTCCATAAAGCAGGGACCTGGACTCCGAGCACCTCCCCCCCCATCTCCCTTCTGCAGAGGAGACGAGAGGAGATGGAGGCGGTTATACGACCTTGATTCATGAATGACAAAGAGGACAGAGAGGGAGGGAGGGAGAGGGAGGGAGAGAGAGGGAGATAAAGCTCACTCGGGGCTGATTTTATAAAGACACATTGACCAGCGTAACGCAGTTAGCTTTAACTTCACTACTTGACTCAGGTCTGTTTGAAGAGTGTGTGTGTGTGTGTGTGTGTGTGTGTGTGTGTGTGTGTGTGTGTGTGAGTCCTTTGGTCCAGTCGGTTCAGCCTTCAGCACCTGATTCAGTACTTGTAGTAAACCAAACGCGATCCCTAGCAACAGCTCACGCTTGTGCCTTCTGTTCTGCTGACCTTCAGTTAACACATTGTCAGGCTTCAGTGGCACGAACAATGTCTGGTTTTTTGGCTGACATTTTGTTTCTTCACTAAGGAACACCTAAGGCAGGGGTCCTCAACCTTTTTTGGACATTTTAAGGGCCTGTAATTTCCCCCTTCCCCAAACCTCCACCTCTATAATAGAAATTAATAGCAATTATAGGGCTACTATTTGGAAAATTCAGCGTAAATAAGTGCACAATCAGCGCAGAGGATGACTGATGATCTTATTTAAAGATTAAAATTTATCTTAACAAATCAGTATAAACACACACACACCGCTCATCACATTTAATTTTTATTCATCAAAGGCGGGAAGATTGTTATATTTACACACTTAACTCCAGCGCTACTGTGATCTGGTGTAAAATAGGCTTGAAATGAAGTCTGATGAAAGTTTAATAATAATTTCACATGATTCCATAAATCAGATTTGTTTGCATGGAGCTACAGTATAAATAACAGTTGGTAAAAGAAAATCTCCTGCCACGCCACAGTTGAGAAGCTGTGACCTAAGGGCTGAGAATGTAGGGAAAATAAATAAATAAACAAATAAACAGACAGACAACTAAATAAAGAATTAAATGGGAATGAAGGAAACTGCTAACATGCACCGAGGGAGTGTGAAGGCACGGGGCGTTAGTAAAAGCATGCTGCTCTGATGTTCTCACCTCTTCTCTGAGGCTTCACTGGACTTCATGATCCTTTCTCTCCATTTCATCTAGGAATTTTAGGTCCAGTTTGTATTCGCTTTATTTTCAGGACATGATTGCTTTTTTTTTTTTTTTTCGCTCACATCAAAGCCTTTCATATTTGCCAGATTGAGCTGAATGTGCAGTTTACCCAAGGTCACCCTCAAAGCCACCTTGTTAGTGTCCACACCATTCGAGCGTTCTTCTTCATATAAATGCAAATTATGTTCTGACGCAGATGCGTCTCCATTTGTTGCCTGTTTTATTGCGCAGTCACGTATTTCAAATATTGCGTTCACATTACGTTCATAACTAACGTTTCATTTTCTCTCCCATTTAAAAAAAAAAAAAAAAAGCCATTCTTTTTTTTTTTTCTCCTCTCTCTGTGAGATGTGTCTCAGCTGAGATCTGCGGCTATCAGGCAACGCTTCTGCTGCTTCTCCGTGCCTTGAGGTGTTCCTTGAACACTTTTTATTTATTTTTTTTCTTCTGCACAGCAGCAGGAACTGCAGCACATCCCTCCTTTCTCCTTCCACTCCAGCTAAAGTACTCGTGCGTGTCTTTTGGCCGCGGCATCATGATTTATGCAGGACTATTTTCTCACTCCCGTCAGTTCCTGTATTCCCCAGCTGGATATTGAATCATTCGCCGGCTGTTATGTTCAGGAATGATGGTTTATTTTAGTCCTGAGGGATTTCCACCTCACTTTGGTCATTCCCAGTAACAAAGATGACAAATTACCCTTCACACTCCCTTTTGGCTGGAGGCGAAAATGGGTGAGGGGACTCTGAGAATTATGTGGACGAACACGTGGACGAACACGTAGACATCGAATCTTCTGTCGCTTATTCGAAGGATACTTAAAAGGGAGAGTGTGGATTTGTGAGATCTTCGCCTAGAATCGCACTGTAACACGATTACTGGACCACATCTGTCCTGCTTTATTGATAGTCGCTCCCAAAATTGTGAACTTGTATATTTTTACACATTTGTTCCACTTATTAAGGTTCAGAAATTGGGCCTCAATTCTTCTGATGGATTCGTTGCAGAAGCATTTACACAACAAATGCAGTGTTCAGGAAACGCGTCTGTATCCGCCATTCGCTCCGGGGTTTGTGTAAATGTACGCATAAGGACACTCACTAATGTCAGCCCCGACTGATCGGCTTCAAATGGCATAATTAGCGATGAGTTGCTGCGATTTTTAAGTCACTTATTTATTTCAGTTGCACACCAATTTAATGACGTTTTGTAACTCAGTTTTATATTAATGCTGAAAGAAAGCGATCAAAACAAATCCATGAATTAAGACAAGTAAGACTAGCTGTTTAATTAGGACAAAAGTAATGGCACCCTGTAAAAGGAAGAAGAGTTAGTGTGTGTCTGGGGTCTGTCCAACACGCTGCAGTGGCTGAGCTGCGTTACTGGAAGATTTAATGCACTTCGCACTCAGGAGCTGCTTTTTCACTGTTTAGTCGTCATTTTGTTGTTTTCAGTCCTCTGCGATCTTTGCCTTTTATGGAATTTTGTGGGTGTGGCTAAATGTAAATCAGCCGTGCTGTGAACGCATTTGGGTCATTTACAGATGTTGCGCGTTTATGAACATATGCACGTGAGTGCGAAGGAAAAATCAGCCAAACTGTTGTCATTTTTGCTTCTTTTGCCTCTACTGCATGTCATGAAGTGTTTTATTCCTCTCATACCATTGCATTTTACCAAATGTACAATTTTTATTCATAAAAAAACAACAATCATACTTTTTAACCGTCCCGCAAAAAGATTACTTCCCGTTCTCACTTACGTTACAGCAGCTATAAAAAGTCGTTCCCTCACCAACCTCTCTTTTTTTCCCTCTCTTTTACAGAATAAGACAAAAAAACTGAAAAACCGCAAAGTGTAAACTCTGCTGTTCTGAAGATGTCGGAAAACTTCGTTACAGCTTTACCTCTGACTGTTGCCAAGCGCTGACACTGGAGACTCCTTCCGTAAATGTTAAACATCTCCTTACAGAAAAGTTCAACATACCCTCGATTACACACGACGTTGTTTAATGTTGATTGTTATAGAAAATGAATCAACACATTCTGACCAATCCGAACCCAGAATTCAACAGCGCTGTGGTATAAGATGAATTAATTCTGTGTTTGTGATGGTTTGCAGATCAGTCCACGTTTATCATTTTGGATCTTTAGACCACAAAAAGCCAAAAAACATATTATAATGAAGTTAAGGAAATGAAGTGGCTGCTCGTAAACAAGTTGAGTAGTTTTAGAATCTAAAGGTTTTTAATAACCTGCGATGTAAACGCAGAGTCTTATTTATAATTAGTCCATTTGGAGAGGTTGGAATTGATTAGAGGTTGCTTGTTTTTCCCTTTCTTTTAAATGCACAGATGAAACGAAACCCTGTAATTCACGCTCCAGCGTGCATATTAGCTGAAACAAAAGGACAATGAACGAGTCTTGGGAGAGAGAAAGCATTAGAGAGAGCAAAGGTCTCGGGCGGTTTAATGAGTCGTTCTCGGAGTTACGGATCGTTTAAATGCAGAATATCTTAAAGGTGGTGATGGTGGCACGGTATTGATTTAAGGTTTTTCATGTGCTGAGGTTATCTGGAGTGGATTAATGGCGAGAGCAGGATATATTACTACAGAGAGAGCGAGTGAGGCCGTGTAGCTGCTGTGGCATAAATCACACTCCAAAGTGACTGGGACAGTTCAGATGGCAGAAATGCTGCTGCATGTATAGGTGCAATATCGACACCAACCCCCCCCAACACACACACACACACACACACACACACACACACACACACACACCCACACCCCGCCTGCAGAATATATATGGTGTAATTACTACAGGAAAGAGACTCTATAGGAGATCTGCCTTTACTGCTCCGGTTAGTGCAGAAAAAGGCATTTTAAATCAGCATTGATTTCATTGATGCATCGTTTCCTAATTAAAGAGAAAACGCCGGTGGTGTGTGTTGCTCTGCGTCTCATCCTTAAGTTGTAAGGAGAAGTGCAGAGCTGATGGAGGGCTTCCTGCATCACTGCAGCACGCAAAAGTTAACAACGAGCCGGTGCAGAGCCGAGCAGCACCCGAGCAGCTCAGACGAATGAATCGACAGCAAATCAATTACGGCTGTGGTGTTTTCTTTCTTCCACAGATGAATGAAGTTTTTCCTCATCCCTTCCACATTCTCATCATGCCAGCACTAAATTAAACGGGGAGGCAGAAATGAAAACGAAACGCCTCGCCTGTTCAGCCGTACGCAACACGCCGAGAGTAGCAGGAAAGACTCTGCAGACGTACCTGTTTGAGATGTAGTTGATGACGGTCGTCTTGACGTTACCATGTCCGTATCCGTTTTTCCTGAGATTATCCCTCAATCTATCCACCAGGAAGAAATGACAAAACAGCCCATATGGTGCTCTTCTCCAGAAATTTACACTCCTCCGCTCAAGCACTCGCTGTGGCTTGTTGTGCACTGTTCCTTTTTTTTTTTTTTTATTGCTCACAATGAAAGGAAGAGCCGTGCCTCGGAGAGGAGGAAAAAACGAGACGGTGAGGGAGGGAGATCTGAGGAGGAGAGCGACATCGCTCTGCTCTGCTCTGCTCTGCTCTGCTCTGCTCCGCTCCGCTCCTTTCTGCTCTGGCGCGATTACTTCAACAGTTTGTCATATCAGCTTAACGCTGACTGGAGGATTGTATGGAGAGAGAGAGAGAGAGAGAGGGAGAGAGGGAAATGAGTCAAGGCCAAATGTTGGTTCACCCCCTCACCAGTCCCAGCATCAAATCAATCGGGAACATTCATGCTCCTGGTCTGCTGGAGGTAAAGAACAGCAGCGCGTTTCTCGTTTGTATGTTTTGATGTGGCAGGTTTTGACGAGACTCTTAGCAGTCGTTCTTTTGTTTTCACGGCCCCTTCAAACAGGTGTTACTGTGGCAACTGCTGCGTCATTGCCTTCCTTTTCTACCACTCATCCTATCCTCTAGCTATCTGTCCATCACCCTCCCTCCATCCCTCCCTCCCTCCCACTCTGTGTGTGTACGTGGGAGTCATGCTTCACTGTGACTGTGTTCTCCACATTCATGTGTTTGTGTGTGTGTGTTTGTGTGTTTGTGTGTGTGTGTAGGTGGACGTGGGGGTGGTACACTTCACTCCTCTGGTTCAGCCACACATCCAGCAGCCCTTTAAGCTTGTGGAGAAAGTGGTCAGGAACGTCTTTCAGTTCCGCAGGAAGCACTGCCACAAAGGACTCGAGTAAGTGCTCTGTACCTTCTCTCCTCTCCTCCTCCACTTCCTGCATTTTTATAATTTTATTTAATAACCATTGCTCGAAGCTCATGAGTAACACCTTCCTGTTCACTTTTAAAACTTACTCAGCAAGTAGGCCTCGTTTAATAAAGAAACCTTCACAACGAGAGCAGCAATTATGAGTCATTGAGACGTCAGTGATTATGAGGAATGAACTTGTGCGACTGCAGAAGCTGCACTGTAATAAGAGGTGAAAATCGGTAGGCATCTCATGATTCGGGTGCCAATATTTATGCATCAGGGTGCTTTTTTTTTTTTTTTTTTTTAATAGTTATTTTTATAGCCTGTATTGCTTTCACTACCTATGACCACTTGGTGCTTTTAAAACCTTATTTTTTATTTATTTAAAAAACACAAAGGTTAATGTATTTTCCTCGCGTTTACTTTCCATGGGGGTTGAATAAATAATAATCAGTCAATAAATCAGTAAGTAAATCAATAAATAAATAAGCAAACGAACATATGTCTTATGCATAACCCTATGTAAAAATCTAATTGTAATTTGTAAAGTAGTGCAAAAATTTTGGCCCATACATATAGCGTGTGTGTGTGTGTGTGTGTGTGTAAATATGTCTTTTTAATTGGGGGAGAGATAAAATATACCCCTTTTATGATATAAAAGCATAATAGCAATCCAAGCCGAGGCAAAACCTACAGGAAATGTTTTTTAAAAGCAGTTTTGCAGTTTTTTCTGAAGGCAGCGTGAGACGTCAGATCACAGATCCATGAAGAGAACAAGCAGAAGTTCTAACGACGAGTTTCTCTTGTTAAAGTCAGAGCACAGAACACAGCTGTACTGAAGTCCTTTCATTAATCAGTTTCCGTGTGTCAGTACAGCAGATTTAATCACTGCTAAAAATGTTGGCGCCCCACATTAGAAACCTGTTGGAAGGAAACTTCCAACCTCACGATTATTTTATATATTCCTTATACAAATATTGTCATCTAGCGATTATGGAGGCTGTGTGCGATGGGCTCGAGAGGATGTAAAGATGTTACAGTATGTGTGGGCTTACAACTTACTAGAGAATTTTTATTTCACATTGAGAATGAGAGATGCAAACTTTTGAACTCCTTATCGCATTATACCACAGCGCTGTTGAATTCTGGATTGTGATTGGTCAGAGAGTGTTGCTGAATTTTCTAGAACAGCAGCTCTGATAAGTAGTGGAGCTGCAAATCACGGGTTCATGTGAACGCACTCGTTCTAACACGTTATCGAAATTAGAGTCTGTGGTATAAGAGGAATAAACCACTTATCGCAGCACCTCGTCGTTGATTATTTTCCTCCAGCAGCACCACACACAGCATTTTACTCATCACTTAACGTCAGTGTGATGTGTCCCTGCTCCTCTCGTACAGGATGTTGTTTCCCAAGACTCAGAGACTCAGGATGACGGAGGAGCTTCTGCGGAGCGCCGACGTGGACCCGACTCTCCGTCCCCCCGACATCTCCATCAGCCAGTTCAGAGCTTTAGCGGACGCCTACAGCAGGCTGTGCAGAGAAGACCACACGCTGTTCAGCTACGACTTCAGAGAAGAGCTGAGGCAGAAGCGTCAGAGCCACAGACAGGTGAAGAGACAGAGACGCTAATGGCTGCCGTTCACACCGGGACGTTTTCACTGCGGCTCGGGCATGAATTTTTAACACCTTTCCATTCCAGCTGCAGTGTTGAGTGTAGAAGAAACAATGGCTTGGAGGTAAGATGGTGTAGTTTTATTTTATATAGATGTGAAGGATAGCTGTAGTATTTAATATACTCCTGAAAAACAAAAAGACTGTAGTTCATATATTTAAAAAAAACCCGCTGGAAATGAAAGATAAAATGCGCTTGGAATCCTCAGTGCAATCACACAAGGCCCTTTATGAGCAGATTCAGAGCTGAAAATAATCATTTTTGTAGTTATTCAGGCCATTTCTCCTCCTCAGAGCTGTTCAGGAGAGAGTTTAGACTTTGACTCGGAACTGCTGTCATATAGCAAAGTGACGGAGTGCTTTAATCGCTTCACCGCACGCAGCGCATCCGTCACGTCGAGCAGTTCAGAGGAAAATGTTTCTCTAGCGACAACTTTGGAGAGAAAGCTTCAAGACGTCTGAGGTTATTGCACAGCAGAAACAGTAAATAAATAAATAAATGTGTTTGATGGCAGATTTTCACTGTTACAGATGCGAATGAAATTTGGGTATAATATAGAAATCTTTTTTTTTTTTGTACCACTAATAATATGCTAACAATATTTAAAGGGAAAAAAACAAAGTTTTTCTCATAATCTGTTGCCAGAGAAACATTTTCCTTTGAGAAGCTGCTTCACTTTGGTATCTCTAAGGAAATGGCTATGCATGGCCTGTATAATGCTTTAGAAACAGCTACAGCATTATGATGACACATATCGTAAAAGTGCTGCTCAATGTCTTAGCATCTTTACTTTCTCTCGATATGTTTAACCACAGAGTTTTGTTTTGTTTCCGCAAACCTGTCTGTTCCTGATTCTGAAAAGGTTGCGCGCTAATTCATCCGCTAATTCATCCCGATCCCCAGCTGATGTGAGTAGTGCAGCAGGAGGTGGGATTCAGAACGAGTAGCTCGCTCACGCTGTAGTTACGCCATCGAGATGCATCACATCACACCAAACTTTTTTTTTTTTTCTTTTCAGTTAGGGTTTATTTTCTTTTTCCTGCTTGTCTGCACACACTGATTTCTCACCTCTTCCTGATTTCATCTATCAGATTTCAATATTCCTGTTAAACCTCTGCATGAGAAAACAAGCATATAAACATTAGTAATTGTCTCTTTCTTCTTATGTAGTCTGGAAGTCTGAAACTGATCGATGGATAATGTGAAATAATGTGAAAAGTGCAAATTGAAAGCATTTTTTCCAGCCGTTTAACTCGCTGGCTAATTGAATGGTGTGATGTACTGAAAATCAGGACGTTAGCCAGCTAATAAATCTGCATTACGTGCGTCCACGCTGATTCAGCCAGTAATTCTGCCCGTGCGTTTTGTTTTTTTTCCTCAGTGCGACTCCATCAGGCTCGGACACACTTCCATTTGTCTTGATCTGCGTGACCGAACGCATCCGTCTTGTTTATTTCATTTCAGCCACACAGTCGATAGGACGAATACCAAAAGACATTTTTATTCATCGTTCGTTTAAAAACCTCTTTGCAGCAGAACTGTACAAATCACCGACAGTTTATTACATACTTTTTTGTTAAGTTGTTAAAATGCCAAACTGATAAACCGTATTACAAATTAAATTACAGTTATTCATAAAAAATACTATACATATTTGGTGTTTTTACGTTACCCGCCGTAGCACGAAGCACATTCAGCGCTGATTGTGGTGGACTGCTCGACTGTTCTGTACATCGCACGCGGCCGCCTTACTAACTATCCCCGTGTTTCAGTCACACACCTCGTGCAAACGTTTTACTTCAAGAAAAAAAAATACATCAAGTCTTAGCCTGTGGTTTGGCTTCCTATTCAAAAGGAATATAAAGTTTTCAATAAATAATAAAGCTTAAAAATGTTAACGACCCTAGCATGTACAAATAAAAATAAAAGCACAGCTAAACAAGGCACAAAATAAACAGATGCAACATCTGGATCGTTGTTTCCTGAAGGTAAGCACAGGTTCGGCGATACGAGTCACGTGTTCCTCCGAACCCCCAGCGTCCAAAAACAAGTAGGAGTCTGTTCTTGCCTGTCAATCATGTTTCTTGTTTATTCAGAAATGATTGCGGGGGTGTGGCTTTGGGAGGGGCCACTGAAGTTAGAACTTTACAGTTCGTCCAAAATCGCTGACTAAACCTTTAAATTACCTTTAAACTAGCTGTTAATTCACCGACCTGAACGTTAACGTAAATTCGAGCGTACGGATTCATCGCTACGATGTCGTAGCTGTGGTGCTGCTCTTGGTGGCGTTTTCATAGAAACAGTCCTCGTTAGTGACGGAGGTGAGGCTGTGGACGCTGAAGTCCCGCTCTAGCAGCCTGTTCAGGTCGCCGCCGACTGCCGTGGACTCCGACTGGCTGTCCAGAGAGCGGCTGTGCTGCCTCAGACTCAGCAGCGCCGCCTGGCTGCGCCTCGGCTCGCTTCTCGCTGACCGCCGCCTCATGGCGCCGAAGTGAGCCCGTCTCAGCTGAGGCTGCGTCTCGGGAGAGTTCACCTCACGACCTTCGGGTTCCACACGGGTCTCGTTGCTCAGGCGCAGCTCGTGGAACCGTGTCTCGATCGAGCCGGGGGTGGAGTCACGGCGAGCCAAGCGCTCGCTGAACCCGTCGTCGTCGCTGAGGATGTCCGATTCCTTCATGCTGCCGCGTCTAAGGGTGGAGTTAGTAGGCGGGGCCTCTGATGATGGGGCAGGGGGCGGGTCTCCACTGCTCTCGCTTGCTGAATCGGAGTCTAATTGCGTGGGCTTCAGTGAGTCACTTTTGGCAAGAGAGTCAATGCTGATGGGCTTCTGGCCCAACCAGGACGCTCGAGAGGAACCTGAAACACACACACACACACACACACACGGATGAGTGAGAGAACAACCCTGTGGTCCTGCATCTCTGCCATCACTCTGTGTGTTTTCTGCACTTCATGTGCGCTGAGCACCAGTAATACGAGCTGATGGGCAAATCAATAGTTTTGTGTTTTTTTTTTTAAATTCATAGTTACCCGACAGAGACGAGAAAATTAAAACCAACTGCTTACCTTCACAAAAATGAACATTTGCAGTTTGTGTGTGTTTGAACGTGCTACTTGTTCTGAATCCCGCCACCTGCTGCACTACACACATCAGCCGAGGCGCAAAGTGATCTTTACTAGTCGGGTTAATGAGCGTGCGCAGATAAACGATGATATTTTCAGGGTCAGGAACATGCAGGTTTGCGAGAACACTGACAAAACCAAGCTAAATAAAGTGCGGCACAAAGCCATCATGTAACACCTACAGTGCATGCAGTTGCTTCACGGTTAAACTTCTCAAGAGAAAAATGAAGACGCTACATTTTTTTTACATGTGATGCGAGGACAGAACTCAATACCACAGACCTGCCAACCTTTACAAAGTAGGAACTGTAGTGCACGTATATACCGAGTTTTACGGTAACCACTGTAAACCACCGTCCACGTACACTTTCTTCTTCCTATTCTAGGAAAACTCTTACACACACAAATTAATAAGATTGTGTGCATTTAAACATTTTTATTGTCTACACCTAAATGAAAACAGACAATTAGCAGCTGGTGATTACCGTAAAACCCCATGTACAGTCCCCTCTGAAAATATTGGAACAGCAAAGTCAATTCTTTTTCTTTTTGCTACACACTAAGACACTTTGGGTTTGAGACAATAGATCAGAATTTCAGCTTTCATTTCCTGATCTTTACATCTAGACGTGTTAAACAACTTAGACCATGGCACCTTTGGAGCAGACGGTCTTAAAATAAAGTAAATAATACGGAATATTTGGTTGCATATCTGTCTGCTCTCAAAGTCTTCTTCGAAAGGTGGACTGTGATACCTTCACCCCTGCCCTGTGGAGGGTGTTGGTGATGTCACCGACTGTGGTTTTTGGGTTTTTCTTCACAGATTTCACAATCTTTGACAACTGCTGTTTTTTTTTCCTTGGCCGACCTGGTCAATGTCTGGAATTCCCGCTTTTCTCCCATAGACAGCTCTCTGGTCTTCATGTTGGTTTATCCTTTTTACCAAACAAATGCAATCTTCACAGGCTTCCAGGGCTCAAACCAAGAGTAGACATTCAGCGATATTAACTTTTTAAACAATCAATCTAACAGGACACACCTGTGCAACCCGTCAGTCACATGTTCCTATATTTTTGATCACTTGAAAAATGGGTGGGTTCACACAAAAGGTGCCATGTTCTAAGTTGTTTAACATGTCTAGATGTGAATATCAGGAAATGAAAGCTGAAATTCTGATCTATCGCCTTGCATTCATCTTACGATCTCAAACCTAAATGTCTTCAGTGTATAGCAAAAACAAATATTTGGCCTTGCTGTTCCAATACTTTCAAAAGGGACCCCACACACACACACACACACACACACACACACACACACACACACACACACACACACACACACGCGCTCCCTTTGGGGTTGGCAGGTCTGCGCCTGTGAGCTGTATCATTAGCATATGATGTTGAACATTACTGTACAAGTGTGTGTGT
Source organism: Pangasius djambal (assembly GCA_022985145.1). NCBI lineage: Eukaryota > Metazoa > Chordata > Actinopteri > Siluriformes > Pangasiidae > Pangasius > Pangasius djambal. The sequence continues at coordinate 27,008,271 of CM040984.1, read as the reverse complement.
GAGAGACGGGACTGACCGAGTTTAGCTGATGAAGGTAAACTTCCCCTCAGTGGAGTGAAATGTTCTTTGCAGGTTCTCTCGGCTGGCCGCTCGTTTGCTCGCATCCCTTTGCGCACGTTTTCTCGCAGAACAGCGCGAATCACCTTGACCATGTTCACTTTGCTCTCGGGCGTGCTGAAGGAGACGTTAGCTCGCAGTTAGCATCTCAGCACGTATCAGTTAGAGGTTTATGTTTAGAACCGAACGATCCTGTAGCTCACCTGCTGCACAGCTGGAACACCGTCTCGGGTCGGCCCTCCAGTTCCGATTTGGTGTGGATCAGCTCCCAGACGCAGTTGCTTTCTGTGTGCGAGGAAAAAAAAAAAAAGATGAGCGTGGGTACAGTTTTAATCAGAATCGGCATTTACATATATTTAAATATTAATGAATCAGTCATGTTTTACTGAACATAAGTCTGAGTGTGTTACATATTCAAGGTGAAATTTTTTTTTATTATTTAAATATGTTGTTGTTGCTGATATCTGCCTGATTTTACATTTTGTATGTCACCTGAAAGCTAGCCACTGAACACACAGTAATGCTGAATCCCTAATGGCTTCCTGTTCACTACATGTGCTCACTCCATAGGGAATAATGTAACCGAGCCTATGGCTTAAGGTCCTGGATGCTCAGTAGAACACACATTCAGCCAATGACACATTCAGCATTCAGCAAGTCCAATAACTGTTTGTCAGAAATGATTAACTGTTATCTAATATTTGACTTTTTTTTTTAGTTTTTAACTGAATGAGAAATGTGTCTCAGAATTTTAAAAAAAACTGAAAATAAAGTATGCAACAACTGTCATGACTGTCATGCTTATTCTGAGTTTTTTCCAACATCACGTGAAAAAGTGATAGAACATTAGCTCTTAAAGAGTAAGGAATAAAACACTCCATGTTGTGCTGTTCGAGGAAAATCATCAATGACGTTATGAAGTTACTGGTATCAGCCTCGAGTTTTCTTCTTTTTCCTACAACAGCACATCGATGAGTGTTTTATTCCTCTTATACCACAGCAATTTACAAACGATTACTACTTAAGAACAGCATTTCTTATTTTTTTATCTGTTTACAGTTACATGTAATGTTGTGGAACATCTGTGAAACAAGTTAGTTCCTGTTCTCGCTTGCGTTATAGCAGCTGTAAGTGTATGAAGTTAATAAGACAAAAAAGAGAAACCGCAAAGAAACGTTAACCCTTAAAACCTTAGTTACAGCTTTACCTCTGACTGTTACAAAGCGCTGACACTGGAGACTCCTTCCATAAATGTTAAATAAATGCATTTCTCCTTACAGAAAACTTGAAAATGTCAACAATTACACGTTTTTTAATCTGTTTAAAACGAGTGCATTAATATAAAGCTGTGATTTGCAGCTGCACTACTATCGGAGCTGCTGTTATAGAAAACTATTCAACACCTCCTGACCAATCAGAGTCCAGAATTCAACAGCGCTGTGGTGTAAGTAAACAATAATACCCTGTGTGTGTGTGTGTGTGTGTGTGTGTGTGTGTGCTGGTCGTACCTGCCGTGTTGCCCAGTCTGACCTGCAGCGCGGAGCGAGGGACGAGCCAGCGGAACTTGAACGGGTCCTGATCTCCGTGAGAGTGGGCGGAGCGTGGAACGTTCTGTCAAACACACACAAGGGGAGTAATGATTAATTTGCCAAATCTGATTAGAGCACTAATAGTTATTACAGTAGGAGAGCGGAGACACTCACCATTTTCTTCTTAAGCTTGTTGCTCTCTCTGTAGACGAGGATCACTGCTTTCTTAAACACTGGGGAGGGAAAAGACAGGTTTCAGGGAACCATGAATTCATTCATCTTTATCCCAGAAGCTTCATCAGAGCTGTAGCCTGGGCTGATTTTAGCCAACTCCAGAAAATATATGTTCCACAACATTAACTGTAACTATAAATGGATAAAAAGTAGGACGTGTCATTCTTTAATAGGTTTTTAAAAAAAAAAAAAGTATTTGTTGGGAAATTGCAGTGGTATAAAAAGAGGAATAAAACTCTTGGAGACGTGTTTGTATGGGAAAATAATCAACGACAGGGTGGCAGTAGTAACTGTGCTGAATCACACCATCCTGTTGTTGATGATTTTCCTAAAACAGCATCACGCAAAGGGTTTCATTTCTTACTTACGTTACAAGAAATGCCCTTTAACTTCAGCATTGACATTATTTGCTTAGCTTACATAAGATTTAAACGGTAGATGCACATTAATACTCGATACGTGTTCAATTCTGAAGTTGTTTGAACTATGATAATAAATATATCATTATTACAGTAACATCAATCAAAAAAAAAATCAAACGTCAAGATAAACATTTATAGCCCATAGGTTTAGGTTTAAAGATGGGTTAAAGACAGACATGTCATCTTCCTTGACATGCAATTTTCTTAAAGGTAATTAATTATGGAATTAAAAGGGAAAATAAGAAATATGGTGTCTTGGGTCCTGAGAACAAAATATCTGTACAAAATATCCGCAGTGCTTTCACTTTATCAGATCTGGTAATGTGTTCTACACTTTGCCTTCCAGAGAATCATGGGAAAATGGGGGAAAGGAAGTGTTCACCCAGCAAAGCTTTTAGCTCTTAGCCGGGGGGTTAAGCAGCTACTCACCAAATACGGTCAATTCCGGCTCCTTCTTCATGCGGCCCAGAGACGGGAGCGGGTTCAGCCACATCACTGAGGAATGCATGAGAAACTCTCCCATGGAAATCTCTGTGACCTGAGAGAGAGAAAAACACAACGCTGGAATATTTAGACTCGCAAAAATACTTCAAAATACTCAAAATAAATACCCTCAAGAACACCATAGAAATCTGGTGTTTAATTGGTTAACTTCACATAGATGGCTGATGTGGATTAACTAGACTGCCTAAAATACCACTAAATTTACTTTTTCCATCGTTTCATGCAGAGATTGTAGGTACTTCTGGATAAAACTTCCTTGTGGGCGGAGCTACGTATGAGCTCAGTTTGTGATGTCACTAAACAGGCTCGCTCTAATACATTATCGTTTCTATAGTAACAGCTCGTTCACAGGGACGTGTACAACGATCACTCTGCATAAACAAACAAAAAAAACGTGTAGATTCATTGATATGGTGAAGTTTTCTCTAAGGGGATGTTTATATAACATTTATGGAAGGAGTCTCCAGTGTCAGAGCTTTGTAACAGTCAGAGGTGAAGCTGTAACTTTCTCTGAAGTTTTCCGACGTTTTCAGGACAGGAGTTTGTGCTTTGCAGTTTCTCAGTAACATGACAAGCTGAGGTTTTTTTTTTTTTACGCCTTATTAACTTCAGGAGAGAGAGAAACAGAGAGGCTGCTGAGGGAATGACTGTTTACAACAACAACAACAAGTCACGACTTTACACTTCTTACAGTTGATAAGATTGTAGGAACCGTGAAATGCCGGAAGCGTGACATGGTGAAGTACCTCTTTTTCCGAGCCACTTTGTTCCGCCACCAGCTGGTCAAACACGGCGCCGTAGTCCTCATAGATCTTCTGCATCTCGTTTATATGGCTGGCCACTTTCTCCATCGCCTTCAGGGCCTCTGTAACAATAAACACACGTTATATATCGCAAAATGCGCAAGAAGACTCTCCACCTTTTGCTAGTGCGTGTGTGAGTGAGTGTGTGTGTGTACCTGTGAGGTGATAGTGCTCCTCGCTGTCCGTGTCGGTCAGAGACACCAGCTCTCGCAGCAGTAGAGGGTACTTCAGCACTCTCTGCACTGGTTTAATCAGATAGGACTCGAGAGTAGACGAGTGCTGCTTGGTGGGATTCCTCGCGTCCAGGAACTCCTTAAAGGCTCGATCTGTTTTAGCTGAACATACAGATGAATTTACATAATCACATCATGCTACAGTTGTGTACCGATCATGCCACATCACACATCCACAAGGAGGCAGCACCGCCTCTGGGACACCCCTCCACCCACAACTCTTTTTTTTTTTTTATGACCACTGCAGTAAAAGCGCTTCACTGCAGATGAACGAGGTGAGAGCGGAGCAGCCATGTTGCGTCGGCGGCTCGTCCCTGAACAACGCTACCTCTCTGCGTCGAGTATCAGACACTGAGAGCAATTAACGAAGCACTCGCACCACGGCCGCACTCGCACATCGGAGAGTAATTGGCAGGCAATTAACACGTAGGCACAAAAAAAATCTTTATCGCTGCACGAGCACATCTCCCACACAACAGACGCAGTGTGTGAGAAAGTGTAATTACCAACACTGCTGACACACACACACTGCTCAGCTTAGGAGATAGTAGTGTGTGTGTGTGTGTGTGTGTGTGTGTGTGTGTGTGTGTGTGTGTACACGCTATACATGTACACTAAGATCATTAAGCACAGGCGTGGCCACTTCGCAGGTCTATTACACCAGCACAATTCACGCAGGATTAATGAACGGATCACATTTGGCTCATGTCGATCAAATCAACTCAGTTTTAGGAAATATTAAGTTATTACATAATCTGGTTGTGAGAGCTCATTAACACCAAGGAGCTGTCGCTCCATCACACGTGTGGACGTGCTGTTAGAGGAAAATCATCAACTTCGAGGTGGTAACAGTAACTCTGCTTCATCACACCACCCTGTCATTGATTATTTTACTGCAGCAGCACAGCACACACTGTTATATCCCTTACTCATACCACAGTGCTGTTGAATTCTGGATTCTGATTGGTCAGATGGTGGTGGTTATTTTTCTATAACAGCAGCTCTGCGAGTAGTGCTCAGCTCATTCTCAGGGACTTGCACGACAGACTCTCCGTAGAGACGGATTAAAAAAATCTTTGATGTGAAGTTTTCTGTAAGGAGACATTTATTTACTGTTTATGGAAGGAGTCTCCAGTGTCAGAGGTAAAGCCGAACCTGGCTCAAGCTTTCAGGAAGTTAGCTGTAGATACACTTTTCCTGACTTGGGCGTTTAAGCAAAGTGAGTTTTATTTCTTTCTGCTCAGTGCCGCTGTGTGAGAGCTCCAGGTTGCTCCTCACACATTAAACCCTCGTCTCTGTTCCTGCGTACAGAACTGTTGCTCTGATCCTGTAATGGGACACATTAACGAGACGCCGGGGTGCAGTTTTCTCCTCTCGATACGAGCCGGCCAGCTCACGCTTTCACTCATTTGACACTGGGCAGCGTGCCCGAGACTGAAACCAGGCCAATGTTACACACATAAATCCAGATATATTTAGTCACACTCTAAAGCTTAGTTTTAACGTACGGTCCGGTTTTAATGATCGGATCCTTATTATAGATCACACCTCCTGCTTCGAGGAGGACAAAATCCCGTTTAGAGTTGCTAGTAAAATTTATGGACCTGAAAAAAAGCCTTAAAAAAGGCTGCAGAGTAACTGCATTGCAGATGAACAGCACGGTGCATACATTACATTTTAATGCAGAACATGTATCTGAGGATTCATCATGCAACATCATCAGCATATTTAACCTTTAAATCCCAAGGTTGGAGTTTTTAAGTTGAAAAATATATTAAAATAACACTTTCACAGTTTTGTGTCACTGCTGCCTGAGGAACTGCACACAATTAAAAGTAAAAAAAAAAAACGGAGATAACTAGGACAGAAATATTCCAGATTTTACGCTTTCGCTGCTAATGATGTAATGCGACTGCAATGGGCTTGTGGCGTGTAGGAGATCGGGATGTACCTCTTTCCAGAACCTTCTGGACCTTGATGTGGTTGGCACAGAAGCCGCTGTAGAGCTTGAAGTGATCGGCGTAGTAGAGAAACGATCCACCGAGAGAAAACAGCAGCTTCTGAACGGGAACAAAAGGATGGAGAGAGAGAGAGAGAGAGAATAAAGAGAATAAACCGTGACGGCTTAATCATCACGTTCAGACAGGACGTTAAAATCAGAACAAAAGTGAAAAACAAAAGATCATTGTGAATCTCAGAGAGAGGGATATTAAAGTCATGCCGCATCGTGAAGAGAAAGTCTATTCATGTAACTTGACGTTTATAATCACTCTGACTACTGACAGCGCTCCAACACAACACCACCGCAGGAGTTAGTGCTGCTCAGTGCGCAGAAATGAGCCACATCTGGATTGAGATTTTCTCAATTCTGCGCAAGTTAGGTATCAACATTTCCAAACGACTGGCTCGAATGATTCCTCGGAACGACACTACGACACGTCAAAACTACACCTACCTACAATTAGCTCCGCAAAAATGGAAGAAAAACGTTTCACCTTCTATGGTTTCATCTTATTCTGTCATATACGACCTTGCGTTAAATTTGTATAGAGACATTACGAAGAAAAATAAAGTTCAGAAGGAAGCAGTGATTAGTGCGTACATTAATTTGTGTTTAACTAGTTAGCTGCAGGCTGTGCGTTTTAGCTACTAGCGTTTCTCATCGGAACTAAAAACAGCGCAGGACAGGCCACGCCCACAAGCGAGGACGGTACCACTCGCTACACGCCAACAAGAGACGAAGTAGACTTGCTACTCGTTAGTGTGAACGTAGACTTGCCTTGAATTGCACGGGGGTCTCCAGTGTGCTGAAGTCCGGAGTCGAGGCGATTCTCTCTTCCAGGGTTTGCAGAAACACCTTCTGGAAGTCCAGCATCTCCGGCAGACTCCCAAACAAACTCTCCATCTGGAAGGAGACGACAAGCGGCCTGGTCATTCTACACAGCTGCGGCTTTCAAAACGGCTCGTCTAAAATCATCAGGAAGGCACATTTTATACGAAAGAAATCAAGTACAAAAGAATTAAACAACGGGGGGATGTGGAATAATTCATTATACTCTTTAAAAAAAAAAAAAAAAAGAAGAAAAAAAAAAGGAGGTTCTTTAGATAGTGAATGGTTCGTTCATTAATTGATTCATCTTCAGTTTGAGCTTCATCCTGGTCAGGATGGTGGTGGATCACAGGAACGCTGGACACAAGGCAAAACCCCCTTCGATGTAGGGTTCGACAGAGAACCTTTAAGAGTTCCCCTGGGGGACCTTCTGACCAATCAGAATGCAGAATTAAACAGCGCTGCGGTCTAAGTGAGGAAGTGTAAACACACAGCGACTCCTAAACTCGTCCTGGCATTCAGTACTTAATGTTTATCACTTGGTCACATTATCCTGAGTGGCGCTACTTAACCGCTCGCTCTCAGTCTGCTCACTCTGTGCAAGGGCACGTCCTAGCGCGCTAATGGCTCTTTAATGCGCCTCACTCGTCTCTCCAGGGACATCCTGAACCGTGTCGCAGTCGAGTCCAGCGCAGTGGAACAGTTTAGCGAGGCTAAAATGCTAGCCATTAGCATTAGTCACAAATAGGCTGGGAGTGGACTGGGATCAGGAACACTTAGAAGCTCGAGGGTAGAACTGTTAACATCATTAATTTAAAAAAAAAAAAATCCTAATTTTAGGCTTCAGCCTGAATGACTAATGTTTAGTTTTACCTCATCCAGTGTGAGAAACGTCTCCTTCTGCAGGGGCTTCAGGTAGATCTCAAACAAGCAGCTCAGATCCTGAGGAAAAATAAATAAATAAAAAATCAGATACAGCACTGAGTGTACAAGTTATCCTCGTGTTCGTGTTTATTAAACAGACATTAAACAGAAACGTATGTTTAAATCCATATCCCACTTTTCCACATCATTCGTTTCAGCCAGGGGGGCAAAAACATTTGTAACAGAGTCCCGTCTCGCCCACGTCGACGCTGCGTGTTAAAGCACTGGCAGGCCGTGGCTGTGTTAACCGGAATATTCTCATTAGGCTGATTTATTGAGGCGCAGCGATGCCAACGCAGCACAACGCAGCACATCACAGCGAAATGGCTGGAACACACTCGTCCTTCTGCACCGGCTGCAGCTACGCCGCCGACTCGACACACATTTCTACATCACTCCAACTGAGCCATAATCACCGGCCTGAGGGACTTAATAAAGCATCCATCAACTATTTACTGTGTGTGTTTTTATAAACCGTAAGACATTAGAACGATAAGATTCCGACTCTCACAAATGATAACGTTATGCACGTTATTTACACGCCACTAATTCTAGTGTTGTGTGCAAACGAGTTCTAATTCTGTAATGCAAAGAAGCGTAAAACATTTCGACGTGTTAAAAAATATATAAAGAGCTGGAAACAGTAATAAAATAAACCAAATGGATGTTTAAAACCGTTAAATGTTTTCCTTTAAAACCGCATCGGTTCTGTGTGTCGTTCAGTTAGAAGAAGGAAATCAGCTAATAAAGCTTTTCCTGCTTCAAGCAGCCTCCATTATGATTTAAAACTGAAGTGTTGTATCACTTAATATCCTCCTTTCTTCGACGACGTACAAAGGTTTCACTTTTAAACTATCACTTAGGTTTTGGTTTAATGTTTCTTTCCCACTGAAGCACTAACATGAGAAGAGAAAATTAGTATTTAAAAAAAAAAAAAAAAAAGAAAAGAAAAGAAAAGAAAAAGCTCACCAATACTTTTGCACAGCAATGAATGTGAAATATTTAACACCAAATATTTGCTCAAAAGATAAAGTGTATCTGCTCCCCAAAGGAAATCCCAGAATGTTAACGTCACCTAAGCCCATACCTTTTCCCGCCATTTACACCTTCCTGTTCCATGTCAGAAATGTGTCGTTACAAAGACGTCTTCACGTCTGACGCCTACAGTCATACCACGTGAGAACATGAACGCTACGACGGCTCTGATCGTTATAAGTCACCTGACATTCGTCATGAAGGACCTGTCGTGGGGTTGCTCATGCATGTCGCTAAGAGCGTGAGTGATTAACGTGTGGTGTGCGGTTCTGTCGCGACGTTACGACGTGAAAAAACTCAAAAAGTCTCAAAGAAGCTGATAAACAGTGTTTGCTTCGGAGTTCTAAATATTACTCTGACGATACCTGTGGAAGACACACAGACACACCCCTCTGTGTCAACCAATCAGCATTCACCTGAGACCTGAAGTGTCATGCCTACCCATGAACCCCTGCTCTGCGCTCCAGTGCAAACACACTTCAACATGGTCTACATTTTGTAAAACTGACCATAACACAGTGCGCCGATTTAGAACCTGAGTATTTATCTCCCAGCGCTGATCGCAGACGCCGAGGTGAGCGAGTGTTACCTTGACGTAGGATTTCTCCGTGTCCACTAACTCCTGGACGACTTTGCGCAGTCTCTCGGTGACGGACATGTGACGTGGACAGGGTCTGAGCAGGGCGGCGTCCGGTCCCGCCGTCTCCTTCTGGACCTCCATCAGTCCTGCAGAAGCGTCCTGGAAGGAGTGATACAGCGTGCACACCGTCTCCACGCTCTGCAACACACACAGCGGACGGGAAGAGATGGAAATATTCGCTCGGAAACGCCAGGCGACTGACTACTAAGAGAAAAAAACATCTCCGAAATGAGCATTTTTTATTCAACTGGCTACTGTTTAATACTGTATAAAGTTTTTTTATTATATCTGAAAAAACTGAGACATATTGAATGAATAATGTGGATAGATGACACTCCCATAAATAAAATAAAGAACAACCATTTTCGAGGAGTTTTATTTGATCAGGAATTAATCTGAATTCAGCGTCGTCTCTTTTAAACCATCACACGTGAACCCGTCGAACGTCCTCTTCCTCCGCTGTGACACGGACTGTCAGCTCGGATAAGACGCCAGCTGAATGCAGTTCACATAACATGCCTCGTTCCATCGCGTCACATTCTCTCCATTTTCAGTAGGGATAAAAGTATTGGCACCCCAGCTTTGCTTGTGCTTGCCACTAAAAACGAACCTGCTGTGTCTCGTACTCAGTTCGGTTTTATTTCATACTTTGTTCCCATCACTAGTCCCCTCGCCAAAACCTCTACAGAAACTCCTCCCACTTTCAGGGGGAACATTACAACACATATGTGCACGTTTCCCAATTCATTAACATCATGTGCACGATCCATAATCAGGGACGGTATGATTAGAGACAGGACACTGCCTGAAATATGGACTAGGCAGTGCATAAGCCCCACCCCTCAGGAAAACGAGCCAATCACATTGATGATTAAGATCATAGAAAAAAACACACACACACACACACACACACACACACACACACACACACACCCATCAGACTGTTGCACTGACTCAGATAACGAGCATTTTGATTTGTTATTTATGGAGAGAAGCAACCCGAAAAAATTCTTCTCACAAATAATTTCCGCCATTTTGTCAGATTTGAAACCATCATCGTGTCGACCTGCTTCTGGTTTATGAGCCTCTTAACATTTAAGTAGATAAGAGTCTGGTCCTGTAGCACTGAAAACACTGGGAGCGTCGCCAAGATGTCCGCCGAGCAGACACACTGTACTGGAAGGACTCTGTCGATATACATGATGAAAAAAAATAATTGCATTAGTGATAAAACAACCTTCATCACAATGATGAATCGCTCTGAAGGTCGCTGTTTGTGGTCAGCGCAAAAAATAAAAAATCTTTTATGCTTTTTTTAGCCGTATGATGGACGCATGAGACATAATTTTCTGTTCTGACTGCAGTATTTAATATTTTATAATTTAAGTCTCCATAAGCGAATGAAAGAGAAACAAATGAAAGATTATTCTTAGGGAGTGAAAATAAATTTACCAAAATGTCCAAAAAAATGGAGGGAGAATGTTTGAATATTTTAGGTTGTGAGCAGAATTATTCATAAGCCTCTGAAATAAAATGGACTTTAAGCTCAGTGGCAGTGCGTTGCTATTTTAGTGCCTACTTTCACGCAGCACGAGAGGACAAACGAGCGCAGCACTGAAGGAGATCGAAAGGAAAAAAAACTTGAAATAAAAACGACATGCACATGCTCGGATCAGTTTCTCCTGTCGCTAAAAGAACTGGTGTATATAAGGAGTAGCGCTAAAACACAAGGACACTGTCTGGAAGTGCATTCGGATCTAAACTCCTAACCCTGGCGTTTTATTTATTTTTTTATTTTTATTTTAAATAAATACGAACTTTGCCACAATGCCCCAGAATCAGTGGGGAAAAAAAACTCCAGAAATGTCAGGAGTGACAGCTTGATGTGTGAATTGTGGCTCTGACAGTTCCTCAACCTCAGCTACATCACTCCATTTTTTTTTTTTTAATCCTGCTCATGCAGTTATTATATTTGTTTGAACCTACCTGCTCTATACCACCATGGCCCTGACCAGGCACGTACTAAGGATGAGTGAATGCTGTGAACGCATCACACAGCACCGCACGCTCATGTTAATGTTAATGAACAGGGTCTTCGTTTGTCCAGTGAGCTTCAAATCTGACCAACATGAAGGGAGAAACCTCTGACTATTTTTTTTCTTTATCATTTATACTTTCTTCACAATGCAAAGTCAAGAAATCAAACATTCATGAATCCAAATATGAAAAAAAAAAGCCACTGCAGTACATTTCAGCATGAAGAGAGTCGACCTTTAAGCACAAGTACGCTGTTCTACAGACTCTTCTCCGGTTCTGGCGTTCTTGCAACTAATCGCTGATAAATGTGCAGAGCAGTCAAGGTCATTCATTCATTTTAGCCACAAAATGAGTCAGAAATGATTAAAAAACAAGCAAAGGAGAAAGACAAGAGCTTTTTTATTTATTTATTTATTGTTTCAAAACCAAAAACTGCTTACAGTATATACAATCAATCACACGTCTGATTTTGTGTCGGTTAAAAACGCATTCTCTGTTCATCGTGAGGACATGTTCGTGTTCGGGGGCATCTCTTATAAAAGATAAAGGTTTTAAATGCTAACGTGAGATTCTGTCAGTCTCTAGTCAAGAAAAAAATAAATCCTGAAATAGCAAAATAAAAATCGATCAGTCCTATTTGGAGAGGTGCAGCATGCGCGCACACACACACACACACACACCCACACACAGCTGTGTCAGCATTTATCCGATCCCATTTTCACACATCGATATAGAAGCAACTATCACTTACAAAGGAGCGACTGAAATAAACGCCTGCAGGTTTCTCTGTAACAGTAAGTGACCTGAGACGCGAGCGTGATCATCTACACAAACACAACACAACCTCGGCAGCTGTGAAGCTTCTGCATACAAATCAAGCGACGGATTCAGCGTATTGGCAGCGTGTCAGCGAGCGGTTCGTCTCCGCACACCAGAATGAACCTGTTCACTGTGTGTGTGTGTGTGTGTGTGTGTGTGTGTGTGTGTGTGTGTGTGTATAACCAGCATCCTAAGAAATCGATAAAGGGTACAGAGGAAACAAGCGAAACAGCAGTGTGCTTTGTGTTTTGTGTGTGTGTGCGCGCGTGTGTGTGTGTGTGCGTGTGTGTGTGTGTACAAGAAGGAAAGGGTGAGCGGGTACAGAGCCGTGTGTGAGTCATGAGTCTCGGATGGAGCCTGCAGCGTTCGCTAATTACCATGCGGCCGCTCCAGAGCCTCGTCAAAAAACTGGGAGAAAGAGGGAAAAGAAGGAGAGAGTGATAAAGATAAAGAAAGAGTAGGGAGGAAAAGGAAAAGGCGCAGAGTGAAGACGGGACCGCAGAAGTGATCACTGCGCCTCCCAGGAGCTCATTATCACTCATTAATTAAAGATTAGAAGCTGTTACACACACACACACACACACACACACACACACACACACACACACACACAGCTGTCTGCATCTTCACTGCAGCGAATGTGAACAGCTAAGACGTATCCGGATTAAACGTTTATGACTTCTGCACACGCACGCAGCGTAAACAACATTATTGTTGCACGTGACGGCGATAACGACGGCGTGACAAACTGTTTCAGTGCGTTATCACTTCATCATCATGAAACTTGTATGCAAAATCATTAAAAGTGTAAAAAGGGATGTACGCTATACAGCGCTGTTGAAAAATGTTTCATGGAACATTAAACGTCACTATAAACAGATAAAAAGTATGTCGTTCTTTAATAAATAAAAATTGCAATCGTGGGCAGATTGATGTGGAATAAGAGGAATAAAACACTTGCTGTTATAGGAAAATAATCAACTTGACGACGTTATGGTTACTCCCTCATCACACCACCCTGTCGTTGATTATTTTACTCCAACAGCACGACACACAGGGTTTTATTGCTCGCAGATTAAACGAACTCCCTGCTGCTGTATGCAGACACACGATGATGATGACGTTTTTAGCGAGACTGTTTGTTTGTGCGTGGGTGAAGATGAGCTCAGCGGGACTGCCGGATCCCACACACAGCTGGAAAACCGCTGCGAGGCTAATGAAAAATCATGAGAAATGTACGTTACGCTGGCAAGTTGAATGACAAGCGTGGACCTGCAGGTACAGTGACTCATCCTCTAATGTACAGCATTGCAACACAGCTCTGTCACAGCGCCGGTGAGATGCGTGACCCAAAAAACACACGGGATGAAAATAGGCCCATGTGGAGGCGAGAGAGCGGGACGAAGACAAAAACCAAAAGATGACATGCAGAGCAGACAGCTCTCTCTCTCTCTCTCTCTCTCCCCCTCCCTCCCTCCTGATTTGGCTGCTTGTTCATATCTCCACTTCAGCATGCTTCAGGTTGGTCATGTGCATATCCCTCACTCTGTTAGAAACATAATCACAACTCAGTAAGCTCTAAACAGTCCCTGGTGCTGGTGGTGAACAGAATCCTTCAGCGTCTCTCGTCTCGACCCGATACCTTCCTCAAACACCGGACTGGTAACAGATCGAATGTGACTCAAACAACATCCATCTTTCATGAGCCTTGATTACTCAGAATAAGTAATCTGATTTACACAATAAATGAGTAAATCAACGCATATTTGCTTCATCATACGCTATATAGCCAAAAGTATGTGCACCCCTGACCATCACACCCATATGTGCTTCTTCACCAAACTGTTGCCACAGAGTTTGAAGCACACAATTGTATAGAACGTGTCCGTATGCTGTAGCATCACAGTTTCTCTTTCCTGGAACTAAGAGGCCCAAACCTGTTCCAGCATGACGATGCCCCTGTGCACAAAGCGAGCTCCATGAAGACATGGTGTGTTATGGATGGAGTGGAAGAACTCGAGTGTCCTGCACAGAGGCCTGACCTCAACCCCACTGAACACCTTTGGGATAAACTGGAACACCGACTGCACCCCAGACCTCCTCGACATCCCAACATCAGCGCCTGATCTCACTAATGCTCTCGTAGCTGAATGAACACAAATCCCCATAGCCACGCTCCAACATCTAGTGGAAAGCTTCCCAGAAGAGTGGAGCTCATTATAACAGCAAAGGGAATAAATCTGGAATGAGACGTTCAACAAGCACGTATGGGTGTGATGGTCACACTTTTGAGCATGCAGTGTATATATAGTGTGATACAGCGGTACAGTGAGAAGGTCAACAAAAATGAAGACATTACACACACAACACAACTTTTGGCCAAAGACTCGTGAAGTTTCCTCGAGGTCATAAACACCGTAGTCTATATTAGAAGTTCAGCAAGTCCAGCCCCAGACCCTGCGAATTAATCTACATATTAATTTACTAAGCTGTGGAAATGACCAACGTGTACATCCCTGGAGATCCCTGGTGTCCCTGTTGTATTTACGCATGATCACGTCTCTCACACTTACGTGAACACAGAAACTTGCAGAGAGTCGGGCGGTTATTAAAGAGTGGTAGCATCAGGTCAGTATCAGGTCTCGATACCTGGAGCTTTGATATCGTTATCGCTTCAGAAATGGAAAAAGGTGGATCAAGACACCACTAACACACACTCACCCTGAAGACGAGCCTGTACAGGACTCTCCAGACGGCCCGAGCCTGGCGCTTCGTCCTCCGGCCCAGAGCGCAGCTCTTCCTCCTCAGTTTAACTGCTCTGAAAGCTGGCATGATGTCTGAACTGCCTTTGCGTTTCAGATCACACTTCCTCCCTGTCTCAGAACTCCTCTCCTCTCCTCTTCTCTCTCATACTCTCATTTGATGCTCATTAAGTTCACAAACTTCTTTCGATCCCTTCAAAGACTCAAGGGCTTTGTGTCAGGATCCATCAATCGATCACTAGCAGGTACTGTGAACGTAGGCAGTGGACAAAAAAAACTGCTGCTGCTCAGTGAAATCTGCATATCAATAGCTGTTGAATGGACAGAAAGCGCTGGCCATGTGCATGCTGGGAAACGCCTGGGCTGGACTGACTGGAGTGAGCCGCTGCAGCTTCCACAGCGCATAAAGAAGAGGCCGTGTGAACATGCTGCCAAAAGCCCTCGTCTCTCAATAACAGCAATACAATGACGACTCTTCTGGCTGTTCTGCAACCGCTGCTACTAACGCCAAGGTCCGAGGCGAAAGGACCGACATTCATCACAATTAAGGTGCGTTGAGCGTAAAAAAGTAATTTATCAGTTCTCTCAGGCTCTGTGGCATCATACTGTACAGCAGACCTGAGAAACATGATGATAGGATATGGATATTGTTCCACATTACAATACAATATTCTGAGTGTCTATAAGAGGAATAAAACACTAGGAGACATTCTGTTGTAGGAAAATAATCAGCAACAGAGTGGCGTGATGAAGCAGAGTCACTGTTACCAGCCCCTGGAGTGTTTTATTCCTCTGATACCACAACGACTACAATTTTCGCTTATTAAAGAATGACACATCATACTTTTTATCTGTTTAGAGTTACATTTAAAGTTCAAAGCATGGACACTGGAGACTCCTTCCATAAATGCTGAATAAATATCGCCTCTTCTTGGGAAGAAAACATGACTATCATTGATTACACACATACAAGTCCCTGTGAATGAGCCGTTACTATAGAAATGATAACGAGCGCATTAAGATAAACCATAAACTACTGTCAGAGCTGCTTGTATCAACCAATCAGAATCCAGAATTCAACAGCGCTGTGGTATAAGGAATTTTATTTTTCTGTACTCCCTGATATTGATTGTTCAGAATAAAAATAATTTCATATTCTCTGACAGGGTGATGTTCCATAAACGCTGGGTGAAATGCAGTAAGAGGAATAAAATCCTTCTGAGAGAGAGAGGGAGGAAGAGAGAGGGAGGGAGAGACAGAGAGAGAGAGAATAAGGGCGAGGTAAAATATGGGCCGTGCCGGGGTGCGAGCCGTGCCCATTGCTCAGAGGAAAACGTCCTGCCATGCAGCAGTAAAGCTCTGACACGTCGTGATTCATCCCTGAGGTGAGAGCTATTGTGCCACGCTGCCATCTTCTTTTTAAAGCTCAGTAAATAAAGACTTGAGAACATAAATCATTCGAGAGCCGAGCAAGTTACAGTGTGCTTCCCATTAGGTTCTGCAGAGCTCCATTCACACCGAAAACACTGTTCAGGCTCCCTGTAGTGAACACCGGGCGAGAAGTGCTGAAGACGGGAGAAATGAAGGTTTAACGAGGAGCCCGAGGGTCACAAGAACCTCTCCAAAAAAAAAAGAGATAGAGACAGGAACACGCGGCACACGACGTCTGCACTGGACAGTCGGACAAAACACATCTGCTAAACCAGCGGTTCTCAAAACATAACTGCTCATGAAATGAACAAATGAAGGAAGGAATAAATGAATGAATTTAAAAATGACTAAATAAATAGATTAAATAAATGAATGAATGAATAAATAGATTTTTAAAATAAATGTAAAAACAGATGGATATTAATTATTAATTTAATAAATAGATTAAATAAATAAAGGAAAGGGTGAATAAATAAATAAATATCAGGATTTTTTTTTTAATGAAAAATTCAACTATTAAAATATTAGTCTCAATAATCTAAATTTCTTGGAGCTTTAGAGCTTTATTTCTGAATTTTCCTGAATGCTTTTTCACTTGTTGGAAAATTCACCATGAATGACCTTAATTTCTTTTTTATATCAAAGAATTTATTTTATAATGAAATTAAGTTTTTGGTTTAAACGTCTTTCATGGACATGTTGCTCTATTTTCACTTGGGTTAATGTTTTCCTACGTTACCCACAATGCTGTGCTGACTGTGGTGCAGTGGGATTTAGCCCTTGCTTCATCCCTATTAAAGAGACGATGCGGCGGTGCTTTAGTAGTCCTCTACTCTGCTCAGCTTTCAAAGCTTCAACCTTCAGGCTAATACCACCGTCAACGCCATCGCGCTCGCCATCTCGGAGGTCACTAACGAGCCGAGTCTCTGGCATCGTAGAGCTGCACTGCATTCTGGGACTTTGAGTCTCCGCGACTTCTGCGCTGGATTTCTCATTAATGTGATGTTGGATGTTGCTGGAAAATGGCCACAGCACCAACCAACAAATAATAATAATAATAATAATAATAATAATAATAATAGTAATAATAATAAGCACCAGTATTACTAAACACATTGCAACTATTTCAATAAACATATTTAATGTGTTTCAGTGTGGAGTTTTCCTTTAGTCCACTCTAACTTTATAACTTTTCTGTCCTTGAGAGCCTCCGCCAGCACACTCTCTCCAGTTCAGTACAGGCAGGGAGATGAAAGCCGGACCTGGCATCGTGCTCGTTCTTCTCAGCCATGGGAACTGGCCCGGACTCACTGGCGTGTGTGTGTGTGTGTGTGTGTGTGTGGCTCAGACTTGGAGGCGGTGTTTAGCAGGTAAGCAGAGATGATTAGCCGGCTCGTGGCCATATGCTGACCGAGCAGTTTAATCAGTCTCTTCTCTTTAGACCAGCGCTGAAGGAGAGCTCTGGGAGACGTGTGAAGGTGGCTTACTGCTGCATTTGGAGGACATTTTGACAGCCAGTCGTTTCTGTTATGACATATCTGTCCGTAGGTTGCAGAAGCACATGCCCTCGCAGTGTGAAGGCTAGATTGCGGTTCAGTTTGTTCAGGAAACCACGCGCGTCATTCTCAGAGACGCTCCGCTCACAGCCCACTGAGCGACTGCTATCTTTTGTACTTCAGGATCTTGAAGGGCTATCACGAACATCAGGAAGCTCTAAGGAGGAACATATCCCTGGACTGAAAAAGAGTTCCCGACATCCTAGCTTGTTTGAAACATTTAGATGCGATGCGATTAAACATGGTTGACCTGTCAGTCAAATGGCTTGATTTTGCGAAAGTAGACAGCTCTTGGCCACAATTTGTTACAAAAACACACCAGGTTCTCTAGAGAAAACGAGAAGTTTGGTTCGTTTAGCAATGGACTGCATGTGCAGCATTAATCCATCTGAATGGAACCCATGGTGCGGTTCTTTAGCGATCCATCGTCAGAGTCTGGTATTTTTCAACAATATACACTCCTTGAGCACTTTATTAGGAACACCGTACTAAGAGTGGGCAGGGCCTCCCTTTGCTCTCAGAACAGATTCAAATTTTCAGGGTATGGATTCCACAAGATGAGAAAACATCCCTTTGAGATTCTGGTCCACGTTGATATGATTCTATCACGCAGTTCCTGCAGATTCAGGAATTTCAGGTGCACTTTCATGCTTCTGGCCCGTACCTGCATGATTTTATGCACTGCACTGCTGCCACGTGATTGGCTGATTAGATAACTGCATGAATGAGCAGGTGTACAGGTGTTCCTAATAAAGTGCTCGGTAAGTGTACATGACCAAGAACCGGCCACTTTCATCATTTCTGGCCATCTGACCGGCATCGTAAAAACAACCGAGCACAGCTTTTTCTGGTAGCTTGTCGTATTTCGTATCTTTAACAAGCTTCTGAACGTTCACGGTGTGATTAGCTAAATCTGATACTCAACACAATACACATCAGTCACGCTGTGGGCGGGGCATCCGAGACTGAGACTACAAAGCCCTTACTTCCTGTCGTTTCTGATACGTTTTCCCTCCAGACCGATATTTTTTAAACATCGCACTTGTTCTACGTTTCATTTTCTTTCCTAATTTTAAGGCTCATTAACATCATCATGAAACGGTGAAATGCGCAGTAATGGAAGCTGCGTTAGTGCGGAAAATAAATCACAGATTTACACCGTTACTGTCTCAAGTGTGTGACTTTGACAACAGAATATTCACATTGGGTTAAATCCCATCAACGTTTCCTGACAAACGAGGTCAGGTCGGTTCTCCTGCGTGATGAAAAGGTCCGGGACATCAGCTGAAACTCGGTTCTGGGCAGAAAGCAGACAAACATGACGGATGCGAGTGTCACGTCAATAGATTTTGTAATTTCATTATTCTGACAGCGCATTAATCAACCGTAAACAGGAAATCTGAGCTCGCTGGTTAATGACCTGCCGTGATCACTGCAGCAAAAAAACATTTTTAATGTGCGCGTGTTTCATCAGAGACGACAAACAGCACTAAAGAGACCGTTTAAAGCCACTTCACATTTACTCAGATAAAGTAACCTGGACTCAAATAATCTGTCAAAATGTTGGTCATGTAACATAACGTGTAGAAGAAACAACGACTTCAGAGAACTTCAGAAATCTGCTGCTGCACTTAAACGCTGCTGCACGCTGATACGGGAAAATAATCAACGACAGGGTGGTGTGATGCAGGCCTCCCCATAACAACACGTCCTGAAGTGTTTCATTCCACTTACACCCCAAGAATTTACCAATGAATACAATTTTTAATTTATTAAACTACATAAAAAGTAAACATACTTTTTATCCATTTATAGTTACATTGTGTAACGTCTAAGATATATCAGTTAGTTCCTGTTCTCGCTTACGTTATAGCAGCTATAAACAGTTGTTTCCTCACTCGTGGAAAACTTCTCTGTGCTGAAGATGTGGGAAAACTTAAAGCTCCAGCTTTACCTCGGACACTGGAGACTCCTTCCATAAATTTACGTATTACGTACATAACGTATTAGAACGAGTGCATTAATATAAACTACTGTCAGAGCTGTTGTTATAGAGAATTAATCAACACCTTCTTCTGACCAATCACAGTCCAGAACTCAGCAGCGCCGTGGTGTAAGTGCGCTACATTCTGTCCCAAAGATCGGTACCAGTACTGTGTAAAGTAGATGTAGTGATTCACCTAATTTGCAATGTTAACATATGCACGTATACACACACACACACGCACGCACACACACACACACGCACGCACGAACACACACACACAAATGTGATTAAGAGCTAAACGATGAGGATCAGCTCTGAACGCCGCCACCATCACACACTGTGTATAATGAAGTTCGATACGTGGCACAGAGGGAGCGCAGGACGTCAATGAGTAAATAAAAAGGGCAGAGTGTGTGTGTTGTGTTTAATCCACCTCCTTGGCTTACAGGTCACACACACACACACACACACACACACACACACACACACACACACACACACACACACACACACACACAGCAACAAGGGACACTTAAAGCAATTTAAATCAGCACTAAACTACACGTCCACTTCCTGAGTATAATTAAAGGAGCTGTTTGTAATATTGAACGATTTCTAAACCTGGAATAAGATACGTTTCATTTCAGGTTACATTTTAGTTTTAGTTTTTTTTTTTTCCTGTCGCAGCCCAGGAAGTAGCTCCGCCTCTATCCCTATCCTCAGCTCTGTCACTTTTCCCTTAAACCAACTCATAAATACAATAAATAGAATGAACAGAATTGACTATCTTTATTTTACAATGAAATGAAATGTTCATGCTGTCACCATGGAAACTAAAGTCACTAAGCAACAATGCTACACTGGAGTAAATGTTTCACGGTCTATGTTGGTAAAGTACGAAGTAACGTAGCCTAATTCAGACTCTGTTCCCAACTTCGAAATATATAAAATATCAAGAATTCATTACGATATCACAGTCATCTCTGGTGTCGATACGAGCAGAATCAGACATATCTTCAGAAAAATTTGATTAAATGATGTGTCCTTGACCAAATTGCTCTGAATTCGTCTAGAATAAATGTTTCAACACACATTAAGCGAAACCACACGTCAAACCGATGTTTTTATCGTAGTAGAGCTACAGATGAGTCAAATTTAACCAGGTACTGTGTGTGTGTGTGTGAGAGAGAGAGTGTGAGAACTGATCTAAAGTCAATACTGCTATAAACTCGTTTAAAAGTAGAGAAGGAGAACTTTACACAGTGTGAGCGGCCATGTTGGATTGACGTCACGGCGTAAACGTGGAGGGAACTGGTGGCTGAGAAGATTAACCCAAGTTGACGAGTTGAAATTTCAAGCTGCGGGGTGTTTTTGGTGGTTTTTAACGGTTGTAGGTGAGGAATTACAAGTCACAGCGTTACAGCCACTGTTATCTTCGGCGTGCGAAGTGACGCCGGCCTACGACGTGCTGACTTTTACAGGATCAGACTCACAAACCCGTTCGTTACTCCTAACGCACATCACGTTACATTAGCCCAGTTTTTTTAGCCTCGTCAGTTTCCAGGCAACTGAAACGTGGCACTGGGCAGCACGCTGAGGGATAATACATTTAATAATTGTCTGTCCCTGATGTACTGCTGCAAATTCTTTTTGCAGCTACAACAGAAATGTAAGCAAGCGGTTTTATGAAATAGAGACCTGTCAGGACAAAACTCGTTCTTATTCTATTACACGGAGATATCGAGTCCTCTCTCACCTCAAACTGCTCTCCATTTGTCTCGGCTGTCGGGCTGCGTGCGGTCGGCCCGCTTTAGATGAGGGATCTGAGGACACCGACTCGGCGTGCATAAACAAACACCAGCAGCCCATTAGCTCCCCATCTGTGTGTGTGTGTGTGTGTGTGTGTGCTTGTGACAGTAATAAGCAGGCAGCAGAAATGTCTTGAAGCCGTGAGAAAAGTAAATGAGCGAGTGATAACTAATCACGCCAATCAGACGACGACACAGCTGCAGCGCACGCACACACACACACACACACACACACACACAGTACAACACAGCCTCACAACCACACGGCATGTTTGCCCTGAATAAACGGCGTGATGGCGCCGGGCGATGGTTACTCGTCTTACCTTGCTGAGCTGCACGGCTCTGAGGCTCTGGCGATGATGTCGCTTCGTCTCTACATCGGCTTTACCCGAGGCCTCGGACACACACGACACGTCTGCGGAGACGAGAAAAAGAACGATGCTTACGTACACATTCTCACTGTTAACAGCCGGACTGATGTGGTGATGCGGGACTTCGTGTGTGATGTCAGACGCCTGGGAATAATTCTTCTTGCGAACGTTTTTAATCCAAAGCAGACAGGAAATGATGCAAGCACAGAGCTGAGCAGTTTAGGTTTAAAGGTCTTGCTTCACACATTTCATTGCTAAAACATTATGAAGGCATTATGGAGATATATGAGGAGCAACAATTACTATCTTCATCACACTTTAATAGTTTCATAATAATTCAATCACTATCGTGATATATGTTATCGTTTCTATAGTAACAGCTCATTCACAGGGACGTGTACAGCAGACGCTCCACATAAACAGGTTAACGTCGAGAGAGTGGCTGGTGAGGGAACGACTTTTTACAGCTTTTTTTTAGTGAGAACAGGAACTAACTTGTTTTAACAGTATATGTAACTATAAACGGATAAAATGTACAAATAAACAAAATGTAATCATCGGCATGTTGCTGTGGTATAAGAGGAATAAAACACTGGGCGCATGCTTTTATAGGAGACTCTTCACCACACCACCCTGTGACTGATTATTTTACTGTAACTGCATGACACAGAGTCTGTTATTCCTAACGGATTGGAAATGACTGACAGTGTTTTCACGTTCTTGAGCTGGATAATGAGAATCACACAAGGTCCTGATCTAAAAAGTTGCACATGAACCTCCAGTGTAGCTGTAAAAACAAGCTTCAGAAGTAATTTTGGTTCCCTGAGTTTCTAACAGCGATATAAATTATGATGTAGAGCAAACGTTCGAATATAAATAATATATAAGCTAGAAGCAAACTTTAAAGCAACTACTTCCATCAAAAGAGCACATGAAGGCAGGAATAAATATCTGTGTGTTTAAAATGTCCATCTCACTCTCACTCACACACACACACACACACACACACACACACACACACACACTACACTGCAGCTTGATATAAACAAACTTTTCCCCATGGAGAGTGGAACATGCCGCCGTGTGCAATAAAAGACCTCAGCATGTGAGATTTCATTAAACGGCGTCTCACTGAGCGAGTGTTCGTGATCTCCCTCATCATCCTCCTCCTCCTCATCCTCCTCATCGGCGTCTCTGCTGAGGAGAAACAGCGCCCCTACAGGCTCAGACACGCAACCGCGGCCTCCGAGTCACGACTCGTAATGAGGAAGACACGCTGGAGGTGGTGATGATTACGGAACGAGAACGAAGATGAAAATAGGAAAATCAGCAGAAGCGGCGTTAAGGCCAAAGGTCTAATATGCATAAAAATCTGTTTAAACTCGTTTAATGAAGCGCTCTGGAATCTGGACTCTCGTTAACTCGTTGTTTAATGATCTGATTAATCCTGTCTTTTTTTTTTTTTTTAAGTAATAATACACGTGTGTTATGACTTTCCATTCAGAATTTTTTTTATGTATTTTATCCGAGAAATGAATAGTGCTGTTGCACAACCACACAAATAAGCAAGCGTGAGTTCTAAAACATGAACATACATTTTCTGTTATTATTTTATAATGTATTCTTTTTTTTCCCCCCTTTTTAAATTGTCATGATCCACACACACACACACACATACACACACACACACAC
>CM040984.1:26959854-26975596 GCA_022985145.1 Pangasius djambal | reverse complement strand
ACACACACACACACACACACACACACACACACACACACACACACACACACACACACACACACACACACACACACACACACACACACACACACACACACACACACACACACACACACAGGTAATGTACAGGTCCATGCATTTCATCCTTAGGGGCTAACGGTGATATGAATAAATAAACGGAACGGTTCACTTTGCTGACTAACAGGTCTCTTTAGCCAGCATCATATGTGTGTGTGTGTGTGTGTGTGTGTGTGTGTGTGTGTGAGTGTGTGTTTTCACGTTATCTAGTCTGGACCTCATCCCTGCTGTGAGGAACTAAACACCATTGAGGAGGAGAAAGAGAGAGAGCAAGAGAGAGAGAGAGACCTTAACATGGGGGCTGAGTCATAAAACCCACTTTAATATTGGCGCCCTGGTGCAGGTCTCTTACACAAACCATCTGTCTGTCTCCGCAGGGCTGCGCTCACCGAGCTGCAATTTACCCCACACGCCTTTTAATAATTTATGATCCCTCTCTCCGTCGCCTCTCTTTCAGCACTTAACGCAGAGTGGCGTCAGTGTCCCGTTACACTGCACACGTCAGGGAGGGACGAGGACATTCCCCAAAAACACGCACTGCGTTAAAGCCACGCGGTGTATCGGTATAGCGTTTCAGGCAGCAAAAGTGTGTGTGTGTGTGTGTGTGTGTGTGTGTGTGTGTGTGTGTGTGTGTGTGTTGCGCCGCAACAGCACTACGATGAAGCACGCAAAGCAAGCAGAGCTTTTCTTCTTACCTCACAAACACCAGTGTGAGAGCAGTAGCTCATGGAAATGCAATCCTTGCCAAAGAAATGAAATAAAAGAGAAATAGACGCTTTTTACCCACTATGTATATTTATATAGCGCCAAAGTGGCCGTGCATTAAAGTATTACATTTCTAAAAGACCTACAAGAGAGAAGGCTGAGCTAGCAGACTGTGTGACGTCTATAAATAAACGTACTAATTAGCAAAAATGAAAGGATTTACCAAAGCCGGGATTTCCCTAGCAACATGAAGACAGAACGACGCTTCATTACAAAAATGGCCTTCAAGTTCGAAATTTTAATACATTTTTCACGTAGCGCTTAGATAACAATAGCTGTTGCACACTTGAGGCTATAAAATGCTTAACTGAACACTTCAGATTATAATCCCTCATATTTAACCTGATTTCTGTTCTAATAGCGCTGTCGAATTCTGCATTCTGATTGGTCAGATGATGATTAACATCCTGCAAATCACAGGTTTATATTAAGGCTCGGTAAAGAGCAGAGCGCGGTACCTGTGAGGCGCAGGGTCTCTTCTCTCGGCTGCGTTTGGTCAAACTGTCCAGGCCTTTGAGCGAGGAGAACACTCCTCTCCTACTGCGGCTTCTCTGGGACAGAGACAGAGAACGTTTCCTCAGCGTGGCCTCGTCTCTGGAGCAGATCTGAGAGAGAGAGAGAGAACACCTCCATAAAATACACCGAATAAAAAGAGTGTGTTTAAGTGAAATCCTCTCACGTGATGCTTCACGTGGAACTGTTGTGGTGTAGAGGAGCCGCTTCTCAGATGGAGAAATCGGTTCAGAAACGCAATCGTGAGTCAGAGATCTGAGAAAGCAGCCACGCTGATGAGTGACGGAGTTACTGTTACTACCACAAAGCTGATCAGTTTCCTATAACAGCAGCGTTTTATTCCTCTTATACCACAGCAACTTGCCAACAAAACTCACATTTTTTTATAGCTTAATAAGAGACACATTCTTCTTATCGCTTTTTAGTTAAAATTAATGTTCTGGAAGATCCGTGAAACAAATTTTCACTTACGTTAAAGCAGCTATGAACAGTCGTTCCTCGTTTATAGCTCTCTCAAAGT
This sequence comes from Pangasius djambal, assembly GCA_022985145.1. NCBI lineage: Eukaryota > Metazoa > Chordata > Actinopteri > Siluriformes > Pangasiidae > Pangasius > Pangasius djambal. The sequence continues at coordinate 26,973,720 of CM040984.1, read as the reverse complement.
TAATAAGCCAAAAAATTTTAGCTTAAACTCCTCTGTCCTGAAGATGTTAGAAAACTTAAACTTTGACCGCTGACACTGGAGACTCCTTCCATAAACGCTAAATAAACTGCTTCTTACATCAAAAAACGTTTTATTAATTAATTACTATAGAAACAATAACGTATTAGAAAATTAACCAACGCTTTCTGATTAATCAGTTCTGTATCGATGAGGAAAAAATGGGTGTTTCTATGTTCAGAAGTGACGAGTGTGTGCGCGTGACCGGGGACGGCTTTGTGTGTTGGAGAAGCGAGACTGACCAGAGCGTGGAAAGAGGAGACGGAGAAGATTCCCAGGCGGCCGAGAGCAGCTTTAGAGGGACGGCTGGCGGTGGCCAGGAGGCTCTTGGGGTTGGGCAGCTCTCCTCCCTGCAGGCTGGACAGGTAGCAGCGCATACGGAACAAATCGATGTTGAACCTCTCCAGGTTCTGATCCCACTGCTGGATCTGTGAACGAGCGAGACATGAGCCAGGATGAGACGGTGAGAAAAGTCAGGGCTGTCTCTGTGTGTGTGTGTGTGTGTGTGTGTGTGTGTGTGTGTGTGTCAGCAGAGCAGTAATTGCTCTCAGATGTCAGAGGGTCATGACTGGGTGCAGTGGGAATCTGAGGTCAATCCCCACATCATTATTATAAAAATTTACAGACAAAGAGAGAGAGAGAGAGAGAGAGAGAGGGATGGGGGAGAGAGAGAAAGAGAGAGAGTAAAAGAGAGACAGGGAGGGAGGGAGAGAGAGAGAGAGAAGGAGAGAGAAAGAGGGATGGGGAGAGAGAGAGAAAGAGAAAGCGAAAGAGAGGGAGGGAGAGAGAGAGACAAAGGGAGCGAGGGAGGGAGAGAGAGAGAGCGAGAGAGAGAGAAAGGGAGAGAGGGAGGGAGAAAGGGAGAGATAGAGAGGGATGTGAAGGATGGAGGGAATGAAACACCTTTGAATAAATAATAAACCACTCGTTTAACTGTCGCTCAAGCAGGAAAGAGGACTTTTAAACTAAACCATCTATGAAACCTTTTAATATTTTCACTAAAGCACATGACGGAGTAAATCTTGTAAGACGCGCTGCTGCTTTTAAACCCGCCGGCTTCGCTCCGCTCCGGGACAGAGCAGCAGGAGAGTTTCATGAAGTCTGAAAGCGAGTAAACCTCCACGTGAAAGCAGCAGGTCGTGACGACGTGCAGGTGAGACGGACGGAAACTCGCTCCCTTTATTCAGACGGAGGAAATAAAACGCTGGCTGTGTATCAGAGCAGCTCACACATTACACGATATACAGCAAACACACACACTGCTGTCACGGTGTTCCAGGTCCCTCCTCTTTTATCTACAATTTTTTTTCTTTATTCTTTCTTTCTTTGTTTCATTTTGTTTTTGTATTATTTCATTTATTTTATTCAGTCTAAGGATCATTTCAACATTTTTTAAATCCACATTTAAATATTTAAGATCTCATGCTGTACTTTCAGTCACCGAATGCAACTCTAATAAACATCGTTTCCTGAACTTTTTATGCAAATCACCCTTAATGTATGAAAATATCAGTCAATACCTCCGCCACATATAGGCTAATTTTATAAACAATAGAAAAAAATTCTCAAATTGCATTCTGCAGGTAAGCTAAATATTAGCAACGTAAAGGACATTATAATTTTATTATGTTTGTGTCTCTGTATAAAGTGAAACACTCATTAATATTCAAATTTATTCAAATACTAAATGCTTTTTTAAAAAGCTGTATTTTAGCGCGAGCTTCGATTAAACTGGAGTCTCGTAAAAAAGTGAGCTGTTTCCTCAGAAGTACGATGAGACACAAAGGTCCAGGTTCTTTTTTATTATTATTAATTTGACTCGGTTCCTGTAGCGAGGACGGAGAGGAACTTCAGAAACACACACACACACACACACACACACACACACACACACTCAGCTGGCACTGATTTTAAGAGGCACGACTTCAAAGAGGTGCTGCTCCTGAGACGAGGTTAACCTCTTACCCCTCTCCACATTCCTCACACACTGCCTGGTACCTTCTCACCGAGGATAAGCCCCCGGTTCTCTGCCCTCTGGCCTCCTCCTGACCCCTGCGCCGGGGCAATAAGCGTGACTGAGAACCTGGAAACAGCTTCGCTCCATCTTTCATCATCGGACTGAAGTTTATCAGACGCGCAGCAGAACGGCATAAATCACAACAACATGAAGCCAAAAATGAGCTAAACACGAAAAATAATCTCCCAAAAAGTTCAGTCACGGGTTCTTCAGGGTTGTCCTTAAAGGTTCTACGTAGAACCGCACAACAGTGTTTCCAACCGGGATGGGTTACAGAATGGTGAACCCCTTTAACCCTCTTAGCAAGCTGAGAACCCGAAACTATCCAAACAACCCCCGAGGAACCTTAAAGTTAATATTCAGGGTTCTCTGTCTCTTTGTGAAAACGATTAAAAGTACTACATAGAACCCTACAACAGAGTATTTCCCTGTCACAAAGGACTCCAACCAGAAGCCGTTTAGGAAGCTTAGAACCCCTGAGGGTGTAGTCAGTGATCTTTTGTCCTTCGGGCAGGAACACTAAAAGGTTCTGTGTAGAACCATAAAATCAGGGTGCGTCCTATTGTAGCAGATAGTTACAGACAAAAGTGATGAACCCCTTTAACAAAAGTTAGCTAGCTTAGAACCATTAACTACCCAAAGAACCCTTACATTCTACAGTTAACATCTGAGAACTTTATGGAACTAGGTGTGAGTTTAAGTCTAGAACCCTTAGGGGTTCTTTGTTCAAGTAGTGGGACCCTTAGCTAAGAACAGTTAAGAACCTTTAACTATCCAAAGAACCACAGTGGAACCCTGTGTCCTAAAAGTGTGTAATAAAGGTTCTTTGTCAGTCTGGAGGAACCATAAAAGGTTCTATGTAGAACCCTACAACAAAGTACTTGCCCATCAGTAAAGATTCCAACCCCTTCTGGAAAGCTAGGGAACCCGTAATGTTTTTAGCTCCTTAAAGCTTCTTTGATTTGTCCCTCTGGAGACAAATGTGTAGAACCTTAGAACCTGAGACAAGGTTCCACATAAGACCCCTTTAACCATTGAGAGAACTTTGACGCTAATCGTACGTGGCTGGAGCAAATTTAACACATCATACCTGGCTCACGTTTGCTGGAATCAGTAACGTCAGTAATGTCATTACGTGACCACGTGTCTCGCCCGCCCTCTGCCCTCTCCTTTGCCGCCCCGTTGTGGAACCCTGGGACACACCCACACTGGCTCTAGCTCACCTGGTTCTCGATGGCCTTCCTGTTCTTTGGATCTGTTACAATAGACAGCTGGAGCTCCGCCATCTTCTTCATCTTTCCGTCCATGTCGATCTTCTGCAGCAGACTGCGGATCTGTCCTCGGAGCAGGAGCAGCGTGTCCTCCTTGCCATGGCGCTTGGCGAACAGAGACGCGCTGGCCGAGTGGATCGCCGTAACCCAGTTCTCTAAATCCGTTTGGCTAGTGGCCTAAAGAGAGCGGACAGAAGAACATTCCCCAAGAAAACAGGCATAATTATGAATCTGTGATACAGTTTCACATATTCCTCTCTCCAAAGTCTCCATTTCCTTGGAGAACTGAGGAGATAATCAGGCAGGGATAAACAGTTTCTTGAATCATTTCTACTTCTTTCAAAAACCTGAGAACCCATAAATATCCATCCAAAGAACCCCTGAGGAACCCTTTTTCCTAACAGTACACACTATGGGTTCACATTCCAGAGATAACATCCAAGAACCTCCTTTGTAAACATGCACAAGTGTACACTCTCTTACAAAAAACTTTCAATCTAGAACCCTTAAGAGTTCTCTGTCCCTTTAGAAGGACGCTCAAAGGTTCTGCGTAGAACCCTATGACAGAGTGTTGTGAACATCTAAAAACACTTAAAAACCTCTTTTTAAAAATATACATGAGAGCCTGTAAGGGTTCTCCGTCGCCCTGAGCATGCATTAATGAGTCACAATACAGCGTTAACATCCGAGAACGTGGTTTTTAATGCACAAGCGTATAAAGGCTCTGTGTAGAACCCTGTATCAGAAAGGGCTCTACCCTGAACCCTCTACAGGAAGCTGAGCTGCTCGGTGTGGTCTGGCCTCAGATCCTCGGCTGAGTGAGCAGGAAGACGTTATCAGGAGCGAGTGCAGGAACAAACTGCAGCTTTTACAGAGACGGAGAAGAAGAAGAAGAAAAAACCCACAGTCGAATTTCTGCTGCTTATTTCTGGGCCGAAGTGTGAACAGAGCCTTTCATGGCGGCTGGCAGGACGCGCGTTCCGCATGAGCGCTCCACATTCCCAGCATTCCACAGGACACATGTAGGCAGGGTTCGAACTCTCTGGCTCGGGTAAACGCCGCAAGAGCGCGGATAGTTAAAGGCTTCTGAAAATAGCGTTCTCGAGGTGCGGTTTAACGCAGAGCTGTAGAATTCAGTTCTCGTGCACTTCTTGTTATTTTACTTCACGGTCGCCGGGTTCTTGGTTCTGCATCAATGAATTTTCCTGCATCAGCATCTTACAGCACCAGCTGCTGCATTTACATCGCCAAACAATTCACATAAAAACGGAAAAGTATCTTGTGCACAAGACAAATTGACGTTTTCACAAGATTTTTTTCTTAAAGAAAATGAGAAAGAAATTTTCTGTTTTCATGAGACTTTTTTTTATATATGTTTTGTTTTTTTTTTCTTCTCATTTTCTTTAAGAAACCGATTTGTCTACGAGGAAATTTCTCGAGCCATGGCAGAGTGAAGATACGGTCTTAGATCCAATGTTCAAGTTATTTATAAAGAAAGAAAGAAAGAAAGAAAGAAAGAAAGAAAGAAATCTCTACACAGAATCTCTTCAGTTCTACAACCACGATGATGCTACTGATCAGAAGTTCCTGTCTTAAGCTGATCGCATGTTTCCGAGAGTCTTGCGTATATGTAAACAATCAGGAATCTGATCTGTCTCAAAATATCAGACTTGTGCATCAAGGGCCACGGTGCAGCCCGAGACTCTTTTCATATTACTGTAATGCAGCAGCGCTTTGGACCGACCTGAAAGAGGTAGACGTCACCGTAGGCGTTGCTGAGGCAGAACACGTTCTCCTTCTTCGGGTGCTCGGGGACGGCCTGGACTATTCCGTCCTCGGCCAGCAGAGCGTAACTTGGCAGAGTCTCCTGCTCTGGAGAGCCTTTCCCATACGTCTCGTAAAACAGCAGAGTGCAGCCTGAAGGAAGAAAAGGGCGTTGAAGTGGAATTAATATGATCTCAGGTGATTTCTCACATTTGGGAGAAAGTTGTATATTCCAATAATTACTTTTTCCATCTGCATATAAACTGGAAAATTGTCTGCAACTTGAAATAGGAAATAAAAGACTTGGAGGCATGCAGTTTGACGAAATTAATCAACAACCCCTCACCATCTTTAGATTCCTCTTACACTACAGCAATCTGCAAAATAATTCCCAATTTTTTTTCTTTAAAACAAGGGCACGTCATACGATTTCTACAATCGTAGTGATGTTTAATGTCACAGATTCTACAGAAAACGTTTTCATTTTTTAACCTGTTTGGATGGAGTGTCACCTTGTGAATGATCTGTCGCTATAGTAACGATCAACACTTTCTGACCAATCGGAATCCAGAATTCAACAGCGCCATGTGTCTTAATCAGAAAAACACACCTTTAAGAGTCACCCAGTACTGTTTCCACTTGCGCCTGGCCACCAGTTCCAGCTTGCGGTCTTTGTGCAGCGTGAGCAGAGGTTTAAAGGTCAACCACCCGGCTCTCCTCACCACGCCCTGCTCCTTCTCGCACAGCAGATCCAGCTGCTCCAGCGAGCCCACCGTCTCCTGACTGCTGCTCTCGGTGTCCTCTGCCGAGTTCTCGCCTCTTTCCTCGCCGCTTCCTGCCGCCGTGTGGCTCGTCTCCAGCTCCCTCATGAAGTTGTCGTAGATGTTTCGCCGCAAAGCGTCCGTGCCCGGCTGGAGGGCGCCGACAGAACCGCCGCAGGAGGGCAGAACCTGGGACTGGGAGCGGCCCCGAGACTGAACCTTGGTGTACCCCAGCAGACTGGACACCTGAGAGGGGGAGCTGGTGTCAGCCGTTAGACCGTCTATACCGCTGTCGAAACAATCGACAGGCTCTTTATATCTCGGCTCCTGGATGAGAGAACGAATATAAAGTGACATTAAATAACTGTGTGTAATAGTAATATGACCACTGATCAGAAGCTCATGAGTTCAAATCCCAGCACTGCCAAGCTGTCACCCCTGAGCAAGGCCCCTGTGCAAGGCCCCTAACCCCCAACTGCTCAGTTGTATAAATGAGATTAAACGTAAGTCGCTCTGGATCAGTGCGTCTGCCAAATGCCGTAAATGTAAAAGCTCCTGTGTCATGTGGTTTTTCTTCTGTATCCTGGAAACTAACGAGGCTTAAAAGAGGTAGCTAACGTAATACAATAATGAAGAGTTAGCTAGTTAACGGCACTGATACAGACTAAGGGAAATTTAAGGCTATTGTGGCCTTCTAATGAAATTTGTAATGTAGCACATGGAGGGAAAGTCAGCAGGAACGTTTCGGGTACGAGACGTCATGTTCTGTCACAAGTAAGAGATATTACTCGAGTCTGGTTAGCGTATTTATCTTCTCTCATAGCTACTGTGTAAAGAGCATCTGATAAAAATTCCTGTTTAGTTTGATTAAAATAAATAAAAGAGAGTGTTGACTAAATACGCAGCGTGTGTGAAGAACAAAGAAAAAATCATGCATCATGATATTCTACTTCACGGAAATGAAACACAGCTTGAGTTTCACGTGAGCGAAGGAGACGAGATGCTCTAACGTAAAAGACGAGTGCACTTCAAAGGCAACCTGGATGCAGACGAGTGCCCTTCCCCACAACTCCGCTTTAAAGTCTCCATCTCTCTAGCAGCTGTGTGTAATTACAGAAGAGCGTGTCGATGCCCCTTCAGATCGCTGATCCACTCTGTAGCCAGACGAGGCCTGTGTACCAGCTGCAGGATAAAGCAACGAGGCAACCTATAATTCTGCAGTTCAGCGCAGGTAGATAAAGCGGGTGAAATAACCACCGTGAAGGCTGCTGGAGTCATGGCAACCGGGACGATTCACAAGAACAATCAGGGCCGTTCATATCAAAACGAATCGATTGTAAAAATATGTAGAACACTATTTTTTACAATTTTTTATAATCCTTTCTTCAAGTTTCAACACTTGTTCAATATTTACTAATTGCATTACTTACATTTACGTAAAGAAATGTTTTTAAAATATGCTAAAAGTTATTTTTATCCAGTTGCTTAATTTCCCCCCATCTTGTTCATTTGTGTAAAATAGATTATTATAGAACGTATAGCTGGAAATATTGATATATAAAAAGAAAAAAAAATGGCTCAGGCACTTTTTATTTTTTGTAAGTATTTTTTTTATTATTGGAAATATATCTATTTTATTATTTGGATGTTTTTTTTATAATTTATTTTTCATGTTATTTATTTATTTATTTATAGTTTAACACTGCAGTGGCACTTCTGCACATTTAAATATTGTGATGAATAATAATTTAATGTAAAACTATTTTCATATATTGTGTGAAAAGTTCCTTACACCCAACCCAACTGTAAACACTATACTGTTTTTTTTTATAAATGAACTTTTCTTCTTCTTTTTTTTTTTGTAAACACAAACAAAGTGAAACGCTACGCCTTTAATTTTCACATGAGAATAAACACAGGCGGTAAATTATGGTTCTGTATTTCTGATTTAATTGTGGAAAAAGCAGGCAATGGCTCGAGTGAAACGTCTGCGAGCTCAACGCGACTCTGAATCCGACCTGCTGACTTAAAGAAATGCAGATTAGGTTGTAATGGAGGAGAAATAATGCTACATAAAGGAGGCAGTACACTACTGAGGCACGTCATCGGCGCCTTCGCAGAGAGATATGTCCTGAGCAATCTTTACTGCACGTCACTCGCTCAGACTGCAGGACTTCAGGACACTCGTCACCACGCAGAAGCTGATCAGAAGCGACCCACATCCCAGAATCAGAACCATGGAAATGTCTCACCAAGCTAAAGCTGTAGCACCTGACCCTTCTCACACAGCCTCATCATAAAATCAAGGACATTTCTGGCAGATAGAACAGATCATGAGTACTAACCTGACTTTCCTGACAGACGGGATTTATATAAAGTAGCTGCAGATCCAGCGCAGTATTGACGCACCCACCCGGAAATTAGCATATCCTTGTTCTTTGCTAGCAAATTCCAGACTTACAGAGCAAATCTGACGCGTGTTCCGAGCTCATCTTCGTGTACCCGGTGCACAGGTCAGCACCGGCGTGTCGTGAGTTTTATTCGGTAACGCCCTGTGGCTTCCTTCTTGCTGACAGCTGGCACGGTGCGACAAGCAATATTGTTCACCACATGGGACAAAAACAACAGTGACCACGATGGCACATTGCACAGACCCAGCCAAGATCGGGTCAGGCCTTCGTTTACTTTACGTAATGTTTACGTAGAATTCTTACTAATCGCAATATGCAGACCAGGCTGTAAGTGAAAGAACTCTTCATATGTAAGGAATAAACCACTCAGTGTCATGCTGTTACACCTATATATATATATATCATACGCTTTATCCATTTATTGTTACATTTAATGTTATGGATTTAAAGTTAGTTCCTGTTCTCATATAGCAGCTACAAACAGTCGTTCCCCTGACTCTCTTTATTCTCTCTTTCTGGAAGTTAAAAAGACAAAAGAAAGCCAAGAAACTCCTCTATAACGAAGATGTCACAAAACTTTACCTCTGACTGTTACAAAGTGCTGACACTGGAGACTCCTTCCATAAATGTTAATAAACGTCCCTGACTGAATACGTCACCATATCAACGATTACACGTGCTTTCTAATCCATTTATGTGCAGCGTCCGCCGTACAAGACCCTTCAAAGAGTTGTTACTATAGTAACAATAACATATTAATATAAAACGAGTGCATTAATATAAACCTGTGATTTGTAGCTGCACTACTGTCAGACCTGCTGTTATAGAAAATTAATCAACGCCTTCTGACCAATCACATTCAACATAACATAAGTAACAGGCCCGAATGTGACTTGCCTTGCTTTCTGGTCTACACAAACCTGTGGAACATTCCAGCAAACGCACTCTTACCTTCGACTTCTTCTTCCTTCTGGTCAGGCTCCCCGTCCAATCACTGAGCCTTCTCATTCTGTTCCTGATCGCTTCCTTCGTTCCGGTGTTCTCTGTGATGGGTTTGGGTTTGGGACACGGTAACGTGAAGGAAGAGTACTGCCTTGCCCCAGAGGACTCGTCTAGAACTGGTTCTTCCATCACACACACAAACGAGGACCTGTGTTTGAACGACATCTCATTTGCAAGCGTCAGATCTTTGGCGCTGGGAAAGGTGGTGGCCATGCCGGGGTCCCGATAAAGATGACGGGAAGGTAGCTGCTCGTCGAAGTACTCGATGCGCACGGAGGGGAGCGTTTCTGATACCCTGTTGGGCGACGCACTGACGTCGTCGTCGTTCAGCTCGGCACCGGGACCCCAGGGCGAGTCGTACCAGCTGCCTTCTGAGCTCAGTGAGCTTCGCTTGCTGGTCCTGGTGGTGGGGCTGTTCGCCGCTGGAGCGGATTCACGATCCGGGGTGGGCACGGAGTGTGACGTGGGGGAAAACTTCAGCAGCTGGACGGGACCTCCGTTCTCATCCGGAAGCGTTGAGTTTTTAGAGATCTGGCTAAACTCGACCCGAACGCTGCCGTCACTCTTGATCACGACTCTCGGGCTGCTGTGATCTTCCAGTTCCTCCGGTTTGGGCTTCCTCTCGGGTGTCTTGTATCCGTTTACAGTGTGACCGTTACAATCCCGTCCGTTCTCCTCGAGGCGACCGTTCTCAGACGGCGGCATTACATGTGCTCTTGGCGAACCGTTCCACTGAGAGCTAATCCTTCTCTTTGCTTCTCTTCCTTTGGCAATGTAGTCACAATGCCTCGACATGGACGACTGATTAGACTTGTGCTGCGACAAACAGCCACGCGATACCGTTTTGGATTTGAAGCCAGAAACCCGAGATCCTGTCCTCCACCAGCCATGAGGTGATAAAACCTCTTCTTTGGAAGAATGGAGCTTCAATGAATAGGGCTTCTGTCTGTTAGGGAGCGTGAAGCTACTGCTCCGAGACCCCTGAATGCTGTACTGGCTCTCCGAGTTTCCCATTCCTGACCTGGAACGCAGAGATGCCATCAGATCCAATCAGTAATGGTCATCAACAATTTTCATAAACCCTGGCTTAAAATGAAATTTGACGTGGCTTTGATTAGCTCTGATTTGGGATTCGTTACAAGCTGATGGGTAAACTCCAAGCATGACAAACGATTTCATGGCGTGCAGCCTAGAAAGAAAGTCTTTCACACAGGATACAGGAGAGAGAAAGAGAGAATTCCACCATCTTGAAAACTTACCAGTTCTAGTAATCACTACACAGCGAGAGCTTCGCAATTTGCGTAGTAATCATCGTCTTCAGGTCAGCTAGCAATCCATCACTGTCCAATTCCTCTGTTGGATATAAAAAAAGACATAACATGCTTATGAGAATAACCAAGTTATTAAACGTGTCCATCATTCCTGGTCATTCCACTGTTGACAAAAGCGAACTGTCTAAACTTTCACTCACATTAAGGACTTTTGGTTACATGGACAAGAACTCGTTATACGTTCTCGTCTACGTTTAGCTGCAGGTTTATTTTCCATCAATTTCCCATTCAAACCTCAACTGTTACTCATATTTTTTACCCACGTACCAAGTGTAAATCATGTCTTGCCCGGACGGTTGGGAAAAGTTTTTGAAAGCTGCCTTTATTTCAGTCAGTGTTTATTTTTAAACACACAAATTCCAGAGAATTTTTTTTCCCCTCTCGTCTGTGTTGCTGAACAAGTCTGCAGCAGGACGCCAAATAAAGCAATGGCCAGAAAACGCTTGTAAAACAGTGTTTCCATCCCATTACAAAAAATAAATAAATAAATAAATAAATGAATAAATAAACAAACTCTTGTGCTCTATGCCTCATACACTCGTATAAGATACATAAAGTACGCAAAAGTGTGCAAATGTGTTTCTTTGCCAAGTATTGAAACACCTAAGGACATTTTCCTTTAAACCACGCTACCAGGCAGAGTTTAGAAAAAACTAGCTACTTCAAAAAATAAGAAGCGACGCATTTGCATGTGGTTTTAAAGTCAAATCATGTTCGCAGCACCTCAAACACCTGACTGTGAGAAAATCAGAGGACGGGATCAGGAGAACATCTGCTCCTCACGCATCCCTTCCCCAAAACTTTCCCCCATCTGACCTCCTGATTAGCATCGACACCGATTAGCGCTTCTTCCACAGAGCAGGTGGAGAGAGGAGGAGAAGCGTGCACTCTCATACTGACGAGCTGAAAGACGCAGTTCAGAGAGCAAACACTCGAGTCAGCATGAAGGACACGGAACAAAGATGGTTCTCTCACTACACGAGAACAAACAGGGAGACAGAACCGCCATTCAGACACACAACACACAGAGAGAAAGGGTTCAGAGATAGAGACAGAGAGAGAGACAGGCAGAGAGAGAGACGGACAAGCGACAACAACGAGAGAGAAAAAGTTACAGACACAGAGAGATGGCGAGAGAGAGAGAGAGAGAGAGAGAGACAGACAGAGAGATATGCAAGCAGACAGATGGAGACAGTTAGAGAGATAGAGATACAGACAAACACACAGATACAGGCAGACACAGAGATGAACAGAGACAGAGAGTCAGACATACAGAGAGACAGATAGAGAAAGACGCAGTTCAGAGAGGAAACACTCGAGTCAGCATGAAGGACACGGAACAAAGATGGTTCTCTCACTACACGAGAACAAACAGGGAGACAGAACCGCCATTCAGACACACAACACACAGAGAGAAAGGGTTCAGAGATAGAGAGAGAGAGAGGCAGAGAAAGAGGGAAACAGGCATAGAGAAAGAAAGACGCAGAGAAAGAGGGCGAGAGAGAGAGAGACACGCAGGGAAACAGGCACACACACACAGAGAGAGAGAGAGACAGACAGACAGACAGACAGAGAGATATGCAGGCAGACAGATGGACAGATAGAGATACAGACAGACAGAGAGATGGACAGACACAGAGAGTCAGACATACAGAGAGACAGATAGAGAAACAGAAAGACAGATGGACAGACAGGGAATCTGATGTGGGCGGGACATGACTGGTCCACCAGTACCCCTCAGAAGCTCAGACAAGGTGGAGGACACGTGTCTGAGTAACCGTCCGTCCCCGTGTCTGTGTGAAGGGAACGTCTTACTCAGGCCTGAATAAAAATACAGCTCCACTGTCTGAGACGTCACCACCGGAACCGACTTAAAATAGAAATCTGAAATATTCTCATATTTTTATTTTGTCGTCGTAGAGACGCAGACATGACCAAACAGAGCAGACGTTAGTTCCGTGGAGAACGTTAGTGCGTTAGTGACTCAGTCTCCGGCTGTGTTCCACGTGTGTGTTTCCATTAAAGAAAGCACTCATTTGTGCCTGAGTCACTCAGTGGAGCCGCTCGTATCTGCCGAGGAGAAGCTCTTTATCAGAGCGCTGAAACGGCTCCTCAGAGTTAAAAACCTCTCGACCTTCAACGTGCACTTAATGGAACAAAGACTCAGCGACGTGGGAGTTCTCCGGTTTCAGCCGCCGTCACATGGACGGAGAGGTCGCAAGCTTGGAAAACAGGCTTCTCCATTAGAGCTGTCAGAAGCCATTTTACCAAAAATCACCTTCAGATGTTTATAATGCATGTACTTTTACACAATTCTACTAAAATCCTAAACTGTAATTAAACGACCTTCTGAAAGGGTTCGGAACCTTCTCTGTAAGGAAAACGCTCTGCTGTAGGCTCATTAATCACATAAACAGAGTCATTAACTGCCCCAAAACCACTTACGTCCAGGTTCACGACCAAAACAGTGTCTCTGGGTTACATCACAACAACGTGTTGTTTATTAGCAGCTATTCTCAGAATCACGGCCTACTAAAGTCCGAGAGACGCGGATTTATCAGCTAACACCATCCCCAGGAACTGATTTCACCCGAACTGACAGGAGACAAAGGTCGACTCTGAGGGAGGAGCACACAATCGAAGAGCAATCAGAAAGAAAACTGCTGTCTCTCTCTCACACCCACACCCACACCCACACACACACACATATACACACACACACTATCTACAACAACCCCATATTAACCACCTAGCAACACCAATGCGACCAGCTGGGACACAAATTCATCCACCTAGCTGCACACTAGCAACCACCTGGAATGCCATAGAAACCACCTACCAAATCCTAGCAACCCTATATCAACCACACAGCAACATCACAGCAACCACCTGGAATACCATAGCAACCATATATCAACCACCCAGCAACACCCTAGCAATCACCTGGCACAGAACCTACAGCTGAGACATCACAACACCCTACATCCCTATATCAACCACCTACAAACATCACAGCAATCACCTGGGATGCAATAGCAGCTACCTTGCAAACATTTAGTGCACTAACACACTGACGGCGGTGTACACTGCACTAACACACTGCACTAACACACTGCACTAACACACCGACAGCGGTGTACACTAACACACTGCACTAACACACTGCACTAACACACTGCACTAACACACCGACAGCGGTGTACACTAACACACTGCACTAACACACTGCACTAACACACTGCACTAACACAC
>CM040984.1:26841570-26959754 GCA_022985145.1 Pangasius djambal | reverse complement strand
CACACTGCACTAACACACTGCACTAACACACTGACGGCGGTGTACACTGCACTAACACACTGCACTAACACACTGCACTAACACACCGCACTAACACACCGCACTAACACACTGACGGCGGTGTACACTGCACTAACACACTGCACTAACACACTGCACTAACACACTGCACTAACACACTGCACTAACACACTGACGGCGATGTACACTGCACTAACACACAGCACTAACACACAGCACTAATACACTGACGGCGGTGTACACTGCACTAACACACCGCACTAACACACCGCACTAACACACCGCACTAACACACCGCACTAACACACCGCACTAACACACCGGCTCGGCGTTGCTGTCCTGGCGTGTCCCTGCAGTCTGCACTGAGATTGATCGTCCTGGCAGAGACTCAAACAGCCGTATGATGATAATAAAAGTGCTCGATGTGGCAGAAACGTTGTAGTAACACACGAAGCAGAATCATTCAATCTTTTATAGTTTAAACAGTAACTTGGCTGAAAAAAAAAAAATCGCTCGCTGCAGAACATAAAGCAATAAATCTCCTTCAGACAAGGAGCGCCCGTAAACAAATCCAAACTTACCCGAGTCACAAAACCACCACAGACCACCACAGAGCACACACCTGCGAGTCGGAATCAAAGAAAGCTACACGCACTGCTCTTTTTCAAGCATCCGCCCCTTAATCTAGTAAAAACAGGGAACAAAGAGAGGGATAAAAAAAGGGAAAAAATAAAATAAATCCATCTTTTCTTACCTGTGTGGAAAAGCTTTAATCTAACATGCTTTGAAGAGCGAGCGAGAGAAATCCAGCTCTCGAACTCATGACTCGGACGAAAAAAGAGCTCTCAGAGTGACAAAGTTAGAGCTCTGACTCACACACACACACACACACACACGTGGAAACTCCCACCCTGGTGGCAAGTCTGTGTGACTCTTAATCGCTTGGAGAGGGGAAAGTCTGAGAGAGAGAGAGAGAGAGAGAGAGAGAGAGAGAGAGAGAGAGAGAGAGAGAGAGAGAGAGAGAGGGGGACACTCGCTCAACGGCTCCAGTGTGTTTGGATTCAAGACCAAGTAAAAAAGTTTTACTTCACTTTTACGTTCGCCGTCGAGCTCGAGCTCTGATGTCGTAGGTCTGGGGCCAAACCAGTACAAAAAAAAAGCGGTGGGTGGTTTGAGGGACAAAGGGATTAGCTCACAAGTAAAAATTTGATTATAGTGCAAAGAACCAGGACACACATTAAGCCCTCAGGCATTTTTTAAAATAATCTTGAGAGGAAAAGGAAAACAACAAGTCTGTCCTGACTGCATCTATTTAATCCTGGTGCATAACTGAGGTCGAACAGAAAGTTCATTCAAACGGCTTCATTCACAAACCGCAGCCAAAAAACATGAGCAGAGCGCTACAGTTACTCCTCTGTACACACACACACACACACACACACACACACACAACACTGCTGTTAGAGGACGAGGTAAGAGTCACAGGATGGGGTGTCACTCGGATGTCAGTCATCATGTCATGCGCAAGAAAACTTCTATTTAAGACTATTTACTCGATCCAATGCAGAGGTGGAAAATGAGCACAATGAACAAGTAAAAGTGGTGCGTAATATTATTACGTAAAGCATGTTAGCTAGCTAGTGAAGTGCATTAATACACACTAAGGAAAAAAAACTGTATATTATTATTATTATTGTTATTATTATTATTATCCTCTTCTTACAAAGTTTCTAATGTAGCACATCGTGTTTGCGACGCTGAAAAAAAGTCAGCAAGTCGTTGGCAAACTTTCGTAAAATCACACGTAAAAAAATTCGCCTTGTAAAAATACGCTCTTGCGTTATGGCATTGAAGTGCATTGTATCACCGTGGAGTTGTTTTCTTTCTCTGATTGTGGAACCTACATCTCCAACTATGAAGCAACTACGGAAAAAAAAAAACTAGCACGGAACCCAGACCCGCAATCTGGGAAAAATATTGTTTAAAAAAATTATTAAAAATGTTATGTTGATAAGGTTACTGATGAGAACTAATGCTGAAGTTTGTTCATGTTAACAAACAAGTTAAATAACGCCAGTTAAAAGAACCATAACGTAAAGTGTTACGCAAGCTCTGAGGATGAGGACGAGAAGAAAGCAACGGTTCAGTGAAATATCGGTCATGTAGAAGGACGTGATCAGTCCAGTGCTCGTAATCGGACTGATTGGTTGTTAAGTGATTTCGTTTCAAACTTTTGTAAGAGGATCAGGAGTGTGAGTGGAGCTGCACTCAGAGTGAGCAGTCAGGATGGAAAGGGAATGGCTTTGGCGGGATTAGTCGGGGGTTTGAGGTCATGTATAAAGCCTGCAGTCTGTCCGGGACACAGAGCCGCACTCTCAGGGCTTAATTAGCTTCTCCACAAAGCTGAGGAACAACAGCCACCGCGTTCAGTAGACACGGTTTACAGCCAATTACAGGCACTAACTGTGTCTCCTGATCCATCAAAGCGTCTAAGAATAAAACTAAAATTACTGTATTTTTTGCACTAGAAGCTAAAATGGGCCGATTTATATTTCTGTAAAGATGCACGTAGAGACGAAGAGAAGGACACTGAATGGGCAGCACAGTGTTGAGAGCTACTCGTTCTGAATCTCACCCCCTCTGCAGCTCACACATCAGACGCTCACTAGAGAGATTCTTTCGCATTCACGGATTTTCAGAATCAGGAAGGTGCAGGAACGTGGAAAAAAGAAAAAAAAAAATCCAGCGCAAAGCTATCGTATACCTCTCCTGCTTACGGCGCACTGACTAGCAGTAAAACACACAGAGAAAATAAAGACGCTAATCAGACTAGTGTTATCTTTTACAGGAGACGTGAGAACAGGACGCCACTCACAGCCGAAACATTCAGCAGCGACGTCAAGGGCACCAACACACCGGGCCTCGTTCATCAAACTTTAAGTAAAGCCGTGTGTAAACGTTTGCGTAAGCCGAACCAAACTAAAAACTGACGCCGGATTCACAAATGTTTTGTAGACGTTGATTTTCTTCGTATTCGCACGTGTGTGTTATTTCTCGATGAATAATAATCAGAAGTGAATTACCGGATGCGTGCGCACGGACAAAAAACTGAATTTCTCTGAGGTGGAAGTTGAAGTTCTCATCGCAAATTATACGATTCGAAGCCGATCAGTCGAGCTTTACATTCGTTAGTCTTCTTATCGTAAATTTACACACGCTCAGGAGCATGAGTAGGATACAAACGGTTTTTTTTTTCAAAATTTACGGGATTTTCATGACTACCAATTTATTTATTTTTTTTTTTGTAAACACTCATACTAATGATTTACGCATAAGTCCATTCGTATTCAGCTTGATAAATGAGGCCCACTGTTAGAATCTCTGTTAGAAGACGATGATAATCATAAACTTCTTAGTACTTCACTGGCTTAACTGACTCACTGTACGCTTTTGTTACATAAAAGCTACCACTTTTTCACCTCGTCAGTTATGTTTCAGGGACAAAACAGCGAACTGGGCAGCACACTGGAGCGTTTAGCTGCTCGCTGGGCTAGCTTATAAAAATATTTGTCCACCCCTGCAGGAATTTATGCTGTTTTTCAGACTCCGTCCTTTCCCTCGATGCTAATGATCTATAGCCACGTTACGATCCCAAGCTAACGTCAGAAACCATAAACTTCACGACGTGTCATATTGAGACGAAGGCTGCTTTCATAAGCGCTTAAGGGCTAAATAAATCCACCCTCTCACCTCAGCAATAACATTTCAAACGTGAGAGCTGCAGACGCAGACGCAGCAAACACGCTGAAACGGATTCCGTTACTGAGACGTGCGTCGATACACCGGCGACGCAATCGATGCTAATTCAGTTTTTTAATAACTCGCTAAACCTGTGTGTTTTTTTATGTTTCGTCAATATAATGCGTTTCTTTAAACTAAAAGAAAACGTACAACATACACAAGTTAGAAATTAAAAATGTCTAATTACAAAAACATATATAAATATAACAAATATAACATTGGAAAAAAATCCCAAATAAACATAAATAAGTCTACTTAAATCACCACCAAAACAAATATAAAAAAATATATATATAAAAAAATTATATTAATATAAAAATACAAAATACATATAATACATATAGATATTGAAATAGTTTTAAAAAAGCAACTACTTACAAAATTAAAAAAAAATATATATATACATATTCCTCACAGTAAAATCTATTTTTTTCTTCTCAATAGCAAAATCATATCAAATAGCTTTTCAATAATATGCAAATAAAAATAAATATGCAAATTGGACACACCACCATTTCCTCCCACCATGGCTAACAACTAGGATGCTAGCAAACTGCGAATATGCCAGCGCAAATTTGTCTTAGGTTGCCATGACAACCATGGGGTTTCCGTATCCGAGCCTCAGCGGGAGACTCGGTCAAGAAATATAACGTTACCGTAACAACAAGTGCCACTTTATTCTTCAAGTTATCCAAGTTTCTGGTTATCGCGTTGTCATTCTTTGGTAATTTGCATATCATGTGACGTGATTGGTTCAAAGCCGTTGAGTGACATCACAGTCGGACTTGTACAGACGTAATGAGAAACTATGCTTCAAAATGTAAAGACGTGAACGTTGTGCTGAGCCAAACACCAGGAGTTAACCATTTAAATACCCGTTAAATATTAACACACCATTTTATAGTGTTAGTTTAGAGACCGTCTGCTTGGTCCATCTGTACCCCTCTGCGTGCAGAGCGTGTGTGTGTGTGTGTGTGTGTGTGTGTGTGTGTGTGTGTGTGTAGTCTAAACGACGTTATCTCGTCCTAAATTGAATAAGACTGACTCGGCCTGTCGCGTTACAGCTCCACGGCAATCTGTCAGCGCTGGAGGAGCCGCTGTGGGTTTGTGAGATGGATTAGAGATCAGCCGGTTCATCCATCACACAAATCTGACCAGTGAGGAACAACAGAGGTCAGAGCGAGCCGGTCAGGGGGCGGTCTCTCTCTCTCTCTCTCACACACACACACACACACACACACACACACACACACACACACACACACAGAATGTGTTTGTACATTGTTCTTGGGCGATATTGCAAAACATATCCTATCACGATACTAGAAGGCAATACATAGTGCATCACGATATATCGTTTGGATAAGCGGCATTAAACATTTCACTTGAATTTTGTCCAACATTTATTACTTTTTAAAGAAAGCAGGGAAAATTGGTACAAAAATAGTTTTAAATGTCCAGTCAGCTACTTGTTACAGTGCAGAATATTGTTACAGTGCATTATAAAAACGACGGAGGAGCGGAAATCTTTTGCAGTCAAGCTCGCAATTGGTCCGAGACTTCGCTTTGCCCTTTCTGAACTGGTGAGAGAAGGGGGCGTGGCCAGACAGACACGTAGCACATCTCGTGTACACATTATATTATTACAGAGGGGAAAATACTGGAAGCTGCTTATGAGTCGGATGTAGCTGCAACAGCATATAGTCAGGGTTTGTGTTTTTTTGGAATCCATCTGCGCTTCCTGACACTACAGACAATCGTCTGGAATCCAGAATCAAAGCAGAATCGTTTAAAGACTGACTCGAGCTAGGAATCGATTTTTACCTCATCGCTAGTGACAGAATCGCTGACTCTGCAGAGTTTCTGTAGGTTTAAAAAAAATTTGCTGATCGATCCCAGGAGACAAAACTACAATAACTACAACAGAATTCACAGTTTCACACCTCGACGCCGAGCAAAATAAAGCAAAGCCGCGTGTCAGGAGTGAAAGCTCCGAGCTGTTCAGTTAAAGTTAAACGTCTTCGGTCTGCGTCCAAACATCAGAAACTCATCACAATGAGAAGAGGTGATGAGTCAGCTACGTTTCTTTAACCGTCATGGAGTCTTTAACCATCCTCTAAACCATGGGCCGTGTGTGTGTGTGTGTGTGTGCGCGCTGTGGAATGGAGCTATTCTGAGTGAATTTAAATCACTATTTTAATCCAGACCTCAATCAGAGCGTGTGCTGGCAGCGGCTCAGCTGACTGAAGCTCCGTTTAGACGACCGAGCGCAACACTTAAGCCTCTAAAACACTTCAGGACACGCTGTTACAGGAAAATAATCAACGTTTAATGTTAATCAATGTTTATTATATATTTATTGAAGAGCAAAGCGTTATACTTTTTCTCTGGTTGTAGTTACATTTAGAGAAGTTCTCTCTTATGCTATAGCAGCTGTAAACAGTCGTTCCTTCACCATCCTCGCTTTTTTTCTCTCTCTTGAGGTTAATAAGAAAAAAGGCAAAAAAAAAAAAAACTCTTCTGTCCTGAAGATGTCAGAAAACTTGAAGTTACAGCTTCACCTCTGACCAGAAAACTTCACCATATCAACACTCACACACATCTGTTTATATACCGAGTGCATTAATATAAACCTGTGATTTGCTGCTGCACTACTGTCAGATCTGCTGTTATAGAAAATTAATCAACACCTCCTGACCAATCACAATCCAGAACTCAACAGCGCTGATGTGTAAGCCTCTCATTTCACACATTCACACTCACGAGCTATCAGAAGAGCAGGCACTAAACCTGAGACACACACCAAAAGTGTCACGTGGTACGTTTACACTGCAGCGGTCAAAGAGTCGGCCGACAAATGGTCATTTATTTATCTTCTGTTAACAGTTCTTCTGCTGACGTGTCTGTGCACCTGTTTCCTGCGGCCAGTAAAACAAAAACAAGCAACAAAATGAAGATAAAAACTCAATTTACACCAACAAGACATTCAGCAGTCAATATATTGCTCATTTAAAACATTTGGAATCTTCTCTGCCTCAAACTTTAACACATTTAGGATCCTCTAACTTTATAAACTTGATCTCTGCTTTAACTCCACATGTCAGATCATGACGCTGCTAAAACCCAAAGCAAGGCTTAGCACGTAGGGTCAAGCGGAAATGTAACTACAACGAATCTGATGATTTGTAAAGCCCGTAAACACACACACGTGACCACAATGACGGAGAAATATCATTTCGATCTCCATTTTTCTTCCTCGTTTCAAAAATCGCTAATTCTGCGCTAACGAAGGACGTACATGACGGTTTAGTGGAGGGTGATGACTTGTTCTTATGTCACTGAGAGTCCATGCTGGGGGAGAAACGTGTCTGGACGCAGGAGAACACGATCAGGAACTCCGGGACACGGTGCCTGCTCAGCGCTGTGAACACACTTAGAGCTAACGGTGGAACCTGCCAGAGAGCCGCTGGGGCAAACGAGAGAAAAGTGCTGACACGTCCGTTCTCCTCCTCGTGGACAAGGTTAGGGCACGCTCTGAGCACACACACACACACATAAACTTACACACCATGGCATATTTACTCAGGAATGAGTGACTTTACACACACACACACACACACACACGCTGCTGAGTGCACCCAGGGAACACCTGCTAGACCGAGCATTCGCTCTTCCGCACGTCGAAGCTTAAGCTCTTTACGGACGCTTTCACACCTGCCTTGTTTTGTTGGTGTGGACGCGTCAAAGTGTTTTTCACTTCACACACTCCTCCTGTACGAGTACGCACCAAACAACTGGAGAAAAAAAAAAAAAAGAAAAGAGAAAAAAAATCTCAGGTGTTGTTCCTAGTGTGAACACAGATTTAACCGAAACGGATCAGATCCCTGTTTTTGTTTTTTTGGACGCTGGTTTGATGAACACGAGACGTGCGCTGATGAGGACACCGTTCTGGGATGCGTGTATGCGGGGAACGAGGTCACAGGCTAACGCATTTAGCATACGTGGCTGACTTTACTCAAATATCCAACAGATGGTCGCAGCACCGCCTCCTCCGACACCTTACCACAAGCGTCTCACAGGGGGGCGGGAAGAGAAACACCACAAACATCGCAAACATCACGTTTTGCTTTAAAACTCCTAGAATGAGTCTAACAGATCTGAGAAACTAATAAGCGACAAAGTGGGACCTTTGCTCAGTAAATTAACTCGTTCAGAGTGTTGTGATTTTCTTCGAGAGAGACCACAAATGAAAAACGTTCATGTATAACCCTTCATCAGAGTAACAGATTAAAATGAATCAATGATTGCCGTGGTTACATCAGCGTCGTCATCTGAGTACCAGATAAAATGATATGACTGATACTTGCTGTCGCTGTGGATAAACGCGGAATTCTCCATCAGAAGCGACGCTCCAGCATTAAACAGCCGCAAATCGGGGAAAAAAACTCGGAAAAAAAAAATCAACTCCAACCTACAGCTGAACGATTCGACCGTATAATATCCATATCTCGATAAATAAGGTCACAATATGCTTTTCCGTCATATCATAATTATTTTTTATCATTAATTTTTATTAATAATAATAATAATAATAATAATAATAATAAGTTACATACTGGAAGCAGCTGATTTGATGTTAAGATTTTGTACTTTCTTTAAATCTTTAAAATTATTTAAAAAAAAAAAAAATATATATATATATATATATATATATAATTCTTCTGTTCAGTGGTAAGATTGTGCTTCAAAAATAAATATTAAAAAATAAAAAAAAAATCTAATTCTAAAAAAAATTACAAAAGAATAAAATTCTAGTTACTAGTAAGGAGCTGAGAGCTCAGGAAGGACACGAGGACAGATGGATGTGCAGCTGGACGAATACGTGTTAAGTGTTTTATGAGCGTTACAAACTTAGAGTGATGTCCTGGATTTTTTTTTTTTCCCCTTTCTGGGAACCAGCCTCACTCCCAAATAAAATAAATAAATAAATAAATTTAAGAAAGGCAGAGTTTTTTTTTTTTTTTTTTTAAATCATGAGCTGACATCCAGGAGACACGAGTGGTGACTAAAAACAGCCTCAAGGACAGGAAGCTGAAATTCAAGTCAAAAGGTTAAAGGTTAATAATAGAGGGAAAGTGAGGAGCGCACGCTGGAACAGGTTACAGAGCTGGTTACAGAGCGCTCAGTTCAGGGACTCGTGCTGCGTCTGCGATCACACTGCTTACAGCAAGCCTTCATTTCTCACGCCGCTTCATCTTCCTGCTTCAGGACGTAAAGCTGGATGAATGCGGATCAGCACACACACACGCACACACACACAGACAGACACACAAACACACGTATGCTTCAGCGCTTCTTTCAGTGATGTTCTCCACGCAGCTATAGCAGAAGCGACGCTGGTTGACCTTGACAGCAGTCTCGGGAATCGACACAGCAGGAGCTCTGATACGGCTCACGTGTAACGGATCTGCCCCTCGGGAGGGTCTCGGCGTGCAGTATTAAAGATTCAGAGGCTCACATGCCACACTGAGAGTCCGAGACGAATCCTCGGGCTTCTCGCCAACGATAATAAAGAAAACATTTTAACAATGCAGTCTGAAAACCAAACCGCTAAACTCTGCCAAAATCCAGACAATAGCCAAAGAGGCTTAATAACTATAATAAAGTGTTTTTCCACTGCACATTCCGACACGAGAGCTGCCTCAAAACACAAACCAGCGGAATTTTAAGTTTCCGCCAAAGACTGCAATGAGCACAGTGACGGCGGGAAAAGCGTCGTTATTACAGAGCAGGACCACGCCGACGTGGAGGACGAGCTCGGGTTCACACTGGCCCTGAAGGAAAGCCTTAATGATGGAAATGTTCACGATTACAGCAGTGATGAAGTGAGAAATAAAACAGTGTGTGTCATGCTGTTAGAAGTGATGAAGCAGAGTCACTGTTACCACACTGAAGTTGATTATTTTCCTACAACAGCACATCCACGAGATGTTTTATTCCTCTTACACTGCAGCAATTTGCCAACAATTACAAATAAATGATAACATTTATAGTTACGTTCAGCTGAAGTTACTTCCTGTCTGTTAAAGCTGCTATAAACAGTCGATCCCTCAGCAGCGTCTCTTTTTTTCCTCTCCTGAAGTTAATAAGACACAAAAGTACAGCTTTCTTTCTTAAGAAATAAAAGAATAAACTATCGGATGGGACATTCGACCTTCTTCAACCCTGAATGACCCGGAACTGGATTTGCCCATTTGTGTTTGCGATTCACCTTAAAACAGCCTTTTATAAAACCAAACCTGATCCGGAGTCGAGTTAATGGAGGCGGTGAATCGCAGCCAGACGAGTGCTCAGTGATGCGAAACGCTAAACTACTGTATTCCGCACTGCTCCACTTACACAGGTGTGTTAACACGTCTGCTTCTTCACGTGCACGCTTTACCTGCTCGACCGAGCCACGAGAAGACGTCAGGGACGCCGTTTCAATGAAAACGAATGAACGGGTGCCAATAATTTAACGTGAATGTTATCCTACTTCATGGTTTATCACATATAAATAAAAAAAAACACTAAGTTTAGAGAGAAAAAGATTTTCTAACTAACAAGCGCACGTGATTACTGTACACACCACAGCGCTGTTATATTCTGGATTCTGATTGGTCAGAAGGTGTTGATTAATTTTCTGTAACAGCAGCTCTGACAGTAGCGCAGCAGCGAATCACAGGCTTATATTAATACGTTATTGTTTCTATAGTAACAGCTCATTCATGGGGACTTCGCAAATAACTTATTTATTTATTTATTTCAGTGTCAGAGGAAAGGCCGCACGTTTTCGGACATCTTCAGGACGGAAGATTTTACGCTTCTTTGCGGTTTCTCTTTAACACGACAAGCTGCGATTTTTTTTTTGTCTTATTAACTTCACGAAAGAGAACAAAGCGAGGCTGGCGAGGAAACGACGTTCTCACGTAAGTGAGAACAGGAACTAACATCGTTCTCGGACGTTCCACAACATCAAATGTAACTATAAACAGATAAAAAAAAAAGTATGACGTACTCATTGGCAGAATAGGACAAAGTGGTAGGAGAGGAATAAAACATTTCCTCTCAGCTTGAAGCGTTTTATTCCTCTTATAGGACAGGAAAATGCCAATGCTAGCAAATTTGTATTCATTAAAAAAAATAACAACTTTTTATCCCTTTATAGTTACATGTAATGCTGTGGTAACTATTTGCTGCTCCTACATGACCAGAAGAAAGAGTAGTGTTAAAGTTAAGTGATTAACTCTATAGATTCTACACTGCACTGCGTTTCTTATTTATTCAGGTCGTCCTGAAATAAAGCCACAGTCTCTAACTCTAATCTTGGCTCGTGGCTATTCCTGGTTTGTCATTGGAGAAGCTTTATGCTAATCCGTCGACGGTGTTAGTGATGCGCCTGAGACAGCGACGTTTCCACTGCTGACGTTTCCACTGCTGACGTTTCCACTGCTGACGTTTCCGTGGCAGACATTAACACTATTTCCAGCCGAGTTTTCAGTGAAATGTTTCCTCCGGCAGTTTCTCATACGGTCTGGCCTTCGAGTGTGCACTCGCCGTTAAAGGGTCAGCGGTCACGGGTCAGCGCTATCCCAGCATGCCTCACACACTACAGCCCTTTTGTTGGGCCGCCGCGATGAGGCGTTCACACGGGAGTGGAATTTTCCGGAGCGCTTTTCTGTGAGCGTTTTACAAACAGCGCTCTCAGTTTAATTATTTCAATCAATCACATTTTTATATTAGATAGCGCCATGCGGTTCGCCTGTCCTCCATCAACAACGTGTCCGCACTGTGCGACACTTGCGTTTATTTAGGTCATATATCCTGCATTAAATTCTTAGGTAAAGATAAATGAAGTACAATTCTGTAGAAAATAAAAGTATTTTTTGTCATTTTCACTACAGTAACTGAAGCCCAATACAAAATACGGCAATAAAACCTTTGCGTATACATTTGCTTTGGTTCATTCAACACTTTGGCAACTGACAAAACATGGAGGGATGGAAGGATGGAATAAAGAAAGAAAAAGAAAGAAAGAGAGTAAAAAAGAAAGAGCAGGAGGAATGGGCAAAGCAAAAGAAAGAAAGCTACACATGCGAGTCGACTCTCAATGACGAACGACACGTCACTATTCTTGACTCGTCCAACCACGAGACACAAAGCGGCCGTTAATGACGAGTGTTTTCCTGATATTCCTCCGTACTCGCAGCTCCGGTGTGATCCTAATCCCTGCTGTGAACAGGAAATCTCTCCAGCGCGCGTCCTCCGAGTTTAGTAATTTATCTCAGGGGTCAAAGCTTCTAATTAACACGAAGTTATTTTTAGCGTATTGTCCGAGACGCTTGCTGGTTCTGATGATCTGTGATGTGGAGTGTTGGGAGATTTCTGCTGTTTTAATTAGCGCTCATCGTTCTTAATGAGATCTGCTGGACCACGTGAGTGGCGTCCCTGCTGGACCTCAGACGCGAGCGGCGTCTCAGACGCGAGCGGCGTCTCAGGTCAGTGTTGTATTTTAGGAGATAAATGAGGAATTGGGATGCGAGGATCCCTCAGTCACTGAGAAACAGAGGAGAGCTTCCTCAACGAGTCACCAGTGTGGTTCAGGATCTCAGTTCCAGCTGTGTGTGCACTTCTGATTAAAGCGAGTGTGTGTGTGTGTGTGTGTGGCTGTGAGGGACAGCAGGACTCAACCCCGTCTATCACAGGTTCGACAATGCTGCGTTCACACCTTCACATTTAACGCGTAAACTTACAGGAAGCTATTTCTGGTCAACGTAAACTTCTAAAAATTGAAATTGAGAGAAGTGCTGAGTGACAAGCGCAGTTACAGGTGAGTGATGAAAACAAACATGGAGGACAAAGTGAGACTTGTTAGTGAGCGAATACGCAGAGATTTACGACACACTGAAATGAAAATCATTCCTAAAATATTAACGTGTGTATTTTCGGGACGTCCCACTTCAGCCGACACACACAGTCACGTCACACAAGCAGCTCAAACTCTTGTGATTTTCTGCCTCCAGAGCTACAGCGAAGACAAGCAACCTCCTCATGACCAGAGTTCCACCAATCATTAATTCATCTGCATTACTGAGAGGAATAAATCGATTCTACACAGTGCTAGTTAGTTAGCCGCTACTAGCTAGGAAAGGTAAGTGTGTTGTTATGGTGACAGTGTGTGCCTCACCTGAGACATTATTTGTTCACATCAGCACAAAAAGCTTTCAGTGGAAAGAGTGAAAGCAGTGTGGTTGATGCGTTACGTTCAGACATGTTCTGACTACTACAGTTTAAAGCTGAATAACAGACACGAGGTCTTGAAGAGACTCGTACAAATAAACACAACTGCATTCCATGTACGCTCGCCGATTCAAAACGAATAAACGATGATGATGATGATGATGATGAACAAAAGGGGAAAAAAAAATCATTCCCTCTCCCTCAAAAACAGCAAAGCCGAGCGCCGAGATCAAAGGCGGTCTGCTGGTTTAACACGTCTCTTCATCTCCCGCTGGTGTTTAATCTTCATTTTCTTTATGGGTCACGTGAGCCGAGGCGCAGACGTGACGTGAAAGGACACAATTAGAGTTGAATCTCGGCATTAATCTTTTCGAGGCTTTCAATTTGTCGCCGTTTTAGGGGTGACGACCCGAACACGAACGTCCCGCACGCTTCCATCTGCTCGCTTTGGGATGATCCCCCTCTCCCTCTCTCTCTCTCTCCCTCTCTCTCTCTCCCTCTCTCTCTCTCCCTCTCTCATGGTCAATTAGCAGGTGACATTAGCATGTGAGGGGGAGCAGAGAATCTCAGCGAGAAGTCTTTCCATCTTAATTTACCACAAAAGGGTCAAACCACCAGTCAAAGACACGACACGGGTTTATATTAACGCGCTTGTTCTAATACGTTATCGTTGCTATAGTGACGGCTCATCCACAGGGACTTGAATACGGCGGACGCTCCACATAAACGGATTAAAAGCGTTTATTTAACATCACGGAAGGAGTCTCCAGTGTCAACGCTTTGTAAGAGCCAGAGCTGTGACTTGAAGTCAGGACACGAGGTCACACTTTGCGGTTTCTCGGGAACATGACAAGCTGCGCTTTTTTTTGGTCTTACTAACATCTGAGAGAGGAAAAAAGAGACGCTGGTGAGGGAACGACTGTTTATCGCTGCTTTAACGTAAATAAGAACAGGAAATAACCTTACATTATATTAAACGTAACTCCAGCAACTCCTTCGTTTCTCATAACACGCAGCTATCCGTAATTTAAATATCGTGATGCACGTTACGTGTCGTATAAATGCAAGTATCGCAAGTTGTTTTTGCCGTATCGTCCATCGCCGCTGAACGAACGTCCCGGCTCTCTGACGTGTAAAACTCTGGATACGGGACGGAGTTTCCGCCAGACGTGCGGTAAGGAATTCTGGGTGTACAGGAAGAGGAAGTCTCCCACACCGGTCATTTGCTCGTCTGCTCGCTCCTGGATGGTGGAGCTTTTCCACACCAGTCTACACTCACCTGCTTTATATAGCTGCTCACACACACACACACACACACACACACACACACACACACACACACACACACACACACAGCTGTCTACAGGCAACACTGCAGCCACAGATAAATATAATCTTACCCTTAAAAAAAAGAGAGGAATGTGAAGACTGCAGATTTTGGAAGAGAAAGTCCAGACGTAAAGAGAGAAAAGATTTAAAGGAATTAAACTGAAAAATAAATTGAAAAATAAAATGAAAATCAGCTGTTATGCTCTGGAGGGGCATTTATTTATTTTTCCTGGCCTGGTTTGGATTCACTGGTCTCCTTAGAGGGAAAGATCCCTTCAGTACCGAGAAAAGAGATATTTTGCGGTTATATAAATCCAATTAATATACAACAACATCAGCCCAAGAGCTTATTCTCCATCATCTGAAAGTAAATGTAACAGAAATAAAAACGAGAACTGTGTATATTTCTGCAACACGCTAAACTTAATACAAAGAGCTGTGTTTATTTGCGTTATAAACTGTTTCAAGGACATAAATGCACTCTGTGTTTACATTTAATGTTGTGAAACATCCATGAAACAGGCATTAACTGCACTATAGCAGCTATAAACAGTCGTTCCCTCACCAGCCTCACTTTCTTCTCTCTGAGTTAACAAGACCAAAAAACTGCAGCTCGTCACGTTACTGAGAAACCGCAAAGAAGCGTAAACTCCTCTCAAGATACCAGAAGCTACAGCTTTACCTCTGACCGTTACAAAGCTCTGACACTGGAGACTCCTTCCATAACTGTTAAGTAAACACATTTCTCCTTACTGAAAACTTCACCTCAACGAGTGGGGCGTAAACGTCCCTGTGAACGAGCTGTTACTACGGAAACGATATCGGATGAATATAACATTCATTACTATAAAACTTTTACTTTAAGCTGCGCTACAGTCAGAGCTGCTGTTATAGAAAATTAATCAACACCTTCTGACCAATCGGAAGCCAGAATACAGCGGCGCTGTGGTGTAAGAGATTTGGGGTAAAAATAGTGCAGCTCTGGCTCCTGGAGTTTATATTCTCAGAAGGAAGAACAGTCTTTAGGACTCGAATGTTCATGAGCTGAAATAGCACTGGAATGGCACTTGTGGTTAAAAAAAAAAAAAAAAAGAGTCTTATTTTTAAAACTGCGTCCTAAGAAAAGAAAAGGTTTAAACATTCGGTCTGGGGCCACGTCCTCGGATCTAAATTTGCTTAAACTTCTGAAGATTTGAATAAGTTCAACTGGCTCGTATGCGAGGGTCAAGCGGCAACGTCGACTCGGTGAATAAGCGCATAAACGCAGTTTCCTGCAGAAACACCACTTCTGTGAGACATAAAACGGTGATAAATAACCCGCGTGTCACTTCAGCACGGTCATTAAGTGAGCGGTGTTTTGTTCCCATGACGGATCTCTCGGTGTCTAATGGCATGTCTGGGCCTCGCTCCTGCAGCCGCCGCGTGTTTGTTCTGTCTCCCGAGCTACGACACGCTTCCAGGGGTCTTTGTGTTATTGCTGAACCTGACACCGCACCCTGCCATTAGAGAACCTCCCGAACATCACACAGCTCCGCCTAAACACCACTACAACACCGGAGAGACAGGAGGAGGAGGAGGAAGAGGAAGAGGAGGAGGAGGGGGATTAGTCTTATCCCTGGGTGGTGGAGATGGTATTTAACACCACTCACATTTCTGTACTCCAGTGACCCTGAAATATTAAAGGATACATACAATGAAATGCATACAAAGCCTCACCGAGTGTTCATGTGCGACGTGTGAATCAATTAAAAAAATTATATGTCCAGCTGCACAGTTTAGCCCTACATTATATTAATTAAAAAAAAAAACAAAAAAAACACCGCAAAGCAATTCCAGACTTTTTAGGAATATTTAGTAGATTAAAAATAAAATACAGATCGCAAACGCTGTGTATATTTATCATAAAATATCCACAATCAAGGGTTTACAAAAGCACACAAATTTTCCAAATGCGATTTTTCCAAAAGCTGAAAAAGTGCAGAAGCCCGAAAAACTGCAATAATATATTTTTCTCTTTTTTTGGGCAGCAGGAATATGTAGAAATCTTGTCACAAATTATCAAAACATTCTGACTTAGTATCTCAGAATTATATTTAAAAAAATAAATAAATAAATTGTGAGACGAGTCAGAATTCTGAGATAAGACAGATTTTTTAAATCCCTCAGAAATCTGAGATAATAAATAAAAAATTCTGATATAAATCATGATTCTGAGATGAAGTCGGATTTTCGTGAGATAATTAGATAGATATTTGAAAGGAGTTAAAATTTCGACATACTGCTACTGACAAACAAATCGATGCGTTTTTTTCTTTTCTATCTGGCAGAAATAGGTTTCTTTTACACAAAGCCACAAACCAACAGCATTACAAAAACACTCACGGCCATTTAAACCCTGTTTAAAGAGAAGAAAGCAGCAGCATCACATCATCAAACATATTAGAAATAAAGCTTCATCACTAAACAAGTCAGTTATAAAGTGCAAAAATCATTAATATAAAACTGCGCATTCACCTGCGCGCAGAAACAGACCGGAAACTGTAAAAACCTCTTTATAAACCACTCGGATTACTGACTCGTTCTTGTTTTTAGAAGAAATCAAACGAACCTGAACGAATCGGTGAGTAAAAGAGTCGAATCAGTCGTTTACTGTATCGAATCAATGAATCGGATCAGTGGGTTTTAAAAAAAAAAAAAAAACATTATCAAGTTTGGGGGGAAAAAAGTTAGGAGAGAGTTTAGAGGATTTTATTAAAGGGTTTGTCGGGGACGCGCGCGCACACACACACACACACACACACGCGCACGCACGCACACACACACACACGCACACACGCGCGCGCAAAAGGTAACAAAGCACGGCGCAAACCCCAAACAAAACACACTCTTTCTTTAAAAACAACTCGTTTTAATAGCAGTTAATTCAGTTTGATTCGTTCACACGCTGGTCAGAGCCTAATAAACACTGCAGCAGAAAATACAAACAGGTCTAATCTGAACAAGTCTAATCTGAACAAGTCTAATCTGAACAAGTTTATAAATCATGACCACAAACTAAAACTGGATCAACTTCAGCACATTTCACTTTCAGCTTCGGTTTTAATCCCAACAGCTTCCCTGGAGAAATAATTCCACTTCACTCACCGATTCCTAACGCAGCTCCGGTGTGAGAGAAAAAAAAAAACTGCTTTTAATCTGATTATCCTCCTCTTTATTCCTCTCTTTATCCTCCTCTCTTTATCCTCCTCTTTTTTCTCCTCCTGCTTGTCCGGTTTTACAGAACATCACTCCCGAGTTCAGCAATATTTCCTTCAATCCGGTGAAGTTTATCTCGTTTCTCTCAGCAGGATTAAACACAGAGCTCAAGCCCGAACACACACCACTACCACGCGCTGGATGGCCCTGACTCCGCCCACAAATGATGGACAGCACCATCAGCCAATCAGAATGAAGCAGTCTCAGCGCTTATTAGCGTATGAGTAAAGAAAAGCCAAGTAAGGACAAGGCACATGTGAAAGAGACTGGGTGATGTTTATGTATATATCGGAGCTGATATTTATAGAAATATGTAAATACACCTGAACTCAAAAGTGTGATGGTTAATCCAATTAAATCCGAGTCTGATTATACAAGTCTGATTATACAAGTCTGATTGGTGTTTGGATCAGATTTACGTATTAAGACAGCACAAGAGTCACATTTTTTCCTTTTTCCTTTTTCGAGTCACACTATGAGACGATGATGATGATGATGATGATGATGATATCTCAGAATGTGAGCGCTGCCATGACGCTTGTCTAAAATCCACCAATAGGAAGACGGCGAATTCACGGGACAGCTACACATACGGCAGCGGCGACGGTGAAGCGTAAACGACATATTAATGGACAGAAAAATCTCCTTCTTACTACCTGAAGCTAACTTTGGAGAACGTTTGCATTTATGCGAGTCTGAGCTGACTTCCGGATCACGCTGATCGGTAACGTAAGCGGCGTCGCACGTAGTCATTTTCTTTAATCGTAGGTCTTTCGTCAGAGGATCTTCATCGTGTAATCTGACATTTATAACACACTTTATCACACACTCTGTTATAGAACGAGATCTCGTACGGCGCTCAAAACGCCCCGTCTAAAACCGGCGAAAGTCTTCAACAAGATAGTTTTGATTACTATAGCGTGTCTTGGCTACGGTTAGGATACTGTACAATAATTTGCATATTCATGTATATTCATAATCATGGTATATTTTAATGAGTATAAAGCTGTTCCTAGTCTATTTTATTATTTAATAAAGATTAATTTAAGTGGTATAGAATGACAAAGTCCACCCTATTCACTGCATAGTGCACTATTTTGGTAGTTTTTCCACATCATAGCCATTAAAAAAAAAAAAAAAACACACACACACACACACACAGCGTACAATAACTAATGCTCTCATGTGCTGTAGATGGTACAGAATACCCATAATGCATTTCTGCAGTTGTTTAAATCTGTGGATTTTTTTCAAAGGGGAAGTGTGTACAGCTTGTTAGTGACTACAGATTAAAAAAAAAATGCAAAAAGTGCTTGGAGAAGGCAGCAGGCATTGCTGAGTATAGGAACAATCCGTACACTTGGTGTGTGTGTGTGAGTGTGTCTGAGTGTGAATGTGTGTGTGAGTGTGTGTGTGTGTGTGTGTGCTGGGGTGTGATATTCACCCTGCAGGGTCTTTGTAAAGCCCTGTCCTGTCTGGCAGATCTGGGGGCGGCCGCTAGGCCGGTATCCAATTATGTGCAATCGACTCTGAATGACATCCTGCCCACTCCGTCCTCGATGCTGAGACAACGCAGCCGTGACGAGAAGACACGCAGGACGTGCTCAGGACACGTGTCGCTTCACTTAGCACACGGCTACGGTGCGGGTGAACTCTCTGATTAACAATGGTTAAAAAAAAAAAAAAAAAAAAATGTGCTGCTCTAACGAGCATCACTGTGCGTGTCATGTGCTACTAGCACTCACATTTAGCATGCTCTAATAGGCATGAAAATAGGGTCGTCATAGCGATTGTGTCATGTGACAGGCGGAGGATGTGATTGTGGTGCACTATGGCTTGCCTTTTTTTTTTTTTTTTTTTTTTTTAACCACACAATCCAACCATTACCACCAAAACACAATGCTTTCTCAACTCCTGTAATTGGCATGCTAATTTACTGTGATAAAATACAAATGGCTGGGGAGAACTCTGTGTGTGTGTGTGTGTGTGTGTGTGTGTGTGTGTGTGTGTGTGTGTGTGTGTGCGTGTGTGTGCAGGGGAAATGTGAAACAAAAGCCTTCTAATTTCACACTTCTCTTCTTCTGTTTCTCCACACCGTGCCTCTACAGTGATGGCTGGTAATGAACATGAACAGAGGTGAATTAATTCTGATAAACATTTCTCCCGACATGTTTTTGAACAGTCTCGTTTAATTAAAGGAAACGTGTCTTTAAGAAAAGCCTAACATTCACCCGGTGCTAAGGCTGCTAACAAAAAAAATCGATGGTGGTAACAGTAGAAGAAGCCAAGGGAGAAAAAAAGAAACACTCCTGCTACAGGAAAGTCTAAAAAACCGTGTAAAAGACCAGGAGCATGAAAAATAGAAATACATTGTGCTGAATTAAAATAATCCGAGACGATGTACGGCAACCGGATGAGCAGCACACATGGGCGGTTTACTCCACCCTGTGATCTCCTGCACATACAGGTCCTACCAGCTCACCACTCATCTTCAGTAAGAGCTTCATCCTGGACGTAGTGGATCCCAGGAATACTGGGCATGAGGTGGAAATACACACACACACACACACACACACACACACACACCTAGGGGTAACATTTTTGTAGCCGCTCCACCTACTGGGATGTTTCTGGGAGCTCAGAGGAACCCGGAGAACCCGCAGAAAACCCACAGAGACAACGTGAAACTCCGCAGACAGTCACCCGAGGTCAGGATCGAACCGGAAGCCCTGGATCTGCGTTTCTCTACAAGTTCACGCTCTTTAAAGAAAACTGAATTTAAATACCTTTCAACTTCAGTGACAGACTGAATGTCTGTCAATATCCGTGAACAGAAACATCTACATTTTTTTAAATAAGAAATGACAACAAACATTCTTCCAAATTCCTCCATCGTTCTTACATAAACTGATATCACGCAGGCTTCCGAGAGGCGCAACAGAAAAGCTCTGTTCGCTCCATCGTCAGGAGCTCGCAAGTTCAAATCCTGACGATGCCACAACCATCCGTGGCTGGGAGACGAGAGAGCAAAAAAAAAAAAAAAAAAACGCTCTCTCTCTCTCTCTCTCCTGTCAATCACGTAGACACGATGCAATCACGCAAGTGTCTCTGAGCTCGTGTATGCGGAAGAGGGCAGATAGCGCTTTTCTCTGAGTGAGTTACTCTGCATGAGGAGAAGCTCGAATGGCTCAAAACACCAAAATAAAAGATCTGAAAAAATTATTACAGCTCCTTTTTAAAAACCGGCCCATATTTCCACCGGTTTATGAGTTAAACCATGTTCCCGTAAACACATGAGGAAGTTTTCTAACACACACGGCATAAAGACATAAAGATTGTCCAGGGCGTAGCCGACTTATGATTTATTATCCAAAGTCTAGAATCCTTCGGCATCTATAAACAATTATGATTTAATTCCTTTTTTCTTTTAATGTTTGTTTATTTATATATTTACATATGAATAAGTTTTGCTAGCATTAGTATTATCATGTACATAGCTTTCATATAGTAATTTTAGTTTTAATCAGACCATTGATTTATTGCTATGATGTTAATTTTGTTGCACTGTTCATGTCTTTTTATTGGCATGTCCTGTAAATAACTCGGATTTTTATGGTCACAGTTTGTGGAAGCATGAGAACTAGCAGCTTTTTGGTAAGAATGAAAAATGTAAAACGCTAGCTGTGAGCAGTTATTTAAAAAAAAAAAAAAAAAAAAAAGCGGGGGGTGCAAACTTTTGTAATCAAGTGTAGTTATGCATGGTTCTTTTTTTTTTTAATTGAAGATCCCATTAAAAACACCAGGTAGATAAAATAAGAAGCTGAACAATATATAGCTTCTGTATAGTTGAGTGCAAAAGTTTGTGCACCCCATGGCTTCGGAATGAAGGAAAACAGGAACTTGTGTTTCTATTTGTTTACAATTTACACAAAATAGAAATCCAAGAAATCCAAGAAAAAAGCACAAAACAATGATTTTTAAACTATTTGGAAAAGAGGTTTTGTCATGTATGCTTTTGGTCTTCAGGACCTGAGCTGAAAAAGGTTGAGTTTGCCATCTGATAGAGTTGTAAAAGAGATGCGTAGAAGAACTATGAGGATAGAGGATAAGGTTACAAAGGCAAAATGTAGGTGAATATTAGCGGTATGTGACTATCAGGTAGAGAAGGTGGTGTTACTGATGATGATAAAGGCACATCTGTGAAGCGCAACACAATACACAATGCTATAAACTGCGTTTCTTTGTCGTCTTCGTTTTTCCCCGAGGGTGTGTAAACTTTTGGACTGAAGTGCACGGTGGCGTCCGATTGTCTCAGGTTTCATGAAATTTGCTGCTTCATCTCATCACTGTGTGACTCTCTTTGTGCTCCTTTATGAATGAACAATTGCGTTTTCTCACGTTGGAAGCCGGTGTGCTTTCGAGCCGTTGAGCCGTTGCTGTGTCAACACCAATATTTGTTTGAGGTCAGAATGATTAAAGTAACGCCCGAGTAGCACCTGCTGCAACATGATCCTGCGCCGCATTCACTCGCAATCCAAAAAACAAACAATTCAGGGTCTAAGACGTGCTACGACTCTGTTCAACAGCACACAGAGTTAGTTACTGCTCCGTAGAGATATATATATATATATTTTATATGTGAGTTTTACGTCTTTAAAGCCAAACACAATTATAAAAGTTAAAAAAATTATTATACTAAACATCTGTCCTTAATACTAACATTAATAATACAATAATACATTAATAAGCAGTGCTTACAACTAAAAGCCACATAAAGAACTACAGTGGGCGTGTCATATCTCACAAAGACTGACAGAAGCGTCTCCATAGCAACTCAAAGTTTTTAATCAACACCTTCTGACCAATCAGATTTAAGAATTCAACAGCGCCGTGGGATTAAATGGTGATAAATCAGTAGTAGTATGATGAGTTTTTCTATGGTGTAATTTTACTATTTACTCATTTAATATTAGTTATTTTATTATTAGTTTGCATTACAAACACACATCTTAATATCTGTTCTTGCTAGAGCAAAAATTACGCTCTTAAACATAAATAAAGCCATTATTTTCAGTATTTTATACTTTACAGAAAAGGCCCGAGAGAGAGAGAGAGAGAGAGAGAGAGAGAGCACAATTTGATGCAATAACAAAAACGATGCTGCTAAATAATCCACAGTGAAATTTCACAAAATGGAGGCATTAATGCCACTAAATCTGAACTTGCAAACATACAAAACTTGTATAGCGGTCATATTCTTTGAATTATATCCCTAAAAATAGTATAATAAACCTTCTCATACCATCTACAGCATCCTTTCCAGTAGCTCTAACACTATGGGAAAACTTCTCTTAAATCCAGGAGAGCTT
The DNA here is from genome assembly GCA_022985145.1 of Pangasius djambal. Taxonomy (NCBI): domain Eukaryota; kingdom Metazoa; phylum Chordata; class Actinopteri; order Siluriformes; family Pangasiidae; genus Pangasius; species Pangasius djambal. Next base: position 26,936,700 of record CM040984.1, on the reverse strand, counting down.
CACGTATGAATATCACGCCTATTATCCAGCGTTGCTCCTGGGACTCGCACGCTTCACACGCCCACACGCCGGCTAATATAAACTCCAGCTGAAGTGATGTAATTAAAGTAATAGAACACGCCGTGGTTTATTTCCTAAATTAATACCGGGTGCAATGCGGGGATTAAGATTGGATTAGGAAATTGCATTTTGGGTATTTGTAGCACGACATATCCAACACACCCGGCTTTCTTCCACGTCTCACACCTACACTGTCTCGCTATGAAACTGGATCTAACAGAAAGCACAAAATGGCAGAAAAACCATTCAACCCATCAGTAACTCGCGTTATTTACTTCTACGAACTCCCCTGAGTGAAGAAACTGTGAATTACTGGAGATCAACATCTGCCCTTAGACGTCCATTTACAAGTAAACTGATTCTCTATTCTTTGCTCAGTGCAGGGAAACGTGATGAAATGCTTGTCCGTGTTAATCACACACACACACACACACACACACACAACAGATTCAGCAGAGAGAACTTTAAAAGTCTTGAGTATACCTTTAATGCACGTGTATGTATACATGTATAGATGGACTGCACACATTCCTCACTCCTGTGTGTGTGTGTGTGTGTGTGAGAGAGAGAGAGAGACAGAGAGATGGGCATTACTCAGAGATGAGGCAAAGCCTTAAAATGTAAACAGTGCATGGAGATAGTGTCACTCCGAGACTCCGGGCGAGACGTAGACCACCCTCACACCTCACACACAGCCAATCGAAGCCGGGTGGTCTGGCGTCACGACCCTTACACGGATCTGTCATGCTTAGCACAGCTCTGCGACTTGCTCGTGTGCTTCTCTCCGTCACGATTCACACACACAACATTCCCAAACGTCTCAAACGAAGCTCTCCACAAGCAGCAGACAGCATGAAGTGTTCCAATTCTCGGCAGGACCACGCATTTGGGACGAAGCCCTCGTGGCTGTGTGCCAGGTTATGTTTCTCATTTTCACCACTGCTGTCCAGGGATGGCTCCCTGCCTCTGTGTGTGTGTGTGTGAAGTGAAGTGGGGGAAGGCTGGAGAAACACCACTTGTGCTCATCATGCATGAGCTGCTCCTGATCGATAAGACGAGCTGAGGAAAAGGAGATGGGTGGAATAACCTGAACCTCCGATCCACATTGACTCGTAAATCCCCAATGCAGGGGGAATGAGGAGCGAGTGAGAGAGAGAAAGAGAGAGAGAGAGAGAGAGAGAGCAGTGAGAGAGCATCATGCTGCCTCAGCACTCCCCTGATACACTCCCTCTCTCTTTTTATTCCTCTCCTAGGAAACAAAGAGAAGGTACTGAATAATGGCACATTCCTTATATGAATCATGAGTCACGGTCTCATTGACTCAGACGCATCAGGAAAGGTTTTTTCATTTCTCACAGTATTCACTATATAAATGATGGGCCTTTTTTGTATCAGACGTGCTCAATAAGCTCCTGATTCAGTCTCAAGGCATGCTTTTGCAGCAGGAATGTTTTCAGGACCTTTAGGAACAGCGCTGATCTCTGGTGAGTGCCTCATAGGGTGAGATGTAGTGCCCTATAGGCTTCTCTACACCCAAGAAAAGGAGATGTAGTGCCCTATAGGCTTCTCTACACCCAAGAAAAGGAGATGTAGTGCCCTATAGGCTTCTCTACACCCAAGAAAAGGAGATGTAGTGCCCTATAGGCTTCTCTACACCCAAGAAAAGGAGATGTAGTGCCCTATAGGCTTCTCTACACCCAAGAAAATGAGATGTAGTGCCCTATAGGCTTCTCTACACCCAAGAAAAGGAGATGTAGTGCCCCACAGGCTTCTCTACATCAGACAAAATGAGATGTAGTGCCCCATAGTCTATAGACTAGAAGATGACTTGGATCAGGGGGAAGAAATGTAAGATCACGTTAAACAGTGATGATAAAACATTACTGTTGGTATATAAATAAAATGTAAACGTTAAATTAAATACATAACTGCAAGATTGATTTTATATCAGCATCATCCATCATATAATGACCCGAGAGCGTAGCCTGGCCCTGAGTGTTTATCCCCTGAGGCCAGATGTCACTTCCTGTCTCAGCTCTCAGAGAGGATCGCAGCCCGTTTTCCTTTTCTACGCATCAGTGTGTGAATCGAGAACCGGGGTCTCGTCAGATTTTCACACTTCAGTCTTTAATCTCGGGCTCGTCTGCTCGGGGTGGTGGGGTTGGAGCAGGCGAGGGACTACAGATGTCCGCTGTCATTAATAAACATGATGTTGAATAATTAAATCCGGTAAGTGGGGGAATATTGATGCAGCAGACAGGCTGAGCAGATTGGAGCAGCCACAGGGGAGGAGAGGACTGAAACGCCGCTAAATGTCACGGCTAACATGTCGGATTTCACTCCGAGCTCCTTAACTGGAAGCAAACGTTCAAAATCGATGATTTTTGGGGATTTAAACACAGATTATATGCAGGTATCTAGTCTACAGGTATCCTCAAGATGAATTTAATCTAAGTGGAATCTACGGCCAGGCACCAGTTTTCAGATTTAATGCTCTCGTTATCAATCTGTTCATTGGGATTTATAGTAATCCATATAAACAGATTAAACACATGTGGTTTTTGATACAGAGAAGGAGTCTCCAGTATCAGTGCTTTGTAACCATCAGAGGTAAAGCTGTATTCTTTCTCACATCTTCAGGACAGAGGAGTTTACGCTTTGTGGTTTCTCAATAGCATGACCAGCTGAGGGTTTTTTTTGTCTTATTAATGTCAAGAGGGAGAAGAAAAAAAAAGAGCGGCTGGTGAGGGAACGACTGTTTATAGCTGCTATAACGTAAGTAAAACGTAATCGTTGTCAAATTGCTCCGATATAAGAAGAATAAAACACTCCGGGATGTGCGGTTATAGGAAAATAATCAAGTTTGGCGTGGTAACAGTATCTCCCTCATTATCTTACTACAACAGCAAGACACGGAAAACATCAGAGAAACAAAAACGTCTTTCATGAACGCTGAACTTTCTTTAAAAAAAAAAGATTATTAACAATCGATACACTGTGTAACTGAACACATTTCTCAGCATGACACAGGAACAAATATCTCTTTGTGGCTCTCTTTTAGATGTGTGTGTGTGTGTGTGTGTGTGTGTCCAGCATGTTTGAGGCATGTTATATACTTAATGAAAGAATTTCAGTGTCTGAAAGCAAACAGGAAATGATGTCGAGCCTCAGGGCAGAGGTGGTGTACATGTGTTTTAGCAGTGTGAGAGCGATGGTGAAGTGAGTCACGATGTAGAACAAGGTGTAAAGACCCGAGGGAGCGTTAATGAGGAGTACGACGAGCGGTTCGCTCGAACACGCGGCTGAAGGAAAACCTTCATCACAAGCTCGTGTACTTTGGCACATGACACACTGAATCGTTTCTCCAAAGTGGATGAATCTGAAAACGCCGTTCGAGACGTAACGTGGATGAGCGACGTGTCGTTTGAGAACGAGTCGACTCTTTGAACTGCCTCTTTACGATAAACACAGAGTCTCGACTCATACATGTTCAGTTTTTTTTTTTTTTTAAATACTCGTAGGCAATTATCAGTATAAATGGAAATAAATCTTCTTCTAATGGAGAAAAGATGCAACAACATTAACGCTGGGATGCTTATTGTTTCTGTTAATGCACGTTTGTAGCACCTTCCAGGCTTATTTATTGAAAAAGATTTTTATAACGCGCAACGCAAAGTAATGTTATTTTGGTAATGAAAATGTAGAGTAAGATTTTCGATGATTTCAGCCATAGCAAGACAAAGAAGAACATAAAGCAGGAGAAAGAATGTATTGTAAATCTCGTAAATTTGGCACAGAGTCGTTTGGGAGCCAAAAGATTCGACTCTTATTGGTGAGCTGAGTCTAATAATCTGGTTCAATGAAAAGACACAGAATTAAAAAAAATAAGAAATAATTGTAGCATGATGTCTGCAATTCCAAGATGGCGGAACTTGGAATGCTATTTTCTGTGTTTAGGCAAATTTTATGTTCGTGCCTCTGAACCAAACAAAAATTGCAGTAATGGAAATGACGTAGAGATAACAGGTCAGAGATTCAGTGTTCATTCCATTTGATCATTTTTGCGTTACATTATGGTTGTCAGTGTGACCAAAATATAACGAAAAGTCTTAGTGTAGCCTCTGTGTCTGTGCCAGGAAGAGAGAGAGAGAATGAGATGAAATGGCTAATACAAGTCAGACGTTTATCCCTTCAATCCCTCTAGAGTATTTTTCTTCCAAGCTTTTCCTATCTGTCAAGATTTGTATACCGGCTTTGTTCCCTTTTCTTCGATCTGTGACGGCTAGAACATATTCAGGTTTTTTTAAAATTTAATTAGACTTGCGTCCCTGCTGTGATGTGCCTGAGCTCTTTGTGACATGCAGATTGCTTGTTAAAGCTGCTCTGGTGTCATAGTGAAGCCCCTGTCCAGCTGACCCCTGACCCCCCGCAGAGCAGCTTCCTGCCCTCAGCCACGCTGCCCTGGAGCAAATCAGACAAAGAGACGGACCGAGAGAAATCAAATAGAAATGAATGAATATCTGACATTAGCAGCAGGTCAAGGAGACTGGACTGTGGCATTGTGAGTGACAGATTGAACAATTATTTGAATTTAAATCAATTAAGGCTTCGGGGAATATTGGTGAGCTAATGATAGATCGTTCTGGTCATGTTTTAATTGTCTACGTTGTTGCATGTGATGGTGGAATATATGTATATATGCTTTCATACAGTATATATGCTACAGTAGCTACGAGATTTGATAAATATAAAAAACAAGGTCCAGTGCAACACAGTGCAGCTTAAAAGAAAGTTTCCTTGCTAATGTTCTCGCTTCTCTCTGCTCAAGACTGGATTTATTCCTGCCTCTGCACAACTCAAGAACAGAAACCATGTAATTTCTTTCCTTTTGATGCAGAAATGTTGGGTGTGAACACGCCAACGCCAAAGGTAGCAATAAAACACTCGATCACACGGTTGGCCGATGTCTTAAAAGGGAGCTATATTTAAAATGGAAAAGCCACGACAGGAAAGAGCCTTGGATAATCAGAGGCAGAGCAGTTACACAGCAGACTCCGAGGCAGTTTGAGACAGGACTAAGGTATACGTCAAGCATTCTCATATAGTTGCCTTCATGGATGTTTAATATATAAAATATTCCACCCCTAAGGAGTGCGTAATAAAGTGCAGGAAGTGTTTAAAAACCCCAGCAAGACTCACACCGTGTCACTGCCAAGAACGGACCCCTACCCAAACATCTGCTTAGCAGGGATTCTATGGTGTGTGTGTGTGTGTGTGTGTGTGGCTGAAGGTGGTTGTTGTGTAACAATCTGTAACTGGATTTAATTGGGATTTTTTTTTTTTTTTGGTTATGAAACTACACAAAATAGTCCATAAAAGAAAATCACCCCACAGTGAAGCATGGTGCTGGTAGCATCATATTAAACGTCACCTTTATGACTGCATCTCTGGCTAATCCCCACTTTATTCAGGTCACTGAATTTTGCTAGACAAGTTCCTCTAGGTGCCATACTCTCTCCCTTTTTTTTTTTTCTCCAATAATTGATTTAATGGCATTTCACGGGATGTTCAAAGTTTTGGATTATTTTTTATACCCAAACCCTGACTGATACTTTTCCAGAACTTTGTCCCGGACTTGTTTTGCTCCTTGGTCATCATGACCAAACCATTGGTTCTTCCAGGAACAGGTGTATTCATATTAAGCTCATGTGACACCTCAACTCCACACAGGCCAATTCAGCTAATTATGTGACTTCTGATAGCACCAGAGCTAATTTAGGGGTTTCGCAGCAATGGTCACTTGTGAATAATTATGCAAACTATATTCATTTTTCCCCCTTCGCTTCAATTATGGACGATTGCGTTTAAAATCCCGATCAAATCCACTTCAGCACCAGCTTGTAAAACTACACAATGTGGATATGTTCAAGGGGAGCAAATACTTATGCAAAGCACAGTGTCCTATATCTGTTGTAATAGCCAGAGAGAGGTAGAAGAGTGCAGTATCCGCATGGCCGACACCAGCCTGACACCAGAAGAGAGGTGAGTCTGAAGCCGTGACAGGAGTGTGTGTGACCTCTAGTGGACAAACTCAGCACGTCAACTCGGAAGGTCATCAGACCCTGAACGACCTGAATGTTCATCTTTATAATTAATGTGTGCATCCAACATTTATTTTATAATCAAATACTGAGAAGTTTAAACTTCCTTCATCGACATGTCTCTCTATAAATGCTGTGCTGATAGAGGTGCGATGGGGTTTAGCCCTCACTTCACCTCTATCTGAAGTGAGCGATGCGGCGGCGCTTTAGCCCGTTAGTCGGTCGAGCTCTCTCGCCTCCTCATCGGCACGCTCAGCTCCCAAAGCTCTAACTTTCCCGCTAATAACATCTTCAACACCACCAACTCATCATCTCGTAGATGGCTAACTAGCTGAGCCAAGTCTCTACTGTGCCTCATAGCCGCATTGCATTCTGGGACTTTGAGAAAGGGAAATTGGAACCAACATTTCCACTACTTCTATGCTGGATTTCTCATTAAATTCACACCAAAGATCACTAAACGCATCATTATAAACATGTTTAATGTGATTCACAGTGGAGTTTTCCTTTAATGCAATGGAACATCAGGGAGACTTTCATATGTGATCATAGATTTTTTTTGTTGTTTTTACATCACTGTTCTTTGCTCTACCCGTAAAAACAGCTCTACATCTGTCGTCTCGCCCGGTTATAAAGAGCTGATGAGCTGCAGACGACCTCCAGTGTGAAGCATCTCTGCAGTGACGGCTTGTTCACTGGCAGACTGTTTCACAAGTGCAGTTTACTCTGGTTGTGCACCAGGCAGGACTATAAATGATTTTATAAACGTGTGCACGTGGGCTGTTTAAGGCCAGTTTCACAATAACAACCGATACGGGTCACTTCCAAAGAAAAACATAAATAAAAATGTTTGTAACGTGAACGTATCCAAATCTCCTGAAGCAGCTCAGCATGCACAGAGGCTCTCTTTCTCAGGAACAATGAGATTAATTAAACCTCGTAGCATGAGCCTGAAAAAGGTGTGTTTTGATGATTCAGGAAGACAAAAATGGTTGCCAGAAAAATGGTTGCTGCGGTGGCTGGACTGAGTAAATTATTACCACCAGACCACCTCACGCAGACTTTTAACAGCTCACCCTGTAAGAGTTTTATTAGCTCCCAAGTCAACTCTCAACACGTCTAACAAGCTGCAAGAGTGCGTTTTCATTCTGTACATGTGGGATCTGGAGAACAGCTTAGAGCAGGTTCCTGCTGAGAGCTGCACAGAGAGAACAGGATGGAACTTCACCATCGTGTTCCCTTTTTCTTACAGTGGTGTGAACACTGATTCAAGAAGAAGCTGAAATTCTCAAATTTCTGGTGCACATCTCAAGTCCCTAACAACGGAAAAGACATGAGTGAAAGCAGCACATATCCTCGCAGATACGGCATTTAGTTCTGTTCCAGCACCAGATGGCCAGATCTCCAGACTGTGTGCAGTCCAACTCACGACACTTCATGAGGCAGGAAGTGTGTAAATGCCACAGTTAGCTGCTCTACAAGGCTCAACGCAGTGTCCTCAACTGCCTGACAATGAGGGCCGTATAAATCCAAAGCTTTCAGACCTGCAGCTGACGATGGCAAACTGGGTTTACTCCAAAAACTCTGATTATACAATGTCTCAAAGTCTCGTACAGTATTTTGTAGGACCCTTTTAATCATTTCTTCAGTCACAATAGTTTTGTAAATAAAGCTCTAAATCTGTATAATCCCTGTTTTCAGAGGGAACAATTTGTGGTTTTGAAGTCTTTCCCCCATTTTCTCTGTAATTTGGTCTTGGCTGATCCCCACCCACCAACCAGCTCTGCCCTTATCATACGACATATTTACCAACCGGGAAGGAGGGTGAACCCTAAACACGTGATTCCGCCGAGACACGTGAAGTGAACCAACCACATCTTTTCCGAAGGAAAAAGCACTATCCGCCCCCTTCCACATACTTGACCTCACACAACACCCACGATTGGCTAGTGTCTCTGTGATTGACAGGGGAGAGAGCATGCCCCTGCCACCTACTCTCTTGGCTGGTGATCATGATTTCATTTAGTATAATTTCCTCATCCCCTAAAATATCAATTTCGTGGCTACACCACTGCCAACACCTGGCGAGTTTCTGAATCAATTTACACGCGGTCTGGAAGAAATGAGGCAGCTATATTTGGTGAGCGGGCCTCGAGTTGGACGGGTGATGTAGCAGAACTGATTAAACGTAAAAAGAAACTGGCTGTAGTTCAGCAGCTCCAGTTTTCTAAACAAACCAGTGTGGCTTTAGGAGCGGATCCTCTGCTGAGGCTGTTTGTGGCAGACTGACCATCTCTGGTCTGGTTAGTGAAGTGGCCGCGTGTGACGTTCAAGCGATAAATGAAAGCAGGTAGTTTAAAGCCGTCTGGACAGATAAGAGCACATTCATCCTCAAAAGTTCAAAACAGAGGTCTCTTGGCTCTAATCCAAAGTGCTAACATGAAACAAATCATCACCGCTTTTTGTTAATGGTTTTATTTCTAGCTGTAAACTGATCACTAATGGTTAATCATTAGAAGGTAGCCGTTGTTGCTATTCAGTGATGTTAGTCTCTTATCCGGAAGTTTGTAAGCGAAGAGTTTTGTGTGTAAAACTTGTAGGGAAAAAAAACGAATTGTAGGTCAGTAGCCCTGTAGTGTAAAAGGGGCGAATCAGGAGACCCTTTCAGAGGCTTGAGGCGTTTTTAACCGCGCTAACACAAGGACCATCTTTGACTCGTGTGCAATGCAATTCAGGCTGAAATTCCTGATTGTGCTCAGTCTGTGTGCATCTTATGACATGTCTGGTGTGTGCAAGTGCAGCATCCACGCTTAGTTACACCGCATACTCAACGAGGACGAAAACATGAAAGAAGTGGATTTAAATTTCTGCACCGAGTGATGAAAGCTGGCCTAGATCTTAAGGGATGAGTGCCCGGCATTTCCATTTTATCATTCCGCACTTTAGCAGAATGCAAATTCTCTAAGAGGGAAAAAAAACAAGCTTTTTAAAAAGACATGGACTTCTTCAAGCATGAGGCACTGGACACCATGTTTTCCTTTGATATACTCTTACATCAGATGTTGTGTTTGTAGGTTCTGGCTTGATGTCCATTAGATGAAGTCCATTTCGGATATAGTTTTCAAATCAACGACAGAAACCGAGATTGATAGAATTTAAACTGGAAGATCTATTAGGCCAAAGCTTTCCGCTTTTCCTGGATGACTCCATTTTTCCTGTGTGTCTTTGTGCAAAAAACAAGTCACCTAAAGACAGATTTACAGTTTAAAAGACTGAAGCGTGTTAGCTGCAGAGGAGATGAGTCTAGAATGATGCACAAGCTCAGTGGTGTGGGGGTGTGTGTGTGTGTGTGTGTGTGTGTGTGTGTGTGTGTGTGTGTGTGACTCCAGACAGCTTTGTGGTTTCTGAAGGTCTCTGTAGGTTACTGACTGAAGCCTCCAGAAAGTCTTATGACAAAGCAATAGAGCTACAGTGGTGAGTAGATTATGTTTGGCTATGCTGGGAGGCTCTTGTGCACATGTAGACACTAAATCAACTGTGTGTGTGTGTGTGTGTGTGTGTGTGTGTGTGTGTGTGTGTGGATGCAGTAGCTATCAGCCAGCAGCCTCAAGACATTTATTAAGACATAACTTCATCAGATGTGCGTCACACTACGGGGATTAAGTCACATTTAGGCCACTACCTGCCCATATTCAGCTCGTGGTCGATTCATCGTGTTCACATGGTTCATTAATTCTGTCACAGAAAATACAGTCCTAAAGCATTTTTAACCAACAAAGCATGTTTATTTGAAACTAAACAGAGTGCTCTTAACATCCATTTGCCTTCTGTGACCTTTTCTGGTTGAGCCGATGTATTCACTGCAGTGTGATGAAGAAAAATCAGACATTTAAGATGGGGATAGTACATCATATTTTTAATCTTTTGTATTCTTTTCAAAGCAACTGAAACTGCATTACTGTTCTCACTGTATTGGCTGTACGTATAATTTGCTTAAAAGACAACAAGCATTAGGACACCACAAAGGCATTCATTCATTTTAAACTCTGCAGCCGCTGGTTGGAAAACAAAACACAGAACAGGCCTTGACTGCTTTTTTCTTTTTTTTTTTTTTCTTTCCTTTTATGCCCCCCCCCTCACGCGTTCTGCATTCGATCCTTTAGGGGAAAAAAAAAGCCAGCGTCCTTTAAACTCTTCCATAGGAAGGTCACAGCTCCCCACCCTCCCCAAATTACAATTAGGCTACACAACATTTTGGCAAGCAAATTCCAAGGATTTTAAAACCTAGGTTTAAAACAGTGGGGTTGCATTTAAAAAAAAAAAAAAAAAAAAAAAAAAAAAACTAAAAACATGAAATAACGAAATGAAAATAAAACATTAAAATATCACCTACAAGTGAAATGCTCTATTGTGAGCCATCTATGGTGTACATAACTGGCATGAAAGGTAAAATCTTTTTTTTTCTTTTTTTCTTTTTTTTTTTGGGCAACAGAACTGAGCAGGTCCTGTGGAAGCCGTTTGAAATAAGTACAGAGATGACAACTATACAAAATCTTTTTACCTACTGAGTGACGATTATGTTTCCTCAGTGTCCGTTTTCACTAGCTCAGGCTCAGTCCCAGTCTCGGCTCCTTCCCTCGGCGCGGTCTGTCCGCCGCCTGCAGCCACGAGCGGGGAAGCGGACACTTCCGGGCCTTGCGTTTGGTTTAGGGGCTCGGCTGTGGGAGCGGACGGGGAGGGGTGAGGCGGCTCGGCTGTTGGTTCTTTGTCAGTTTCAGGTTTGGAGTCCAGGTCGTGAACACTGTCACTAAAGGCGTCTTTCTTCTCTTGGCCGCCTGCGCTCTCTTTTTCAGGCTGCGGCTGCAGGGGCGGCTTTGCGTCCGGCTGCGATTCGGCTTGTCTCGCTGCGGGTTGTGGTTCGTGCTGTAGGAGAGGTTTGGGATGCGACTCGGGCTGAGATGGAGGCAGGGTTAGCAGAGGCGTCGGTAGCGGTAGCAGCGGTTGGGATGGTCTGGGAAGAGGGAGGAGAGGTTGAGGTTGGGGGTTAACAGGAGCCCAGCCGCCGCGCTCTCTGTCTCTTTCCTTATCGTTATCCCGTTCTCTGTCTCTCTCTCGCTCCCGATTCCGATCTCGACCTCGTTCGCGGTCCCGTTCCCGTTCTCTGTCTCTCTCCCTGTGCCGGTTGTCATTCATTTCCCTGCGGAAGTCCCTGTCGTCGCGGTCCTTCTGCCTCTCCCAGGGTCGACGCCGATCATCAAAGTCCTGGTGCATGTTTGCATTGAAGGGACCTCCACCTCCACCTCCACCACCTCCACCTCCTCCACCTCGGTTCCAGCCCGGCCCTACCCCACCCATGGCTCCGCCTCGCATCTCAAAACGGTTTTGGAAATTCGGATTCCCCCGATCCTCCTGAAAGCTCTTCGGTGGTCCTGCTGACATTCCCCTCATATCTCGCTCATCCAAGTCCCCGCGCGGTGCGCCCCAGCGCGTCTCGGCTCTGAAAGGGCCCGGCATGGGCTCCCGTCTCCCGGGTCCCTCTCGGCCCTCCATGTGCATGCCTCCTCTGGGAGGTCTCTCCAGCAGCGGAACTCTCGCAGGCGTGGGTTCCGTCCTCATCTCAGGAGGAGGGGTCCTCAGCAGGCCCGTGCTCGGTTTCTCCGGAGGTGGGAAACGATAATCCTGATCGCCCTCTTGCTGGCCTCCGCTCTCTGAAGCAGTCGGTGTATTATCATTATTCGCTTTGTCCATGTTGTCTGGTGCAGGAGCTGTGGGAGTAGGGGCCCTCGCAAAGGGACCTTCTGCGCGATTAAAGTGCTCCATCTGAGGGAAAGGGGCTCGGGCGCGGGCCTGAAGAGAGGCGTCCAGGAGGCTGTTGGCTTGCTGCGCCAGGCCTTGCTGCATGAGCATGGGGAAACGAGCCCCGGCTCCCTGAAGGAGGTTCGGCCGCAGGTCGAGGGGCAGCAGCCCAGGCATCCTCTGGCCAGAGAGAGGGTGAGAGAGAGATGCAGAAGGGTGCATGCCCAGTAAACCCATCCCACTGCGCACTGCATTCTGCATTCCTGCTAACACACAGAAAGAAAACTCACTAAGCGAAGGCAAACTTTTAACAATATTTACCCGAGATCGAGACCTACGCAAGGACTTACAGAACAAGATTTTGTCATTCTGTCATAGTAATAAGCTTAAAAAAATAAATAAATAAAACACCACACTTGACTCTTACCCTGTAGTGTTATTTCATTAGGTGTGTCTACACTCTCTGCAGATGCAGTTGTCTTGTCAGTGCTGGCCTGCTGTGCTTGCGCTCCCACAGGGTTGAATACCGCTCCAGGCATTCCCGAGGGCATGAAGCTTGCCGGAATAGTGCTCGTCGGAGGGAGCATCGCTCCAAATGTCGAGTCTTTGTTGCCGTCTTGAGTAGGCTGTACCAGAGCTGTCAGGAAACAAATTGGACCCAATTAGGAACTATACTTTAACAAGCACCCTATAGAGATTTCATATGAGGATGAACCTACGTGTTTGGGCTGAGGCGAGACCAGCTCCGACGGCAGACGGAGCGACACCGGAAGGCGCCATGAAACCTAAAGATGAACACGGCGATTAATAAACCAGTCAAACTTTACGCTCAACGTCTGGCTCAGTGGAGAACCGTGAAACCAGCTGTACCTGGAGGAGGCTGCGTAGTGTTGAATCCAGGCCTGAGAAAGGGGGGTGGAGGACCGAAGCCTGGTGGGGGCATTGCCATGGTGACCGGAAAAGCGGGCGGGACCAGGCCGACGGCAGGGACCGTCTGTGCCACTGGGATCTTAGGAAGAGAAAACGGAGTTCGGACCAAAACTTGCTCTGTGCTGTAAATAGTTTAAATTCTAGTAAAAGAATATCTTTCTAGGAATAACAAGCAGAAATACAACAGAGCCTCGTGTACCTGCACGGGCATCATGGCGACCTGCTGCGTGAAGGTTTCGTTCTGCGAAGTGCTCGCTGCAGTGCTCTCAGCAGCCACCGGCTGAACCTGGGGTTCCTTAGGTGCTTCTGTGTTCTTCTGAGCTTCCCATTCTGCCAAAATGAATAGAGCAGAGTCAGGAGGAAACATCTCACCAGCTCACGCTAACTGCTACACAGCTGTATTCCGGATGTTAGGATATTTTCTCACCACTGTTGACCGTTTCCTGGTCGATCATGCCTCCTTCTGCAAAGCCGTCTAGGTCGTCCAGTTTGACCTTCTCCCAGGGGATGTAGGTCACTCCAAGGTCCACGTCCCAGAACTGTTTGTACTCCTGTTTCACACCCTTATTGAGAGCCCAGGCGATCTACACACACACACACACACACACACACACACACACACACAGCAAGGTCAGTATATAAGACCGAGTACTAACACCTTACACTAAATACTCAACACCTTCTGACCAATCAGAGTCGAGAATAAAACAGCGCTGTGGTGTAACGACTGGTATCAGTTGATCAAGAGCAGATTACAAACCTTTATAACTTTGGACCCGATTTTATACGAGCCGGTGCTTAATTTCTGTCGTGCACGATAAGCGTCCTGTCGATGCACCATGCAGATATAAGCACATCCTCTGGGAGGAATCATCTAAAACACACACACACACACACACACGAAGAAAAGCCGTTATCAAAGAATAACCCAGTCAATAAAACCTTTCTGTTCTTTATCTAAGGATTTCCGGAAGTCAAAGAGCTTCCAGGATTCAGGACTGATTTTTGGCAGATAGAGAAAAACAATGCAGCTGAACACGTCTCTTACATTGATGGACTCAATCTGGCCAAACTCTTCAAAAAGGTTGGTAAGGTCTTGCTGTGTGGCTTTCTTGTCCACTTGGCCCACCCACAACGTAGTGCTACACACTGAAAGGAAATAAATCACAGATAAACAAATACGAATGAGAAAAAAAAATATTATAGACTTAAGCTTTTATACTGCATAAACTGCATAATTAATAGTATTATTTTAGTTTGTCCTAAAACATCTGGAATACTATCATCATGTCTCATGACTGTAAGAATGATCCTCGATCGTACCACTGAGAAATTTGGAGCGGATGGGAGGAAGGCCTTTCTTTTGCCGCTCCTTTTCTCTCTCCCGCGCTCGCCGCTCGCTGGAGTAGGAACGAGAGGATTTCCTCTTCCGGTCTCTGGACCGCGAGCGCGACCGTTTCCGGTGTTTGCGCTTCCGAGACCCTGAGCGTGACCTTGACCTCCTCCTCTTCGGGGATCTGCAATAAGAAGTAAAATGAGCTCCGCTGTACAGTGAGACAGCGAGATAACGTATTATACCTATAACCGGCTGCTTGTCTGACCTGGAGCGGGACCGAGAGTGCGTTCTGGAACGAGTACCGCTGGTTTTCTTCTCCTCCGACTCAAACATGTCCTCATCTACAGTGTCCTGTCCCTCGTCCAGGTCCATGTCCTGCACCAAGCACAAGCACAGGCACAAAACCGCTCCTGGTTAGCTGTACACCCTTTTCTCCTTTTCGGTCTGAAAAGACTGTAACTAGTGTGACTGTTTTTAAAATTATATTATCATCTCTTCATTTATTTTTTCACGGTTAACATTTCTGCTTGTTTCTGCTTCCTCTAACCGCAGTGAACGGCTGCTAGACAAATTCTTAAACAGAAATCGACTCATCATCTCAACACTCTGACTAAAGCTCTACATAAACACCTGAGGGTCACTAACATCCTCAGACACTTTAACATACACGTTTACTCAACTTTACAATTTTAAAACTTAATTTCTTTCCCCCCCGTCTTTCTCTTTGTATTTAATTTGTTTCTAACGCCGCATGCTATCTCAGTTCTTTCATCACGTTGTACCACTTTATAGCATCACAGCTTGAAATTATTTTTAGAAAATGTCTACTATGTTCCGCTACGTCTGCTCTCAATGTTTACCGTCAACGTTTAAACAACATTATTGCGAACGAAATATATTAACATGCTCGAAGTCAACGAAAGCTGGTCGGTGAATGTGATATTTGTTCTTGCCTGTTGTTGGTTGTCAATAGAATCATCCAGTTTGGTTTCCTGTTCTTGGAGCTGTGGCTGGATGTTGCTCTGTGCTGGAGGGGCCGAGTTCTCAGGGCCGAAGATGCTCTCCTGGCTCTCCATGGCCATGGACTGAAGAAAGGAAGAGACAAAAGAAAAGGAAAAATTACATTCCTCATCTAAGCACTGACTCATCATAGTCCGTTGCTTCATTTTCACTTCAGAAAAGTTGCTCGTTTCTGAAACTATAAAACAAACGGTGTGTAAAAGAGTAGCTGTGTAGCTTCTCCTCGGTCTCCTTTACCTTCTGCTGGTGCTGTTGGTGCTCTAGAATTTGTTTCTGAAACTGCTCGAGGTTCTGCTGCTGGAGCTGCTCAGCCAGCTGATGGAAGAGGGAGTTGTTAATGGACTCCGAAACCATGGGCCTGAAACAGAGGGAAAGACCGGTTAGTTCCTTCATCCGTCCTTCTCCTTCAATCTCATCACGGATTCCCACAGAAGTGCATGAAACTTCCTGCAGGGTTTAATTAACCTCCTCGATGGACGTCTGACGTTAACGTGAACAAGTTCAACAAATGTAAAGCAGTACATACAGCTGAGGTGCTGCCGTGTCCTTTTTAGAATCCTCGCTGGCTTCGGACTCGCCGCCAAAGTCAAACTGTCCCAAGAGTTTCTGCAAGAGGACAGGACGATGTCAAAACTCTGTGTGTGTGTGTGTGTGTGTGTGTGTGTGTGTGTGTGTGTGAGTGAGAGAGAGAGAGAGAGAGAGAGAGAGAGAGAGAGCGCAGCCACAGAGGAAACTCAAAACTCAAAGGAAATGCATTTGGGGTCCACTAAAATGGCGTGTGTGCGCGCGTTTGTGTGTGTGTGTGTGCGTGTGTGTGTGTGTGTGCGTGTGTGTTCGTTCTTCACCTTGTTGAAGGAGGACACTCTCTGCTCGAGCGGGTTGAGTGTGTTGGCTGCTGCGGCCGCTGTGAGCTGAGCGGTCAGGGCCTGCAGCTGGACCACCAGACCGGCATCCAGCGCCTGCAGGAGAGACGGCTGAGGCTTCTGCTGCTGCATCTGCAAACTCTGCACCAACTGCTGCAACTGCAAAACGGAGCGTACGGGAAATCATAAACACATCGATACACTGATTTCTGCCCAGAAATGTTGTTTTCTCGATGCGTTTGAGACATCAACGGTTTAAAATATCGTTGAAATGGATAATTCAGCTTTCTGAGACCACAGGGAGAGATTATAACAGACGTAAGTGAGCTCCATCACTCCTCTGACACGTAATACGGCTCCATCTAGTGGGTCTCCCTGATATGACACTGTGTGTGGTTTTAACAGTAAACACAGCACGTAGACCTGCTTTACAGATGTAAGAAGGCACTGCAGCAGCCAGTAGTATATTTGAAAATTACCGATAAACATACTGATAGGTGAAAACAGCCTCGAACCCAAGCCTAGTTTTAAGAGTGTGCAATGGAACATGTAAAATATTAAAATCAGAGCTGATGAATCTTTTTTGAAAAGTTAGCATAATGACTGTAATTAACGATCGATGATGGCGTCCCCCGTGGCTTTGGACAGGTGTAGGCTGCAGTCAGCTGTAATTAGTGTTAGTTTTAGCGTTCTGTCCGATTTTTTACCTGTTAAGAAGTTCAGGAAAGCTCGCGAAACTGAATTCGGGACTGTAAATAAACTTAATGAGTTATACATTTAAATTAAGAGTGTGTGCTCCCTGGTGAACAGCAGCAGAGACACTTATTATATACAACGCGTGTATAGACATTTTCTTCATTTAAACCCCCGCTTATGTTTCGCAAAAACACATTCACAGTTTTATCTGTTATTACGAGATACAACACAACTGAAACATTTTCCAATCGGCCAACTTGATAAATTCCAGCTATTCTGAAAGCTATCAGAGATTCCTGATATTTTTTTTTTATGCTTTGGAAGCAGTTTTTCCCCAAGCATGGAATGTGTATGCACATGAATAAGGTAAGAAGAAATAATGTTATGTTAACTAGAATTATAAATAAATCTTAATATCCATTTGACAAGATCTTTACGTATTGCCCCCCACCCCACCCCCCACCCCCGATTAATTAATTTTAACTTCTTCTATTTAAAGGCAAACACTGAAGACACTGACTGATGCTAAACAGCAGATGGGATTTTATCAGTCGCAGCCAAGGATTTTTGGAAAACTCCTAAACACCCCATTAGATTCCACTCCGCTTAATTGCACAGTGAAACCGGAGCAGCTCTTTGCATCTCCGCCAAGCAGTTAAGCCCGTGTTACCCAACTCAAAGACTCTGTGCCAGCGAGGCTCATTTTTAAGGACCCCAAACCACATATAACTTCTCTCCATGCCAGGGATCGCGTGGGTGAAGCAGAGAGCGAGACGGGGGCTGACCTGCTGCCCTTGAGGGCTCTGTAGGATCTGCGCTACAGCTGCCACGGTGTCCGAGTTGGAGATCTGAGAGGCCCAGTCCGGTAAACTGGGCATGATGTTGGCTGGAGTGGCTGGAGTAGCAGGAGTGCCTGTTAGACGGAGAGATAGACTGATTTAAAAAAAAAAAAAAAAAAATAAATAAAAAAAAGATTTCATAGATTCAATGGAGTATAAAGATGATGATGTTTTGTGGTCGTTTATGTGCTTCTGAAATGCGCAGATCTACTACACGGAGAAACGGAGGGTCAGAACTTTACACATATTCTACTATATTCTAATGTGTTTATGGTAAAAGAAGAAAAACAAGAAAAAAAAATGAGTTCAGTCTGAAACGATCATTAACACTGGAGTCTCTGAGAAAACAAACTGTTGAACTGAAGTATGAGAAAGTAATGTCATGAACTGGTTTCCATTTTTAACCAGCAGGCATCAGAAAAGAAAAAATCTAAATATGAAGTCAGAAGATGTAAAGGATGAGGGAATAAAATATAACTTCTATGATTGAAGTAGAGGCTTAAATGAACTAAATAAATCCGTGCAAGTGTGCAGACGATTAATATTTTTAAAGAAACTCCGCCTCAGATGTTTATTTCATGACGTCTGCGATATGCTCATAAAACTGCACAACGTGTAGCTGATGGATTGTTAAAGGCAAAGAGTCGTCAGATCAGATAGTGAGTTTGTTTAGTTTAATGCTTTTTATAAACTTTTTTTAAATGTACAAAACGTTTGAGTGCATTATCTCTGAAGGCATCTTTGCTTTACTACATTTCTTTACATACAGTACTGTGTGTGTGTGTGTGTGTGTGTGTGTGTGTGTGTGTGTGTGAGAGAGAGAGAGACTAACCAGGAGTGGCGTTGTTGACAGGAACAGCGGTGCTGGCGGGAACAGGCGTGACGCTCGGGGGCGGGAGTCCCGCCGCCATGTCCAGTAACGGCTGGATGATGTCACTTTTGAACACGCTGTTTTTCTGCCACAGGTTGAGGACACGGACGATCTTACTCTGAAACAGGAAAACGTTCCTTCACTCCGTCTCGCGCTAATTTATCTACTCCGGCGATCCCCAAGCACATGCACTTTGTAAGGTACAGCAGAGAATAACATACAGGAAGCTACGAGTTAAACGATGCGGAGATCCGCGGGAGATTTCCCGACATATTCCCGACATATTTCCCGACATATTTTGAGTGATTTGTGATCATATCGTCCGGATACGTTCGCGTCACTTCTTTTAGCCATCGCTACACACACAAAGCCTGCAGTCCAAAGCCAGAAAACGTCCGAAATACTACGAAACACACAGTCTTAACTGTCTGACGTCCTACAGGCTGGACGCCAAAAGACCCTGACCATGTCAAATCCAAACCGGAGCCAACGAGCAGAAAACAAGCTTTACGCTCATAACACTCGAGGGAACGACATGACGGTCAGACGCAAGACGCGAGATTCGGATTCAGACACTCGAAAAAAATTAAACGATACCTAACCGTGTGTGTTTAAGTCACTGAACGTTTTAGTTCGCTGAACAGATGAACAGAAATTAAGTTACATATTTAGATGTTAAAATTAAAGCAACATCATTCACACTCTCTCTCACACACACTCACACACACAATAAGTACGAGCAGCGCCCCCTTGTGGCTAGAAGTAAGTGTGAGCGTTACAAGTCAGGTCCGTGTGGTCTGCGTCTGAAACATTTCGGTTTGGACTGCTGTAGCTCGCTGCTGATACGCTGCGGCTGTATTTAACTGCATGCACATTCTTACAAGAAAAACAGGTAAAAATCAGACCTGTAAAAAAATAAATAAATAAAATAAATAAATAAAAAATAGAAAGGATTTCACCCAGAAGCCCACAGTGACAGGACGGAGAGAGTACCTTGTCATCAGAGGGGCATCTGTAGAGGTTCTGGAAGGTGGTGATGATGTTCTTGCTGAAGCGTGGAGCGAACACGTCCTTCTCCTGGCCGAACTGGTGCCGTGACTGACGCACGATCGAGTCGATGACGTACAGACCGGGGACCTTGTACTCAGGCTTGCACTACAGAGGAACGGGGGAGAAAAAAGGGGAAAAACAAAAAACACGGCACTTAAGAGTCAAGGTTAATAAATGAGTTTTGACTACAAAACTCTCTTTGGCTTCGTAAGATCACTGACCTTCTGAATGAACTTCTCCACACTTTGGACCACATGTTTGTAGAACTGGAGGGAAGAAGAAAAAAAAAAACATGGAGAAAGCAAGGTGAATTATATATTATATATATTTCATACACTGACACAAAAGCTAATTTCTTTTCCTTTTTATTCCTCCCAGCATTAACCGACAGCACAGTTCAGTACAAACACACATTTATATATAAATTATAAGTAAACCGTGATAAACTGTAAACTCCAGTCACTGCACAGATTATATTTATTTTAAGTTTTAATTTATGCTTTTAAACCTAAGTGGCCTAATCTATAGGTCATGGGGGGGTCTGTCATTAAGGACGGACAAAGTGCAGCTTGAAAAGTGAAGTAATGTTCGTACACATGAGCAGAGTAGCCCGAGGGACACGGGTGAGATCACGACTTCGAGAGGAACGAGATATAAGCGACGCCTGAACAGTTTGTTCAGGTTTAAGAGCTGAAGAGGTGATTTTCGTCCAGGAATTCTTTAGCCCTTTCCGGTTGGGATTAAAACGTACACGGGGTTCTTTATTCATTCGTACTCACGCTGAGACACGAGGCGACAACGTCCTCAACGTTGACGTAAAAAGTCCAGCACCTATTTGTGTTTCGTTATATTTCTATTTATTTACGAACACACTGATTGGCATAATTACTGCTTTAGTAATAGACGAATAAGTCATTACTGATTTAGCAACACAGTAAAATCAGTTCATCAAACAGTGCACGAAAGATTTACCTGAAATAATAATGTTAAATAAACAAGGTCATATTATAAATTACTTAATTTTTTAAAAACGTGAACAAAGTAAGTAAGAAACGAAGAAATTTGGCTAACAAACTTAAGAATGAGACGATATTTTATCTTTACTGCGAACACGTTAAAGCCCAGGAGCAGTTTACTCACGAGCTGACGAAACATTGCGTATAATCTTTCACTATCCTGCGTACAAGTGACCTCATAATGCGGATTCTCAAACTTTCACTGCGCAGTGAAAGTCGTGTCTTTTCTGTAAGAAATAAAAAAATCAAAAACATCAATTCAGAGGCATCTCGGCTCCTCTGAAGAGGCAGCACAGAGTTTAAAACCCAGACAAACACAGATTTTAACAACATATGAAATAAAAAAAAAAAAAAAAAGCTTCAGGAACTAGTCCTGCATTTAAGAGTTTTAAATCTGAAATAAAACAAAAAAGATCTGAGCACAGACGAAATTTAAGCAGTTTAAAGCTTCGTACTCCTAATAATGAAGCGAAATTTCTGTGCTACAGAGAAACTCAATCTGATCGAATCACTTCAAACAGTCCACAGTGTCCTAATAACATTAATTACTGTAAACACATCGTAGACTACAGAACTCCCGCATTTCTGTAGGTAACGTTTACTAACAACGCCATTACGGCCAAACGTCACGGTGACATGGAGGCTAGTCCGTTACCAGCGGCGTAAAGATTCACTGCGGTCACGACTAAGTTCAGTTCTCGATACTGACTTCACAGCCTTGATTTGATTCTCAGAACATTTTGGGGAAAAAATTAATAATAATAATTGAATGAAAAAAGAAAAAAAAAATGCCTGAAAAGACTCCTTTTTCTTACTTCTGAATCATAAACAGTGCGAAACAAACAAAACGTACTACAAGTTCATCGTATCTTAAAAATAAATAAATACATTTGTAGATTTTCCCAAAATTTTGATTGAATAAATAAAGTGAGTTCTGGGATTTTGAAAACGATCGCATGAAACATAATAAGCTACTTAACAGAAATAGAGCTCCAAGGTCGGCTAAAATGCCGGATTTCCGCCGCCTCTGGTGTTTGAAAGCTGCTGAAGAGCTTTTTCCTTTAAACGTTATAATGTATAATGCCATTGTGACCAGCTGCTTCAGATTGGGCGCTTTAGTGATCAAACAGTGCGACTATATCACACGCATAATTAACAGAATTCTGATTTACAGTCACATTTGTGCATCGTGATGCTTCATGTCACAGTGTATCGTTACACTTCTATCTGTCATGCTAATGACTTTCCATAGCCTTGGTCATGTAGTTTACACTCAAACATTGTACACAAAAATAGTTTTTAAGGCTCTTTTAATGTGACGCCAAATTGCCGGTTTACTGGTAAAATTCCACTTTGTAAGAAAACTTCAGAAAAGAAATTAAACACCGCAACGTGTTTCATGCTCATTGGAAATGATGATCACAGTCGTTATATTTATTTATCCAAAAAACACAGTTTCCATGACACCAGGAGTCGAAACATCAGAGCTATGTGTTAAATAAATTTCCTCAGATACACACACTAGCGAGCTCTGTTACGTCCTTAATACTGATTTAATTCTTATTTTGAAAAGAACTTTTAAGACCTTTTTGATGATTTTATTCTGAGGTCTAAAGCAGCTGGATTTTTTCTCCTGCCTGGAAATTAAATCAATTAAATTTACAAATCACAGCTTCTTAAAAATCACAGCATTAGCGGAGGTTTGTGGAGAACAAATAACACCTCGGGTTAATAAAATTGTGACAGTATGGCATATGAGCACACACACATACACACACACACACACGCCAGAGCTAATTTTTTCCATAAAACCTGCCTTTAGACTTAAAAAGAAAACGCACAGCATCCTCAAACTGCTTTAAGAGCAGGATACACGTAGAACAACGACAACGCCTCCGGCGCCAACAGCATTCGACCTTGCTGTGACCTTGACTCTGTCTGGATCAATTCCGTGATCTAATCAGTTCATCTACTGGTTACGATAATAATCTCATATAAATCTTATAAAAACTCAGCCACTAGTTCTCGAGATATTGCGCTTACGAGAATCTCGGACGGATCCACGGCTAGACGATGAGACAACCTCGTACACAAAAACTATAATAATAAAAAAAATACATTTTTAAAAATAAGCAAAATTAATAAAGTAAAAGTACCAAAACTGTAGCTTTTTATTAAAAGTTAAAGAGTATTTATATTTGTTTGAATCTCACAGCAAATACGAGACAAACATGACCTTAAACTGTATTGTCTTATTTTGATTTTTTATTATTTTCAGCAGTTCTCTGGACACAATTTATGTTCCTTTACTTACAAATCGTACAAGAATGGAGATTATTTCCTTCTTCTAAACTCAAACACAGTGCTGAAACACTGATTCTTCTCAATACAGAACACAGAATTCCAGTTTTTATGTTTCGCAGTAACAACACCGTGATGTCTGCGTACTGCGCAGGTCCTGATGTTGGGTCATGAGCTCCTCGTTTACGTTTTTAAGCTGAGTGAATAAACATTTCCTCAAACTGTCCGATTATTCCACACAGGGATTAAAATCTATTCAACGTTCATTCTGCATTCTGATGAATTCTGCACAGGCTGATTGGGAAACTTCTTGAAATCGAAAAACAACACTAACCTTTTTTTTTTTTTTTTTAAATAAAATTTTCACTCCGGAACAATTCCGAGTTATCGATTACGCTCCATGAAAAATGTGTTCGGTTTTTGGTTTTCGTTCCCGGGAAAGTTTTCTAATTCCAGGTTATAAACACGCATCGCCACTGGATACCATCGAATCTGTCGGATTGACTCGTTAACGCTAACAGGTAAATTTTCACGAATCACGTATTTATAATGTCTTATTATAAACGTTAGAACTGATCACACGCACTTGACCTTAGAAAAATAAGCACACGCCAAAGAAGATCAACACATACGCCATAAACCAGCAAAACACACAACTTAAACAATTAGCAAGAAATAAATAACGTTACAATAAACTGGTTAGTTTGTTTGTAGTGTGCGTGCACGCACACACACACACACCCCCCCCCCCCCAACACACACCCCCAACACACACCCATCCTACACTGAGCGCGTCACTAACACTAATCAGAGACGTGTCTGATTTGTGTCTCCGTAATGACGTTTTCCACGACTGCACAATTTATCAATAATATTTAAAGCTTTAAAGCTGTTTAACAGTGTAACAGCGCCACCTGCAGTTTGCTCTTATGATTAGGATTTATGTTTATTTATTTATTTATTTATTTTTAAGCTCCAGTACACATCCGCTCGTCCCGATTCATTCTCGATGAGTCAAGGCGACACGGGCGGAGCAGCAAGCGGGCTGGAGCCCGAGAAATCAACAGTTTAAAAAAGAAAAAAAGAAAAAGAAAGAAAGAAAAGTTCAAAAGCAAAAACGTGTTTCTGACCCATCGACTGTGAAGCAGAGTGCAGACGTGACATTCTTTAAAAAGACTCTTCTTTAACAAATAAATAATATTAACTCAAAGTGGCGGCCGGTCGACCAAACGCTGGTCTCGATCGTCCAAATTCAGCTCATAAATAAATAAATAAATAAATAAATAAATAAATAAAATGCTCGCAAAACAGTCGCTCTGTGAAACTTTGCTGAAGTTATACGATATTGTTGTGAACGATATTATATTATATTATATTATATTATATTATATTATATTATATTTCCCAGCCCTAATCCAGACTTTACTCTAAGTAAAGACGACAGAAAGTGAAAACAAAAATATTTTCTTGATTTTTAAAATAAACAGAGAAAAGAATTTATGACCTGTTTACATCCGCACCGTCACAGAAACATCCTGAACTATTTTTGCGCCGTATTTACACAAAGAGCCAGCAGGACCGCGAATTACACGCACACTGCTACACTTCTGTACACGGACGACTCGGTCACCTTAATCTAAAATCTCATCTGATGCATGAGACAATGTGCCAAAGTAAAACAGGGATACGGAGAGCAAACTTTACAGACAGCGAAACAAATCACACGGAGAAAAAAAATAAATAGCTGCGAAATGTTTCATAAATCTGAGCGTCTGTAATAAAAGTGATCACTTCTGAAGCCCAGGCGCTTTTCTGTTCACTCCGGCGAACATAACATCAGGTCTGTGGAAGGTACGTAAAGCTCCACACACCCAAAAGAACCTGATTTAAGATTCAGGCACTGAATAAATCACGCTACTCTGCCGTAGTCTGGAGTCACATACAATAAAAAATAAATAAATTCACAAGCGAGGAGAAGCTTTTTACTAACTGACTAGTTGGTCAAATCCATCAGGCGGCTGCTCGCGCCCAATTTTTATCTTTGAGACAAAATGTCTACTGAAAACAATTTAAGCAAATTGAGAAACAAGAATTTAATATAAATAAAAATACGAACTTCTCATGCAAGACTAACATCCGCACCAGCAAAGCTACAGCCGCAGCAGAACGTACTCGATTTGCGTCCGTGAACATAAAGTTAATATAAATGATAAAAAACTGACTTAAATATTATTTTATATTAAAGTTCAGATCTCATCATCATTCTCAAGTTAAATATTAAGACTAGAGACTGTACCGATCCCCAGAAAGAAAAGAAAAAGAAACACAAACGGCGGATCGGATATCGGAGGGAAAAAAAAGAACAAATTTGAATGAATTTGGTTGGAATTGGATTTGGGAATTTTTTTTTTTCTGGAACTGGAAATGTTTACATTTAAAGAGACCTGATTTTTTTTTAAGGATAGGATTTATACTTTATTTATTATATTTGCATTGCAAGTGATTTCTGAGTAAAAGCTGTGGTTTTATAAATTGTAATATAATTATAGCTCCGTATTTTTATAGTTCTCTGACTAGTTATCGATCAATGACCGTGCGTGTGTGTGTGTGTGTGTGTGTGTGTGTGTGTGTGTGTTGGTCTGATGAGTACAAAGGTGAAATGTGAGAGAAATTAAAGAATGTACTAATGTTCCTTGACTCGAGTTTAATGCCAAACTTTGCTGTTGTTTGTTTGTTTGTTTATTTGTTTATTTATTTATTTATTTTTAATTAGCTAGTAAAGGAATTTACTTGTCAGAAATTATTAAAATATGAGATAAAAAAAAATGTTTTTGTTAGATCTTTCATGAAATTTGCCAGAGTAGAAAACAATATTGGGGAAAAAGCTGCATTAAATAAATAAGTAAATAAATAAACAAACTAGACGTCCAATGGGACGCGATATCAAGTTATATAAAGGAGATTTAAAGGTGCAGAAGTCCGTTTTTTTGCATTTCTTACTTGTACAAATAAGCTGAAAGATGTGTAGAAAGTGATTAAAATAAATAAATAAAGTTCCGAGCCCTGGCCTTAAGTGAAGTCTGCTAAGTGGCTGGGAAAATCCGTTCGGAAAACTGGACTCCGGTCCGGAATGCGTGTTTGGGTTTGGGAGGCACTGAATGCATTTTTAATTTATATCTTCAGTGCAGGAACACGGAGGAGCGGGTCATCAAATCTACTGATCTACTAAAACTCAGAACAACCTGTAGAAGTCTGTTTAAGATCATTTACTCCTCTGCTACTTAAACCTGAAATGTATAAATACGCACATATTACGCATTACATACATTATATACATGTCGTATAAACACGCTATTTGTTAAATCTCAAATAATTAAGCACTGAAATAGCACTTGGTAGCCAAACACCAAGACTTCCAGACTAGTCCTGAAGCACCTGAGGATATTCAGTACTACTGATAAATCCTGACTGAGGTCAGTAATCTAGTCTTTATTTATTTATGTATTTATTTATTTAATCTCAATCTGACAGACTCGTCTCTGTAAGTTAAAGTAGTGGAGCTCCGTCTAAACTCATTAATTCCTGTCCAGTGTTTATTAAAGATCAATTACATGATTTATTATTGTTTGACTACATCTATGACCTTGTAAGCGAGTTATTTATATATAAAAAAATAAATAAATAAATAATAATAAAGACGCAAGGAGCCTGATAACTAAAGCAGTCTGTAACGCAAAAAAAGAAAACACTGATGAGATGAAATGAGAGGCGTTAAATCAAAATAAGATAAGATTTCTTACAAGCGTTATTTTCTGTTGAAAACATTTTCCCATCGTTATTGTTCCTTAGTGTTATTATTCATTCATCGCACACTTCCGCAGGAAATCTGTAAACATCTTATCTGTAATATTACACTTTAACGCTGACCCGCATGGCTGTTCGACTGAAAATGTAATTAATGTACTGTACACTCTCCCATCATTATTGTTGTTTCCCATAAAATAATCAGCAATTGTTAAATTATATTTATTAAAGTATTAAATTAAAAAAAGCAAAATGGCGGTCTCTGATCTGCGCTCAGTACTGCGTATGTATTACACACAGCCTGCGTTAAACAAAATGCGATTATTGTCGAGAATAACACTAGACTTTTACTGAAGGTGATGACGGGGAAAGTCCACGTCCTTAAGAAGGTCTGTTTAGTGCAAAATTAAAACAGGAAATAAATTCTCAGAGGAAAGTCAACTCAAAATATATCATAGCATTTGTTACAGCAATAAACAGATAGATAGATAGATAGATAGATAGATAGATAGATAGATAGATAGAGAGATGGATGGGGTGATTTGGTCCTGTACAGGGATAAATCACACTCCAGCTGAAAAGAAGATTACATTCCTCTAGAAGAGAGAAGAACCGCTGAAGGTAAAGGCGCGTCTCAGCACTGAGGGACTGAGTGCATATTTGTATATTACGCTGCAGTAATAAAAGAGGTGAGCTGTCGGAGAAGATGTGTGTGTAAGCCGTAACCCATTCTTTTTTGTAAAAACACATTCACAAAAAATAATAATAATAATAATAATAATAATAATAAATCACATTCTAAAAAGTTAGGAGCTTCTATACATTATAAACCTGCAAACTTCTGAAATATGGAAGACCATACTTTAAATATTGCTTTATATTCACATATTTTTGAAGTACAATGATTTAAAGTAAGGAAACCTTTGTGAGGTTGTGTGTGTGTGTGTGTGTGTGTGTGTGTGTGTGTGTGTGAGAGCCGAGGTTTTTGTCTATAAACGTTATGAAATGCAGAGGTTGTAGAGTGTTTAGAGTGTTTAGGGTGTTTAGGGTGTTTAGAGTGTTTAGGGTGTTTAGGGTGTTTAGGGTGTTTAGGGTGTTTAGAGTGTTTAGGGTGTTTAGGGTGTTTAGAGTGTTTAGGGTGTTTAGGGTGTTTAGGGTGTTTAGAGTGTTTAGGGTGTTTAGGGTGTTTAGAGTGTTTAGAGTGTTTAGGGTGTTTAGGGTGTTTAGGGTGTTTAGGGTGTTTAGAGTGTTTAGGGTGTTTAGGGTGTTTAGGGTGTTTAGACTGTTATCACAACCAGGACTAGAATTTACGCTCTGGTCCTCCGGGTTTTCGCGCTAAAACTTCTGGCCTAAGAGAGGTCACATGACATGCGTGGGCGTGTCCGTGACCAAGAATAATGAACAGCAAAACAGGCCTTCAGCGTGATAAGCTCCAAAATGTCTCTGAATCAACAACAGAGCGTTTCTAATTTGTAACACAGCACTGACTTCCTAGCAGAAAAGCGGCAGCACCGAGTCCAAGGGCTTCAGTGATACCACCGTGTTAAAGACCACGTCATCATCTGCACTGCGTCTTAATTCGTCATGAGACGATACACTAAAGCCACGATACGAGACTTATCCTGATACAGGCTTCACCTGACCATAGAGACACAAATGTCTCCTACTATTAACACGTTATTTTAAGCTTCTTCACTGTCAGAAACGTATTAATTTCTGGCTACGGCTCTGCCAGCACAACACACGCCGTGCTTCTGAAATGTTTTTAGACGCGAGTGCGACTGACATCAAGCACAGCACACGGGCGTCGATTTTGGCCCGTGTTCCAGACAAAGAAACCGGACCGCGCGTATATACGGCGGTTTACGGCATCTGCTGTGAATTCTGGATAGTGAAAAAGAAGTGTACTATGGGCCGTTTTAGGGTTTTTTATTTGACGTTTACGCGGGAACGAGACAAGGCTGGGATTTGGACGCTTCGAGGGAGTCAGATTCCCATTCGAACACTTCGTGATCCGTACGCTACTTCTGCTGCTGCTGCCGCATGGCGTGTGTTAGAAGTGAAAGAGCTCTGAATGAATTTTAAACAGAAATAACGTGATACACCACAGAGAAACAAAATTCATCTCGCAAGTATGTATCGCGATATTCGCCTTAATATGTATTGATATGAAGCCTGAGGATTACTGACAAACAAAGTCTTCAAAATCTGATTCCTGCAACACTCAGAGTCCGTCATCACAAACAGACTGCCGAGGCACTAAAACTTAAACAGCAGCTTTGAAAAATCCTCCAACTCAATCATGAAACATGGAAATTATATATAAAATAAAAAAAATAATTAATTAATTAATTAAAAAACCATAGCTGCAACAAAAACTGAAATTGCCAGATGGCGGATGGGATTAGACGCGACTGTTTTCAAACGTGTGAAGTTCTACCACCACAGATCTCCTCACCTAGCAGCGGAGCTTCACACGTCTCAGACTCCGCAAAGGTTTGTTTACGTTTTCGGCCGTCGTCTTTCTGACCAATAAATGGAGGAGTTTTACGCGACACTTCTTTGTTTTTCAGCCCTTACACACTCCTCATGCATCGTTTTTTTGGGTCTCTGACGAATTCTTACATACTGTAGAATCTTCTGAGCGGAAATTTCGAGTATAAACGAAACCGCTAACCGCGACAAACCTTTATGTAAGCTATAAAACACATAGGGGCGTGTGGTTATGTCGATAACGTATTAGATATTAGAACAAGCGCGTCATAAAGCTGTGATTTGCAGCTGCACTACTGTTAAAAATAATTAATTAATTGATTAATTAATCAAATCAATACCTTGTGGCCAATCAGAATCCAGAATTTAACAGCGCTGTGGTGTGAGCGGTGATGAAAGCACCATTTGACTTGTTTTGTCGTTTATTATTTTCCATTTAATCGATTCACGTCAAAATGTATTTGATGAAGACGCTGCAGAAGTAGTGCATGTTGCTATTAGTTCATATAAATAAATGCGTGTGTGTGTGTGTGTGTGTTTTTGCAGAAGAAGGGAAAGACAGAGGAAGGGTCACTCGCTCATCCATGCGTTCGCTACATGCTGCATATCTCCAGGGCTTCACAGCACACAGCAGAAACCTGTGCTGATATCTGGAGGTGGAGGACGTGCTGAGACTGTAATGAAAGTGTAATGGCTGGTCAGGGTGTGTTCTCCTCTACGCTGATGAAATTACATCTGAAATAAGTTTGATATCAGCAGTGCAGAAGGTGCGAGTGGATTAATCCGGGCTGGGCGTATTAAATATCTCCTGGATGGACCACAACCAACAGCCCAATATAACCATTAAAAGCCAGGCACATTGCAAATCTGATTCAGTGCAGTATCTGAAATCAGAGGACTGTTAAAGTTCAAACCACAGATTTAAAACAAGACAAATCAAGCACCATAAGCAACTAACGGTCATATTTACACAGAGCTCATGCTTCTACCTGCGCATGCGGACGTGTAACACAAGGGTGGACAAACCGTATTTATCACCGAGCCCATCAGGCAGGTGAAAGCTCCAGGGTTTTTTTTTTAACCCAAGATAAAAGGTTTGCTATTTTCTTGTATTAATACAGACTTTCACTTACGCCGTGTTTAGGCAGGTCCACGACAAACTAACCAGATTAGCAGATCTGAGCGAGGTGAGTCTCGGTTTCAATCAAACTCTAGAGCGGTTCGTTTTCAGTGAGAAAGTGATTCGATGCTGAATCGACCCAAATACAGGAAGTGAACCAAACATGGCGAGTGCTCTGGGGTGCGGACGACGTTCTTCTGCAGATGTGAGCTGCTAAAAGGAGTCGTGAAGCAAAGGAGATCTGGACTGACGGATAGAGAGAGAAAATTCCACTGGACGCGATACAAAAAAAAATGTCTTTAAACTATTATTAAACATTAGAAACAATTAACAATTCCTCCCCGTGAGGAGAATCCGTCATCCTGCGATACTGACGAACGGGAACAAGCGCGGCGCTCCGACCCCAGGCGAGGAAGGAGAATTAACCCCCAAGAAAGGAGCAGGCTCCGTAATACGGAACTGGATCGGATGCAGAAGATCAGACGTGAATCGGACGGCTCTCAACATCGTACGCTGATGTGACTTGTGGCCAAAAAGACAGTGTTGAAATGTTACTATTTTCATATCGTCATTTATATCGTTATCGCAAAAAATATCATGAAACATCGCGATATAGTTTTAAGTCTATATCGAACAACCCTACTAGACATTTCTGTATTGAGCGCGTCTCTGTGCTCGGGTGATTTATATGAGATATATATATAGATATATAGATATATATACACACACACACACACACACACACACACACATTGTGTAAAGGTTTATTTACTTTTCAGTAGTCATCTTTCTGACCAATGAATGAAGGAGACTTACGCATGCGCTTTCAGCCCTTACACACTCCTCAGACAATGATTTTTCTCTTTTTTGGGTCGTTAACGAACCGAAATCTCAGTTTCACTCTGATTCAGACGAACACGTAGTCATGCTGTGTTTTTCAGCAGACTGTCGGACATCAGACGCAGCGTTCTGTCCTCACACTGCACGTGAAATATACACTATTCAAGTCTGGTTAGCGTCCTTCATTTCTCTCCAGATGGGTCATCGTGACTGATGTCTGATGTTTGTCCACCCATGTAACACAATAAATCCAAAGCTGACAGAACACAACGTGCGCTAAAGTGAATTAAAGAAAGTTTTGCAATAAAAAACAAAAGCTTAAAGCTACAACGAATGTGTCTAGGGGCTAATAAAACACATTAAACCGTACACAACCTACAGCAAACACCTGAATCAACACCGTCAAGCGCCATCGTCTTGATCTAGAACAAAGTCAGATTATTTCTAACTTGAACAAAATAATCTCTAAATCTCATCACGAACCAATGAATAATAAATTTTATTCCTTATATTTGGAACAAGTGAATGAACCAAGCACATCTCCAAGCATTAGATATAAACAGGGTTTTAAAGTCGCACTACTTCCTGACGTACGTGTGTGTGTGTGTGTGTGAATGTGTGTGTGAATGTGTGTGTGTGTGTACAAGTCAGAGCACTTGTGAGTCATTCATTTGGTTTCTTTATGTTCCATCGTCCTATTAAAACAGCCCATCTCCTACCTAAGCTGGTTAGGGGTTCTCTTATCACTTTGAAACTCTCTCTCTTTCTCTCTCTCTCTCTCTCTCTCTCTTTCTCTCTCTCACTCCCCCATCGTCCTGCTTCACTTTCAGTGCTTTGGGGTGCTGGGAGAGCTGCTGAGGGAAGGGGAAAGAGGTGTTATTCACAGAGAGCACACGGTCACACAGCACGATTAAACCAACCTCTTAACATTCATAAAACAAACTTTACACAGTGAAAGTATTTACAAGTGGAAAAAAAAAACAATTATATATAAAAAAAAAAAAAATATATATATATATATATATATATATATGCAACTGTAAACACTGCAGAAATCAGATTTCAGGATTAAAATTCAACAAATAATGGGAAATCTTCCGGCTTTTACGTGACTCAGACTCGGCTGTTAGTTACATTTTCCAACAGTGGAGTGACAGCACTCATTTTCTTAACACGCCTCGCTTTGTTTATCGTCAGGAAGCACAACGTGACTCGAGTTTACTAGCTGCTAACGAGTCTCTCGTTCTGACTCACAGCTGGAGATAAAGAAATCAGCAGATGTGTTTAATCCGCATTTATATTCTACTTAAAACTATTCTCACTTACACAGACTTCTCTTGCTGAAAGTATCAAAAGCACCACAGAAGAGCGAATACGCAGCTCGTAACATGCCTCCGAGACACTACGTGCTTTTCTCACAGATTTACTGTAAAAACATCGAGACAGAGTAAAGAATAAAACAGCTGGCATCGTGGCTTTTGGGAAAATAATCAACGACAGGATGGTGTTTTAAAATCTTAATTATTTTTGCTCTAACAGCATATAAGCAAGTTTCACTTCACGGCCATGAAACGGTCGTTCCCTCGGCGTCGTTTTTCTTTTTCCGGAAAGCGTAAAAACGCCACTGCCCCGAACACGCTCCAGTGTCGGACCTACCGACTGCTCAAGCATTAAAGAGCGTGTGGTATAAAGTAACAGCAGAAAATATATTTAAACAAAAATAAATAAATCGGATTGTACTTCGCTACGTCACTTCTGATATTCAGTATCGCTGGTGTGATGATTCAGGAACTGCTTCAGGCGCAAGCTAGCTCTAAACCAAACATATGGCCAAAAGTATGTGCACCCCGACCATCACTCTCATATGTGCTTCTTCCCCAAAGTCTGAAGCACACAGTTGTACAGAGCGTCTCTGTGTGCTGTAGCGTTACAGTTTCCCTTCACTGGAACTAAGAGGCCCAAACCTGCTCCAGCATGACGACGCCCCTGTGCACAAAGCGAGCTCCATGAAGACATGGTGTGTGAAGGTTGGAGTGGAAGAACCCGAGTGTCCTGCACAGAGCCCTGACCTCAACCCCACTGAACACCGACTGCACCCCAGACCTCCTCGACATCCCAACATCAGCGCCTGATCTCACTAATGCTCTTGTAGCTGAATGAACACAAATCCCCACAGCCACGCTCCAACATCTAGTGGAAAGACTAAAGAGTGGAGCTCATTATAACAGCAAACACAGGGAGAATAAATCTGGAATGAGACGTTCAGCAAGCACGTATGGGTGTGATGGTCATGGGGTGCACATACTTTTGGCCATATAGTGTAACCTGAGACACTTTAATAAACGTGACTTCTAGAAAATAGAGGTAAATATATACGTTTGTCATGTTCTCCGTTCGAGATCCACTGCCCTGTTAATCAGATGAATAAAGCATCATTACGTCATTATGACCTACACACCAAGAGACAGTGAAACATCAGAGGTACCAGAAAGCAGCTCAGATAAACGGAGGCACTCCGTCTGATTACCCGCACAGTTCCCACGCATTTTACTAAAAATATTAAATTACTTTTTCCATCTAATGAAATTCCCATGACTGTTTTTTTCCCCATTCCTCTGTCCCTCATCCTGCTTCTAATACACATCCCTTAAACCAACTCCTGTACACTTCTCTCTTCTTTTTTTCTTAAATATTAAACCAGAACTAATTATTGTACAGTGTGATAATGCTAAAACTAATTTTTAAAAATCCTTCATTTATCTTTTCCAAACACTTTCCAGGATGTTAAGGTCTGTAGGAACCCTGAAGAGCTTCACAAAAAACCACCATCTTGGATGCTATAAAAAAAGCTCAGCTCCTTCACTATTATAAAATGCGAACTGCGATTGCTGACGCATTTAACACGTCTACAAGCTGAAGGATTTAAAACGTACACAACGATGCAGTTCATCGGATGATGTGATCATATTTGTTTCATTCCCACTTTACTGCTAATCTAACAAAACATCTGGATGCTGGAACGCTCGTACTTCACACCCGCATGTATTCATTCGGAAGATTCGGATCACACACACGCCCCAAAGTGAAAGAATTACAATCCTTAATTGCTTGGATTAATTACGATTTAACCTCATAACCTTTCTGGACACTGGATCAGAGCTTTAACAGCCAGAACTGACCTCAGAGCTGCTGACCAATCAGAATCGAGAATGCAAGACCACCTCTATTTCAGACGTCCTTTAAAAGAAAAACTCCTCCCTGAACGGCTTCGATATTTATAATCCAAAATAAAATCCTCCTGTGATGTCAGAACACCACGACACCGAACACCGCCAACCTCTCGCTGGAATATATTTTAATTTAAACGTATTTATTTGTGCTTTGAGTGGACTTGTGCTTAAAGATGGCGTCTGGTTCCACGGGATTAGTTTCAGAATTTAGTTCTTTAGACACCAAATTAGATTTTAACAGAAGACTAGATTTAAAAAAAATAATAAATAGTGTGACATTACAACAAACTCCACTACAACTACACACCTGATCACCTGATTAACCAATTAACTAATTAACACTTCGGTAATTGCTCAGGCTACCTGTACGTGCTGTTCTTCTCTTTATAAAGCCGATATTTTTAACTTCTAGAGTTCGTCTCAAATGCCTGAAGTTCTGACAAAACATCTGGTTACAGCATCAACCAATTTTTCAAATAACATACTGAATTAATTCTGAAGAAGACAGAACATCTCCGTCCACCTGCTTTCCAAGTCGAACTGTAACGATCGGCGGTTTTAAACATAACGACGAGCTCCGTTTCTCTTTAAAACGCCCTTCAGTCGTCGCGACTGTTGTCATGATCTGCGTCTCAGATCAAGAAAAACCGCCGTAAACTCAAAAATATTTACTAATCTAAAAAAAAATCCAGAAGACCGGGACTCAAGACAGAGCTTTCAGTAGATTTAAGAGTTTTTTTTTTTAAAAAAACGTTTGTGTTTATACTCGTTAACGATCCCGAGGAGCGACGTTAGTTTGTTTACACACGCTAAATGATATTTCGGTGTCTTTTCGAAGCCTAATTTATCTTACTATCTAAAGACCAAAGGTTCTGTTTCACACACGACCCGTGTAATAAGGAAATTTGAGGTTGCAGAGATCTGGAATGAGAAGGGAATAAAATCAGTGAGAAAGCACTAATTTGCGTTAACTAAAGCCGTTATGTTTGCGATCGCGCTACGCAGCAGGGTGCTGAGAGGAAATCATAAACCCCCGCTCTAATTCCCACTTGCATTG
This sequence comes from Pangasius djambal, assembly GCA_022985145.1. Classification (NCBI taxonomy): domain Eukaryota; kingdom Metazoa; phylum Chordata; class Actinopteri; order Siluriformes; family Pangasiidae; genus Pangasius; species Pangasius djambal. Next base: position 26,901,277 of record CM040984.1, on the reverse strand, counting down.
ATCTAAATACTTACCTTTATCGCTTTAATGGCTGACTTGGTGATCTGGGTCATCTTCGCTTTGGAGATCGGAGGCTTGTATTCATTCAGAGAGTACAGCTGAAAAACACCACACACACACACACACACACACACACACACACACACGTGTTTAATTTAACATCATCACGGAGCATCAGAAAAGCTCTTAAACATGGAGTAGCTGTTACAGAAATTTCAAATTTAATTTACTTGCAGATCGAGTCATTTGTACTAAAACCTAAAAGTCACTGTGGCAGGTGGAGGTGGAGGTGGAGGTGGAGGCGGCAGCTCATCGTCATGGCAATCTACGGTTTCTCTGCCTTTTTTTCCCTGGACTCCGACGAGTCGCTAAACGCTGCATCGTCGTGGAAAACTTCCCGCTGCTGTCGGGTATTAAGAGAGACAGAGCGCGTGGTTCTGACGTCACGTCTAACGGATGTTTTTAAATCTTCTGGATGTACGTAAGATACGCAGCAAGTGTGAGAACAACGTCGTTTGCGTTACCGCTGCTTCCACACACACACACACACACACGCACGCACGCAAAATCACGTATACGCCACGAACAAACCACTGACTCATCACCGGAGTGAGAGCCGATACTGATATCAATAAAGTGAACTCTGCTCTTGCTGTCTGAAGATTTTTTTTCCTCAAGATTCCTTAATAACGTGAGCAGATTAATAGTTTTGTATCGATAGTCGAATATGACTTACGGTCTTTTGGTTTGTTGGGAGTCAAACAGCGGCGCGGAGAATAACGTGTGCGCTCACGCGGTGGAAACAAGTCACGCAATCATTAACATGTACAAAATAGTTTATTTCACCAATCCTGTTCCCTGTGCCGTGTAGCGCTCCCGGTTTTCCGGCGTAGGGAATCGCGAGCGGGGTTTAGCCCTATCCGGACGGGATTAAACGCACATGCGGTTCGGGGATCATTTCCTGTTTTACAGGAGCTACTCTGCGATTTTTTTTTTTTTTAAACGTTTTCATCCGTCTTCCTTTGAGAAAGTTACAGACCTACAGACAAATTCAGCACTCGTCTGATGATTTTAACCGAGCCACGATTTTAACACGTCACGTTCTGGGGAAAAATAATTAAAAATAAAAAAAGAGAGAGAGAGAGATGTTTGACTGCTGCTGCTCGCCGTATTTAGTCCTGTAGCTCTGCGCGTCTGTGACGTGACAGATATTAAACAGGAGAAAGTAAATAAAATCATTACGAAAAGAAAAGCGAGATCCCGCAGGATGATTAAAGGAGCCGTTCTAACAGCAGCTACAGGTATAAAGCGTAACTTTATATTCACGTCATACGTCACGTTACTTTATACTCACGTCATCGACTTTTAGTCACTACTTATAGATAACTAATCACGGCCACTTCCTTAAATATCCGACGACGCAAACATCCGGGTTTGTAGAAAATACGACCTGCTAGAAACTCGTTCTTCCTGTGGGAATTTTTGCGCGAGAAACTAATCCGATCCGAATAGGGCTTTAGTGTCTCCCTGGTGCTGGTGCTGAAGAGCTCGAGTTTCTGACCCGAATGCAAAGTTTCTAACCTCGTGAAAGGTTTAATACAGTAGGTTTTTAGAAAATTAGGAAATCTTCGTAGCCAGATGTGTAAAATGTGTGTGTTAGAGCAGAAACGCAGACATCAGGACCGAGAAACAGGGCATGAGGCGACAGGACAGTCGTGTTCAACCAACATAATGAGAAGGTCACATTGTTGAGCAATAATAATAATAATAATAATAATAATAATCATCATCATCATCAGGCCAGATGTTTCCTATGTCTCCATGTTATGATCCATTTCCGGTTTCATCACATCTGGCAGGTCCCCCCCCCCCCTCCGGGCACGTTTTCTTTCTCAATCTCTCCTGTGTATATTTTTGTTGTTGTTGTTTTTGTAGTAATTTCCATAATATATTTATTTACATTAGCATGAGAATCAAAGCGTCGTGTTATATCTACATCTCATTTATAATGCAGACTGACTTTCAAAAATAAACTCGTGTTTTTATACAAGTTGAATCAGCTCTGTTTTCTACACACTGCGCGCTACAGAACAGGTTGATGCAGTTGGCTAGCAAATCACTCACTGTGTGCAGCTAATGCTAGCTATGCTAGCTAGTTAACCTAATAAAATTAGCTATAACTAGAACTTGGTGCTAGTTAAGACTGAAACTTATAAAATGATTAAAAAAATACATTAGCTAGCATCATCAAGTTTTCGCATGTATTAAATATGACACGGCTAGCAACTTAGCAACCTAGCAACCATGCTAGCGGCTTTTGTGTTAGCGTTAGCTGCGATGTTCCAACTAGCACCACTGCATCATTGCGTATATTTGCATCAATATTGTGACTATTTTCATTTTTAGCATTAGTCGTACTGGAATTCTGTCGATAAATGAATGAAATGAAACGCGCTAGTACACTGATTTAGGTAGCTAGCTAGTTAGCTAGCTAACTAGCACCTAGCGTAGAGTCAGGGCCTACAGCGCTTAGCATTAGCATTAATGTTAGACCATAACATTTTATCAGAACTCGTATTAAAACTCTAAAACATACACTAGACGTTAATGAACAAACCTCGCCGTTAAACGCTTTAACAGCCTCCATGGTGCACTCGGTATCTCTTCCTGTTTATCACTGGAGCAGAGTGAATATCTAGGCGCTTGTTCTCGGCGCGTCACGGCCCGGGGGATGGAGCAGGAGCTGGGGATGGAGCAGGCCGCATGGCGCTGACGGAGAGAGCGCTAGTGGCTGAGATGGAGGAGCCTCGGCGCTAATATGGCTGACACGCGCTGCGAGCAGCCGCAGCCAGAGGGCGACCGTTAAACCGTCGCTTCTTTTTCAAATTAAAATTTACAATCGTTAAAATACATATCTATATCTATATCTATATATATACACATAACGGCTTCTGCACGCGCTGCTTTCTGTTAAGTTGTTCAGTACAGTTGACTATAATGGACATTTTGACTCTGTGAACACTTATATATTACTATTATTATTATTATATTAAAGTACGTTAAAGAACTTTAAATGCTCATTCTGTTTAAATCATAAAGGTTTACTCAGTTAAAACATTTTACAGACGATTATTATTATTATTATTTTTTTTTTAAAAAAGAGCTAGTCTTTATGGTTCCACCAGGGGGCAGAAGAGAACTCTGTTTTGTTAGCAAGCTGAAAATGTGACTTTGTAGCTAGGGGTCAGGTTTCAACTCCACACCCTACGATTTCGATAAGATAGTAAAAAAATCGATGTTTGACGATATCACTGAATCCGCTACGAGACAATACGGCGCAATTCAGTTTATATGGTTATGATACGATATTTTAATGATACCACCGATACGCTAAAATTTCATTTCTTAAGACGACGATTTGTTATTTGATAATACTAATGAATCTGCTAAGATATGATACAATTTAAATTCTTAAGGCGATGATTTGATATCTGGCGTTACCACTGAATCTGCTCCAAAACGATACAATACAATTTAACTTCTTAAGACAACGATGCGTTATTTGACTATACTACTGAATCTGCTGTGATGCGATACAATTTCAACTCTTAAAGCAGCGAGTTGATAATTTTAATTCTTAAGACGACGATATGATATTTGATGATAGTACTGAATCTGCTACAGTAGGATATGATTTCAATTCACATGGCAACAATTCGATATTTGTTTGTTTGTTTGTTTGTTTGTTTGTTTTAATTATAAACGCATTTAGCTTTTTTGCATGATTAGTGGATCATTGGGTCTTTGAATCATTGCTTTTAATTATTTTTTAACAAATCTGCATTGTCTTTTGTGTTTTGGGGTTTGAAAGGAGAAGGGGAGGAGGGGAGGAGATGATGCAGCTAGTAGCGCCCCCAAGTGGACAATAGCAGAATATTTGAATCAAAAATTTAAATTTTTGACCACAGTATAACAATTTATCATCAACTGTACTTTGCCATATCAATTATGTAAACATACTAATAAACTTATCCTAACTAAATGATTGAGGGCTTCTTTTGTTATATTTCAAAATTATTTTAATCTCCACCACATTTTTTGTAAAATTTCAATCACTTCTTAAAACATTTTTGATATATAAATTTTAGATACCGAGATTTTATGTTTTAACGTACCAGATAAATCTGTTGTGCACATTTATACACATATTTAGGATTGCAGAATAGTCAATCTTGTATTTCTTAAACGTTTTTGTCGCTAAAAATCTAATTATTACCCGAATTATGAATTTAAAAAGCTATACTACAGTATTACTGTATATTAGAGTTTAATTAAATGTCTTGTACTGAAGCGCTTATAAAGCAAAGCCCATTTTTTAAGCAGACAAAGATAAATGGTGAATTAAAAGTTAATAAATAAATAAATAAATAACACCCCATGCCATTTATGCAAACTTTTACACGAACTTTTGCATAATATTCAGCACAATTAATTCACTATAAGAATCACATCAGGTCACAGTAAATTTGCAACACACCCAATGTTCATTTTAAAGCGAGTTTATTTACACTAATAAAACACTCAGTTACATCTATGTACCATATTCATCGTTTTAATTATGCATAATTTGGCATTGCAAAAGCTCAGATCTGTATCAACGTTGCTAGAAGATCTTTAATTCTACCAGAATACAGATTGATTGAAAAAAAATAAAATGGAGTCCAGTTTCCCAAAAAACATCATCAAGTTTAAATCCACTTAACTAGTAGACAGAAAGAGAGAGAGAGAGAGAGAGAGAGAGAGAGAGAGGGTTCGAGGTGATGCTCGTTCGACCATTTAAGAATGATCTCTGTGCTTCGGTGCTTTTGGGAAACCGAACCCAGGACGGTAATTTTCGTACTCTTATTTGGAATAGCTGAACAGCAGCAATGCTAAATGTGAAGTTTATTGAGGAAGCAGCTGAGCTCAGTACTCGTGTCCCAGCAGCAGGGTGTAGTACTGCACAGCAACGCACAGCTGACACACTTCGATTTCATACTAATAAACACCAAATAACTGCTTCACAAAGAAGGTTCCTGAAGCTGAAGTCTTATGCTTGTATACGTAACAAGAAACGAGTCTGTATATCAGTGTGTATACTGTTTATAGATTAAACACTTAGCATTTCTCCTCTAAAGCATCTTCAGTTTTTAGATGAAGATTGTTGGGTAACACTTTCTGTGAAGCATGCATCATAAAGCTGACATAACCACGTTATAAACTGGTCATGACAGAAATTATACTCGGGGAGTGTCAGGTTTATTACAATGACAACCCTCTTAATGTTTGATGTCATGATAGCTAGCTAATGTTACAAGTGCACTAGTCTGCATAAGGTTTACGCCATATGACATATTGTATACCATCGCTACAACAATTACTCATTTCTGATTGGCTAGCAGGTTCTAATATGTTGCCGTTTCTATGGTAACAGCTCATTCACAGGGACTTGTACGGCAGACGCTCCACATGAACTGATAATAATTAAAAACAGATTTAAAATATGATGCTATTTAAGAAAAATGTATAATCATTGATATGGATGAGACATTTATTTTACCGTTTATGGAAGGAGTCTCCAAAGAGAGGCTGGTGAGGGAACAACTGTTTACAGCTGCTATAACGTAAGTGAGAACAGGAACTAACTTATTTAAATGTAACTACAAATGGATAAAAAGTATGAGTTATGAGTTGCATCATGACATGCTAAGTCTATGGCAGCATCATAAAGCATGTTTACGTTATCTACCATTAATATACAGTACATGCTAGCTAGAGGACACTTAGCGAGAAATTAGGGTGTGATGTAAGCAGACAGTTATCTTTAACGCTAACGTGACAAGTCTGGACATGACGACGTGCCATGACACGGGTTTGACGTGGTTGTGTCAGGTTTATGAAGTTTTACGTAAAAGGTTACACCGGGAAGTCATTAGTTAAGTAGCAAGTTACAAAAACGCCAACAAAAAAAATCAAAAAACATTTCAGAAGAGCTGCAGGGGGTCAAATACTTCTGTTTCACTTCAACGGTGCGAAAGGTGTCAAAGGTTCTTAAAGTGCAGGTGAAGCGATTCTGCTCGTTTTCATACATAAAGTACAGAGTTGCAGGTTCCTTGGAGATCTTCTCATCTTTAGATGACTTCTGAAGGATGAAAAAGAAAACAATAAAAACTGTGGTGTTATCCATGAATGTGAAATTCAAAACAATTCATTACAAATTCACCCACATATAAATACCAGGAGCTATAAATATACATGATATGCAAATTGGAAAGACTTTCTTGTCATTCTGCCATCCTGAATAGCTAACCGGCTAGTTAGCGGCTAGTAAACTAGCTCACATTTGTCACAGCTTCGCACAAGTGGGTTTTAATATCAGAGTCCTGATTTTTATTATCGGTTTCTCACTGTTTAATTAAAACGCAGCCAAACGTCAAAATACGAGGTTTATCTATCAAACACGATTTGGTTCATCACCAGTATTAGCTAAAGTAGCTAGTTCTGTGGCTTATGTTATCCTTGTCATGTTATCCTTTGGTAATTTGCATATTGGAAGTGATTGGTTAAAACTCTGTGTTGTGACATCACAAACGGAGCTGTTCTGAATCAGCTTTATGTTTAACATGGAAATATAACCCAAGAACCAATCTATATAATAGGAATTAGCTATTCCTTTAAAGACTAGCTATCCTGAATTGCTAACAGGCTAGTTAGCTTCTAGTAAACTAGCTCATATTTGTCAATACGAGTGAGATTTCAGTTTCAGAGTCTCAATTGTCATCATAATTTTTTTCACAATTTAATTAAAAATAAAAGCAAAATCTGTCAAAATATAAAATATTATTTTGATAAAGTATAATATATATATATATATATAAATAAAATATAAACCTTAATAATAATAAGTTCTCCAGTTTAGCAAACATGTCCTATAGCTAAACGTTTCCAGATATCATGTCATCCTTTGGTAATTTGCATATTGGATGTGATTGGTTAAAAGTCATTGTGCCTGTGTTATGATGTCACAACTTGAGCTTCCCTGAATGTTTTATACAAAATCATTTTTATACCGATAGCAGGTGTATTTAAAATAGAAAAAAATGACCTAAGGACCAAAACAACCAATCAGAATTAGAGAAGTCTGAGAGAAGTTCAACCCTTTAAATCAAGCTTTTCAGTATAAGGGGACTTTAAATTGTTATCTCTCTCAGTGGCTCCGACTGTGGTTACGCCGTTATAGTTTACTACATCATGTTACAGATGTCTCTGAAAGCATATCTTTTATTAATGTTGGGTCCTCACCTGCTCTCTGATGGGCCTGGATCTCCTCCAGACCCGTGAGGGTGCGGATGGATCTGCGCTCCTTGAAGGCCACTGTGGGAAGAATGTCCTCCTCGTTGGCTAAGCTCATCATCGAGCCCTTGGCTGGGCTGGGAAGCTTGATCACTTCTTCTAAGGGGAGGCTGTGGAGGGGCTTCACGTTCTCATTTAGCGGTGTGGACGACAACGCAGGTTTCTATGAGACAACGTGAACATATGTATGAATACATGGTTTTCTTAAGATCGCAAAATTGTGGAGAAACATCTCAGTGGATGAGCTTTTTTTATTTTTCATTTTATTTGGTCATTTTAAGGGATAAAAACATAAAAAGGAAGGTAATCTTAGCAATATCTTTGCCTCTGCCAAATAGGGAAAACATTAGACTTGGGTGGATTTGTTGAAATTAAAAAGTAAAAGAATAATCCGTAATTCTCTTTATTACCTTCTCAGCATCTGTCTTCCTTGTTCTTTTCATAATTTCTTCTAACCGCTGTGGAGACCAATGTAACATATTAGCACATAAAACAGCTCGTTGTGGGTTTTTTCTGTATGGAGATGGAGATAGGGATGGTTGGCCTGTAATTTTCTAGGATGTGAGATATAAATACGGTCAATCAGGCCAGCTCTCAGTCTCAGTGCTCGGGATGACCTACATTCACTCCTGAGCTGACGACCATCTTACCTTCTTCCTCTCCTGCCGTTCAGTTTCCTCTCTCTGGAATCGTGACTCTCTCTCGAGCCTCTGCCTCTCCTCCTCTTCTTCCTTCTGAAAGCAAAGATGAAATGTAATACCTTTGAGAAACATACAGAGGAAGGTGGATGCATAATGAGCTTAGTCACTGTAGTTAAAGGAGCAGTTTGTGATGTTTAGAGCCCTCTGCTGCCTGTGAAGTGAACTGCAACTGCAATTAAAGTAATGATGATCATATGGTGAAAGTTTTCTGTAGGTTTATATGCATTAAAGTATCATTCAAGTGAGTGATAAAACACGTGAACTCCTCAGTCCTCTGCCCTGAAGCTCTGACTGTAACAAAGCACTGACACTGGAGACTCCTTCCATAAATGTTAAACAAACGTCTACCTACAGAAAACTTCACCACAAGATTCTGTGAAGCGTTCGCTGTACAAGTCCCTGTGGATGAGTTGTTATGCTAGAAACAATATTACAACGTATTAGAAGGAGCGCATTCATTTCAATTTGTAGCTGCTGTTATAGAAAATTAATCAACACCTTCTGACCAATCAGAATGGAGAATTCAAGACCACTGTGATATAGGAGCTTATGAACACATCTGTGACCTGTTGCTGAAGTCTCCTCTCCTCCTCTCTCTGTCTCTGAGCCTTCTCCTCTTCTGCCTTCCTTCGTTCCTCCTCCTCCCTCATCCTTTTCTCCTCACACCGGGCCTCTGCCTCAAGCCTCACTCGCTCCTCAACTCTCCGATGGGGCAATTCTTCTCTCCCTCGCCTGAACACACACACACACACACACACACACACACACACACACACACACACCAATACACAGCCATACATTTTTACCACTTTAAGAAATATCATAGCTCCAGTGCAAAAACATAGAAGCAAACGATAACGTGTTAGGACAAGCACATTAATATAAACCTGTGATTTGCAGCTGCACTACTGTCAGAGCTGCTGTCCTAGAGAATTAATCAACACCTTCTGACCAATCACAATCCAGAATTTAGCAGTGCTATAGTTTAAGCTTTAATATAGAAGTCTGAATTCTGTATTAGTGTGTGTTCTCCCTCTTTCTCCTCACCGCTCTGTTTCCTCCCTCTGCCAGCGTTCTTCTTCCTCTCTCTCTCTCTGCAGTCGAGCTTGTCGTCTCTTCTCCGCCAGCAGACGTGAAGCCTCTTCAGGGTCTGTGGTTCCTGCTGAGGGTCTGCTCTGGGCTCTGACACTTCGCTCTAAAAAACAGCAACAACAACAACAACAACAACAACACAAAGAACAGTTGTTATTAATTAAAAGCGCTGATGTTTCCGCATGAAGAAATAACCAGGCTGTTTTACTTGATTCTGGGGTAAAGGAATTAATTGTGCTTAGTTTGCAGCTACTATAAAGAAAAAAAGGCCCAAACAGGAACCAGTGGAACTTAGGGCTATGTTTAATTTTTCACCACGTTCAGAGACGACTGTAATGGTCAGATGGATGACAGTGGATTGACCGCATCATCATTACGGCATGTAACAGCACCATCGTTAACTTTAACACGGAGGAAGTGCTCTGAGTAACACTACTGACAAAACATTTAAAGTTTGTCCTCCTGTCAATGATAGAGCCAAGACAACAGATTGAAGATCATTTTAATTTAATCCACTTCAAAATAAAAAAGGACCTTTATCTTATCCTACTGCGCTATTGAATTCTCCATTCTGATTGGTCAGAAGGTGTTGATTAATTTTCTGTTTATATTCTTTATCCGTTTTTCCTTCACAGGAGTGCCTTTGCACGTTCAGGTTTCTTGTTAAAATCGCAAGCAATGCTTTTGTAAATTCAAGCTACTATAAGAGGAACTAACTTGCTTCACATATATTTCACAACAATAAATGTAGCTATGAATGGATAAAAAGTACACCATGTAGCTTGTTAATAAATAAAAAATTGTAATCGTTGTTAAATTGCTGTGGTATAAGAGGAATAAAACACTTTGGGATGTGTTGTTATAGGAAAATAATCGACTTCAGGGTGGTAACATTAACTGCACTTCATCGCATCACATTGTCGTTGATTATTTTCCTATAAGAGCATGACATGGAGAGTGTTATTCCTTAAATAACGTCGAGAAATAAAAATTGCTTTTAATGGCACAAACAGTACCTCAAAATGATTAATTTCTTGCTTTTATTTTGTTTGTTTTTACTCTGTGCTTTTTTCCTCCCAATTCCCTATGAACGACAAGATGCATTGTGGGTATTCTGTGCCCTCTGTGCTAAATCATTTGGACACTAACACTAATATTGTACTACAAAAACAGTAACCAAAAACAACCCAAATGGTACTGAAAGGATGGCCAATAGAGGAAAAAAAACAGTTCAAGTTTTTGGGTGCCAAAACTTCAGGAACGTGGTGGAAAAAAACCCTATAACTCACAATTTCAAGCTTTTAAACTGGTTGTGGATCAAAAGCTGTTCCTTCCCTCACCATTATGAGCGTGAGGACATGCAGGAGCAGCCAGAGGTCTGTTTGAGCCCGGGTTCTTCAGGATCGGTCCATCACACCCGGCGTCCTCATGCGAACACACAGCAGCTGACTGGTCACGCTGAGGCTGATGGGAGTTCAGCGCTCTCTCTGGCTCCGGATCTTCCTCCTCAGGCAGCGGGGGCAAACACTCCTGACTGGGGGAAACTCTCAGAGTCAGCCTCGATCTAGAAACACAGACAGGATCTGTTTATTATCTTTATATACCACAGCTCTCATTCTATAACAGCAGCTCTGACAGTAGTGCAGCTGCAAATCACAGGTTTATATTAATAAGCTCGTACTAACACCTTATGGTTTCTATAGTAACAGTTCATTCACAGGGACTTGTACGGTGTGTAATTGTTTCCGCTAAGTGGTGTCGAGTTAATGATTTTTGTCACTAGCTTTGGCGACTTGTTAGACCCCTTTAATGACTTTATTTAAAAAACAAGTCTAGCAACAAATATGGCAACTGTCACGACTGTCTTTTATTTGATACGTCTCTCCAAGTTACAAGTTACAAGACAAGACAGCAGGTTCACCAACCACCAGCCAGCAGCCAATCACTGGTCAACATTGTTTCCAACAAAAAAAATCACAGATCACTGTTGTTCCTAGCAACAAATCACTGATCACTATTCTATCCCAACATCAATCACTAATCACCATTGTTCCTAATGACAAATTACTGCTTACCATTGTTCCCATCGAAGAATCACTGATCACCATTGTTCCCAACAACCAATCAGCTCTCACCAATGTTCCCAATGACCAATCACTGATAAGCATTGCTCCCAACAATCAATCAGTGCTCACCATTCTTTCCCAACAACCAATCACTGATCACCACTGTTCCTGACGACCAATCAGGTGGTCACAGTATCTCCGTTTCATCACACCACCCTGTCATTTTCCTACAACAGTTTTAGAGAGTTTTACTCCATGGGTAACATGTAGCTTTAATGTTTTTTTTCAAAGGAGACATATATATCTAATACATTACATAAGATATATGTTACACACCCTGTTAACGAGGCTATTGTTTTGTCCTCTGTCCCTGATGTGGCGCTGACTTTAACACTCGCTGTGTGAGAATTGGGCTTTTTCCGTTCTTGCCTCTCGAGATTTGAACCCTGAGACCCACAACACAAACAAACAGAGACAAAGAGCTTCCATTACATTACCATCTCAGTGCACATTATTAGCAGGCTTAATAAGCAAAGCAGGAAGCTCACCGGTTTATTTCCGGAGGTTTGGCGGCTGTCATCCATCACCCCGGGCCTGACGGCCTTGCCGTGTGTCGATGCTCCGCCAGGTTTCTGAGGACTGCTATTGCTCATAGTGTGGCATGAAACTGCACGTCGACAAATATGGACAACTGAACAATGACAACATGGGTTTTTGATTATATATATAAAAAAAAAGAGTGAAAATGAGTGAAGGAAAAGAGGACGAGAGAAAAGCAAGCACTAGCATTAGCACAGCTGCTTCGCTTGCAGTTTTCTGTAAACCTCTGGGCGATTGGGATTTGCTATTTTTAAAGAAGCAGTTTGTCATTTTTAGGGCTCTCTACGACTGCTGTCTCCTTCTCCAAACTGACCCACTCACTCTTCTGAAACTTATGCTTTCAGAGTCATCTTTTAAGAAAAACTGCCAAAGCTAAGCAGTATTCACTCAGTAGGACGTGTAGCCAAGAAAAGGGCAAGAAAAACATAAAAAAAAGCTTTAATATGAAGAAAATAGCCTGATCCACTGTATGGGAATATTGTGAATCACAATGTTTCTAAGGTGTCCTTGAATATATAAGATTATGACAATGCAAGAAACATTTTGAAAATTACAAACGGCAGCTTTAATACACTGTAACTTGCACCTTTAATATATTCTCTCTGGTTACCTTGTCTCTGCTGTCTGAGAGTGGCCCACTCCCTCACCTGAAACTATTCTTCATTCATGGTGAATCGTCTTTTAAGAAGGCAAAGCTAAGCAGTATTGCTCTAACAGGAGGTGGAGCCAATTTCAGGGCCAGAAAAATGTAAAATAACACTTTAAAATGAAATTGAAAATCCTGCTGTACAGCAATGTTGTGAATCACAATGCTTCTAAGGTCTCACTGATTATTACAGCTTGAGAAGCTCTTTTAAAATCACAAACTGCACCTTTAATATATTACACAATGCACCTTTAATATACTCCATCTGGTTACCTTCTCCTCTGGACAGACATAGAGTGCTCCTGCTCCTGGCTAGATAAGAGATTGTAGGAGTCTGAAGGCGATTAACCAGGTTTATCTCCCACTGACTAAGAGCACGACGTTTAGCTAGAGAGAAGCAAAGCACAGACACTTAAAGCAAAGAGGAAAGTACGAGGTTAATAAAGAACACGCGAGAAGCCAAGGAGAAGCGTTTAGTCCTTTAAAGACATGCACTCGCAGAATTTTACCGTTTGTGTTGTTCTTAGTATTGCACACTCTCCTCTGTGTACTTCTCTGCTTGGCTTTCTGGCTCCTCTCCATGGTCTTCTGGACCACTGACTCGTACCGCTCCTGAGAGAAAAGAGCAGAACGTTACGTTACACACCAAGTCACTTACACTTCATTGTAGGAAATAATCTACAACAGTCTGAATCAAATCCAAAAATCTCTAAGCTGCTAGTACCGTAGTGTAGTTTGAGTAATAATGTTTATGTAGAATATCATAGATACATCATAGATAGTCATAGATAATTAAGTCCAGGTAAAATTACAAGTCATGAAAATTACGAGTCAAAGTCCTGGAGTTGAAGTCCATACACTCTTAGAAAAAAGCCTTAAAGGTTCTACATGAATCCTCCAGAAGAACCCTTTCAAGAAGCTAAGAAGCATTATATCCAAAATTATATCCACAGAACCCGTCTTCTTTTCTAAGAGTGTGGGCAAACCGTTAAAGGTGCTACGTGTCGCTTATCCAAAGAACCAATGATGAACCTTTAAATGATTCGTTTTCTTCTATGAGTGTGTTGAAACCCTTAAAGCTTCTATGTAGGTTCTCTGGAGAACCATACAACAGTGTATCAACTCTATCAGAGAGAGTTCCAAGAAGAACCCTGGAGGAACCCATTCTTCTACTACATGACACTATTTCTCTTTCCGAAAGGGTTCCAAGTAGAACAAAATAAACATTTTTAGATAAAAATGTTCATTCTGGGACTTTAAAACGTTCTTCATCCTGTTCATTAGGAGAAACCGTTAAAGATCCCATCAATAGAACCCAATCACAGCAACCAAAAAAATGCCAAAAGCAAACATTCTTTGAGAAAAAGGTTTAGTAGAACATTAAAGCATTCTTCACCATGTCCATTTGGAGGACACTTTAAAGGTTCTATGTAGAACCCTACAGTACATGAGCACTGCCGTTACACATAGAATTCCAAGCAGAACCTAATTAATAAGCTAAGATCTTTCTACTAGAACGCCGTTAGCCAACAGCAAATAACCAAAAAATAACAAAAGCAACATCTCTTAGAGTTAATTCTAGAAACATAAAGGATTTTTTAAAGGTTCTATACAGAACCCTACAACAGAGTATTTCTCTTTCAGACAGGATTCCTAAGGAAGCTTTTCTATCCACGAAACTTACTCGCTCTTCTTTGAGCCTCTGTCTGCGTTTTTCCTCCACAGCGTTCCTCCTCCTCTCCTCCCTCTGCCTCTGCTCCTCCAGCTTTTTCCGACGCTCCTCCAGGTGTTTCTCGTAGAACCTCCGGGCTCTCTCCTCTCGGGCCAGCCAGCCGCGCTCCCGTGAAGCTAAACACAGCCACAAGTTAACAGTTGGTAAAAAAAAGAAACCCTGTGAAAATAATATGAAAAACGATGCTTCTGTAAATAATTACCGAGCTGTTTGAGGTGCTCCTCTCTCCGTTCTCGAGCCAGTCGCAGTCTCTCGTCTATCTTCAGCGTGTGAGACTCTGAGGAACGTGTAACAGAACATACAAACGTTCATACAATTACCTCTGACACTGGAGACTCCTTCCATAAATGTTAAACGAACGTCTCTTTACAGAAAACGTCACCGTATCAACAATTACACGTGTTTTTTAATCTGTTTATGTGCAGCGTCCGCAGTACAAGTCCCTGTGAATAAGTGGTTACTATAGAAACCATAACATATTAATATAAACAGATTAACTAATTAAATAATTAGTCGATGTTATAGCCTTGTTCATTAAAAAAGCGGTTAGTACTCACTGAGGTGGTGCTGAGACTAATGTTAGTGTTAAAACTAGCTTCCCTAATTACAGCTGAGTTATTTTAGGAAATATTTTTACAGTTTCATTTTTATTTTCAGGAATTTTAGCTCTAGGGACGGATCCAAAAAATAAATGATTGCACACTGCACATTGTGTAACATCTTCGGAAAAGGAAACACGTAAAATGAGTTTAATATTATTAGAGTCAGATCTTGTTGAAATGTTTATAATCGTTGTCATGTAGCTTTAAAGCTTTACTCGGAAAGATACTGCACACAGTCCAGTTATGTACCTTATGCAACTTCTTAAAGGTCTCGTGGTAAAATGTTGACGCCAAGTCAGTCACATGATCTTTTATCTGATTTGCTCATGGACATTTTGTTGCTGAAAGCTTTAAAAACTCTTGTGTATTTTTAAAACCATGTCTTCTGTTATTTCTGGCGAACAGTACAAAGAGACAAGTAGAGTCCAATTACGTACCTTATGTATTTTTCTTTATCCACAGTTCCAGGTGATAAACATATTAAAGGTACAAAAGATAAACGTAGCATCCCAGCACCAAGGCAGAGTGCAGTACCTTTTTTCTAAGAGTGTAGTTTAATGTGAGTATATATACTATTTATTTCACATTTTTTGTAATTTTACTCAAACCCAGACCTACATCACACCTAAACCTGGACTACAGAGGATTGTCTTTCATGGCACTTTAGCAGTTTAGTTCAAAACTAAATTGAATCTTGGATTTTCCAGGAATGGAAAATCTTTGAGCACTTTTATATTTTACTTGTGTAATACTGAAAGTGAATATTTGTTCTCTTATGTAATTACATTTCCAAGAAAAAAAAAAAACATACTTTTAGTGGTTAAATTTTTGCTTAGACCTTTAAAGTACTGTTCTGATTCGTCATCGGCCATGACCTTCTCGTACTACGCAATATAGTTAACTCTGTAGCTATGTGTGTGTGTGTGTGTGTGTGTGTGTGTGTTTGAATACAGATAATCCTCCACCAGACTGCAGTGTTGAACTTGAGGATGAGCTCTTCTGGCCCTACCTCACTACAACGTTTCAGTTCAGTGATGTAAGCAAAGACTCGTATAAAATGAGGCGTCTCTTTAATTTAAAAAAAAAAAAAAGCATGTTGAGGTAAATTTCACTAATTTGCTAACATTAACTGGCGATATTACCTAAATTAGCCTGTTTTCTTTGCTAATCCCAGGTTCGACCTTCATCAGTTCCAGTAGTTAACATAATTAGTTTGGCAGCAAGTCAAATTCTAGCTAACGCTAAATAGTGCAAACTTACAGAGATGGAAAAAAGGCAAAAAGGCGTCGCTGCTTCAAATCAAAAATGAGAAAATGGTTTTAGAAAAGTAATGAAAGTTTACATGATTAAGAATAAATTTCACCAGTTTAAAACATTTATTTTTTTTACTGTTTAATACTTTTAAGTACTTTTAAAAAGTAGCAACGTTTTGACTTGCACTTGAGTTCATTTTTGGCTGCTTTTAATATTTCAGACTGAGTAAGAGTCTGAAATATTATCTATACTTTCACTTAAATATAATTTTTTCAGTACTTTGTCCAACCCCTGATCTGATCAGATCTGATCTGAAAACACAGATTTCAACTTCAGTCTCATGGCTAAATGCTGATGCCGAGTGAGTCACATGCATTTTTTTTTAATCTGATTTCCTAATGGATGATTTTTTTTCACTGACAGCTTTAAAAGCTCTTGTCTTCTTCTTTTTGTTTTTTTGTTTTTTTCCCCCGCAATTTCTTCTGCTATTTCTGCTGAACAGTACAAAGAGGCCTGTTGTGCCTCTGCACCACATCAGCACCACAATCTGAACTGAGATAGATGAAGTGAAGGAGGAAAGGAGGACTGCAGGACTGAAAGTCAAGCTCGAGCTGTTTCACACCTGCAGCAGCAGCATTTCCGTTTCTTCTGTGGTTACTGATGTGTGCTGAGGGAGAGAAGGAGGCTCGCTTCTGCTCCGGTTTGGACTTCACATGGAGGTCGGCTCCTGAAAAACAGCATCAGATCAGATTCAGTGACTCTGATAAAGGTTAAAGGTGAACTGTGTCATGTTTAAAAGTTCTACAGACCTGTAATCCTGTAGTTATGGATTCTACAGACATCTTCCTGTATTCACAATATGACCATGTGATGGATGTTGCTAATTTCCTAATTTCAGGTTTCTGATACTCTAACTAAAATGATTTTTAAATAATTAAACCACTGATATAACTGCCTACTCGCCTCTGATAGAGTTGTAGGTTGTATTATATTTTGAAGGGCTACCACATGTTATGGAAACGTTATTTATCAATGTGTTTACTGTTTACAGCTGCTATAACTTATATGACATCAGGAGCTCCACAACATTAAGAGATAAAAAGAGCATCATGCTTTACTAAATAAAAAAAAACATGTTGGCAAATTGCTGTGGTATAAGAGGAATAAAACACTTGCAGACATGCTGTGTTAGGAAAATAATCACATTTGGAGAGTTAACAGTAACTCATCTTCAATACAACACCTCATCACTGATTATTTTCCTGTAACAGCACCACACCGAGTGTTTTATTCCTCACTTCATAAATATCTGCCACCAGTTCTTCAGACACGTTGGTGTGGTTTAAGACACAGTTAGACTTTCTGTCATCTATAAACATGAACTTATATACATCACTGTATAGCTCAAAGGCAGATCGTTATTTAAGGGGGCGGCCATCTTGGACATCTCAGCTGCCTCTAAGCCCCGTCTCCTAACGTGCAAAAAGCTGTGAATGATGCAGATGATGATAAAGTTCTGCTGTTATAGAAAATTGTATGGACTTTGAGTTGAGCATGTAAGGATTTGAGTTTTGAAACTTCGTACAAAAATAAAGAAGCATCCAACTTTGTTTGAAGTGAAGCCGGCTTTACACTGTACGATTTCTGTCCTAAACAAAACTCATAAAAAAAATCATCGTAAAGAAGAATTCGTTGGTCGCGAGTTGAGATTGTCTTAGAACACATCATGTGATGCAGTTTAGTGCCACTGCGATGACGCTTGTCTAAAATCCACCAATAGGAAGACGGCAAACTCAACTGACAGCTACAAATACGCTAGCTGCGATAGTGAAACATAACGATAGTAAAAACAATCTTCTTATTACCTCAAGCTCAGTTTGAAGCAGGTTTGTGTTTATGAGAGCCAGTTTTTTTGCTTGATGCTGATTGATAAACAGAACGTAGTCATTTTCTTTCAGCTCATAATCCGACATGGAGAACACGCATCATCGGACAACCTGAGATCTCGTACAGCGTGATCTTAGAAGAGCGCTGAATTCGTACAGTGTAAAAACAAACCTAGAAAACTGAACATTTAATTTTTTTTTAGATTGATTTATCACTTTAAGATCTTTAATAACCAGCAGGCCGACGTCAGACCCGTCCCATGCTGAGTCTGAGAGTGTTGTGTTGTTCTCCAGCACAGCCCAGGGCCTGAAGAGGAAGCCACAAAGACATTATTTGTTTGGGCTGAGAGTGTGTTCGGGGGACGATGTGGATGAGATAACACCTCCGGAGCACCTGACTACGGTTCCTCAACTCAAAACTCCGATGCTGGATGTTAGAGCTTGTGAGAAAGGCAGGATTTGTGTGAAGTCAGATTGTTCGAATCTTTGGTGTGTGTGTGTGTGTGTGTGTGTGTGTGTATGTAGGTGTGTGTGTGTGTGTGTTACATAATAGAGAACCATATGATTCTGAGAGAACCCTGGGGAATCAGTAAGTTCATCGTAGCCTGGGACAGAACCATCTATTATAGTGACACAATGCTATACTGTATATATTCATAAACATCCTGAGCAGCGAACACATCCCAGAATGTATGTAAATGTCACTGACACACATATCATACATAAAAAATATACATCATCAGGTTCGTTAGTGTTAATGCGTTCACCTACCTTTCATCTTGTCTTCTTCTGGAAGGATGGAGAGCCTCGAGAACGTCGCCTTGCCAGCCTGCCTCCAGTTTCTCTGCTGCCCTGCCAGGCTCATACATGGAGCTGGCATTGTGATGTTACACCCTGATTCTCCTCTGTGCCGTATCTGCTTCTGGATCTGAGTGTGTGTGTGTGTGTGTGTGTGTGTGTGTGTGTGTGAGAGAGAGAGAGAGAGAGAGAGAGAAAGCAGCTGATTCTCTCCAGCTCGGGCTGCGTCCCAATCCCACTCAACGCTAAGCATGCTGTAAATGAATCTATTTTCATTTACACTCTTTCTCTTTCCCTTTAAGAGTCAGCATCGTTCACGTCAGCAGGGATGAGATGCATTCGGAGCTGAATAAAAAAACACACACACACACACACACACACACACACACACACACACACACACGCACGCATGCATGCAGGAGTTACCAGAGCAACAGTGAAATGTCAGTTTGAAAGTGTGTGTCGGTATGACGTTATCCACCTGTGTTACTAGATGAGAGGATAAATATTAAAGAAAAATATATATAAATAAATAAATCTTTAAAAAATAATTCACATTAACGTGAGAAAAACAAACAGCAACGTTTTTTTTTTTAAAAACAAATCAATCTTCAGAAATAATTTACATAAAATTGCAATATTTACAAAGATTTAAACTAAACATGGGAAAACTAAATAAATATTAAATAATCTTTTAATAATAGAAAAAAATCACAAGAATTAATTTATATAAAATTGTAATACATGACAAAAGCCAAACAAAGAAGACCAAAATAAATATTAAAATAAAAATGAAACAAATACAAATAAATCTTTAAATATAATTTAAATAAAATTGCAACTAAAACATGAGAAAAGCTAAAAAAATGCTCATATTCATTTACAAGAAAAATCTTATAAACCACACACACACACACACACACACACACACACACACACACACACACACACACACACACCTTTTCTATCCGCCACTAGGTGGCGCTCCGGATCACATGACACCGTGATGACGTCATCCCACACGCCCCCTGGACGTTCAATTATTTACTTTAAGCATCATCTCAGTTTTTATCCTTGAGAGGTTTATACAGCAGAGTGCAAAAGTTTGCACACCCCCTTTCACACAGGAAAACGTGCATCCATTTTACAATTAATGTGATTTAAAAATAAATTATTTAAAATCAAATTTTAAAAAGATGCTAAATTTGAAATGTTGATGTATCCCGGAACAAAACAACGATTCGAAACATTCTGGGTGAATTTCACAACTGTGAGGATCGAGAGGATGTAAAAGAGCATGGAGACAGTTACAAGGTCCTGCAAAATGAGGACGTTTACATTTACATACATTTACATTTACAGCATTTAGCGGAAGATGTTATTCAGAGAGCGTAAGAGCTTTATATCTCCATAAAAACAAATCCTGGAACAAACAGATCAGGGTCAGGGCTAAAACACTGCCAGTTAGTCAAGTTACATTAAATTTATTCTAAAGCACATTTAAAAACAACTTTCATTGACTGATACGCTGTACAGAAAAATTAAGAAAATTAATAATTACAAAAGCTACAAAATAAAACGCAGTTAAGATAAAAATAAAGGTACAGATGGAGAAGTAATAAACGAGCAAATAAAATAGAAGATAAGGAAAAAGTCAGACGGAGAATAAACAGTGGTGGGTTAAAAGCAGAAAAGGAGAGAAGGACAGTCCGATCAGACTGATTAGAGCTTCATGTAACTCAGAATTCCTGATCTTATGACCAGGAGAAAAAAATAAAAATAAATAAATAAATAAAATGCCCCCCTTTCCTTCTCAGGAACTCTCCTCAACTCCGAGTTCAGCAAGTGACGTCAAATCAAAATGGCCGCTCACAGCTTCAGCAAACAAAATGGCACTTCTTTCCTTTAACTGAGTTACACTGAGTTTACAGGTATTAGCTTTAGATCAGTAAACGTTCTGACACTTTCACCTGTTAGATCTATAACACTGACGCTACAGGAAAATATACATCACTCATCAGAGTTGCTCATTTTGTCCTAAGGGTGTACAAACTTTTGCAACCCACCTATAATTACAGATCAGTATAATGTCAGAGACACACTGTCTTTACTTTAATATACTACTGTATGTCTATATAAATTCAGCTGCAGATGTATAGAACATGGGAAAATATTAAATAAATAAATGATTTATTTATATAAATTATATATAAATATTAAACACAAATTGAAAAAATAACTAAAAAATAATTTGCCTAAAATCATAATGTAAACATACGCAGAAACCTAAATAAATATTAAATGAAAATGTAAATAAGTATTAAAAGTATTAAAAAATAATTTATGGCTTATTGAACATGGGGACAACTACGAAATATTAAATAAAAAAAATTCTGCATAAAAATTATGCACTATAATTATACACTATAAACATTCACAACAAATAAACATGAGGAAAACCCATATAAATATTCCACAACATTTAAAAGATCTTGACAAATAATTTGCATAATATATAAATATAAAACTGAACATGGGAAAAAAAAACAAGCAAATATTAATTTTTAAAAAATAATAACATTTAACAAATCGTAAACTATAATTTTCACATTTCCACATAAATATAGGCAAAAACTAAAAACTTAAAATGGGAAAAGAAATAAATATTAAATTAAAATAACAAAAAAATCTAAAGTTGTAATATGCATAAATTACACTGCAATATAAACATAATTAACTGTAATTAGTAAAAACTAACTGAATAATAAATGCGAATAAAATGAACGTTTTTTTTAAAATAATAAATGTTATATATTTATTTAGATTTTTATTGAAAACACCTTGAAATGTAAAAAAAAAAAAATCTTTTACCATCTAGTGGTTAAAATGATCTTTTCCTTTTTGAATGTTTTGATTTAAATTAGATTCAAAATGAAAACGCGTACAGCGTATTTATTTCACTGAACCTTTACGTATAGATTGCGGTAACAAACTTCCAGTTTCTTTTCTCTCCTCGTATTCTAGCTACACAAATGTTGTGGTGTGACGCGAAACGCACTCAGACGTGTATGTGGAGGTGTATGTAAATATCCTGAGCAAAGCAAATGCGGTCTGTAATTACAGGGAACGCTGATAAGAACAGAACGAGAGAGAGAGAGAGAGAGAGAGAGAGAGAATGAGGAAGTGAGGCTTTTCAGTAAGGTGTATATCACCTGTCTGTGACACACACACACTCACACACACTCACACACACTCACACAGAGACAGGAGACGGTGCTGAGCCTCTTGTTAAACCACAGTGCTATGCAGGACACACACATGGAGAAGGACCTCTGCTTGTGATCTAAGAAAAAGGTCAAGAGGTCCTGAAGGACATCTTCATCAGCAAAGCAGCGAAGGTTTCAGCAAGAACAGGTACGTGACTTCATTTTCCTTTTTCTTTTAAACCAAAAGTGCGTAGCTTGTTTATACACTTGCCTCACTTGTCCCGTCACTTCATAATCACATTTTCTGCTTTCTTTCTTTTTTTAATTTATTGTCTTTGCTCCTTAAAAGGAGTGATTGTTCAACTTGAACAAAATGTTCCGAATATTTTCTCGGGTGAACCGAAGTGAAAAAAGTGATGCGAAGTAGAGATAGTCTTATCTCAGGTTGTAAGAACCAGTTCCCAGTTTTAATTGCAGTTACGGGGTGGGGCTGAAGCAGCACACCCAGAATTTAAACACCACACATCATGACCTGACAATATCATTTCTGAATTATACATCATTAAACAATAATGATAAATTATCCAAACAATGATTGTTATTATATTCTCTTCACCTGGTGCATTTTGTTTAACGACCTATCACAAAGTTTTTCATCATCGCAGCACATTAACTTTAAATATAAAATGGTAAAGAGAGCATCACTTTAATCTCTCTCTCTCTCTCTCTCTCTCTCTCTCTCTCTCTCTCTCTCACACACACACACACACACACACAGTACCATTTCTTTAGTGCATGAGTTCCATAAAGTGAATTAACCTCATATTAAACTTATAGGAACAGTGTTCGGTTTATGCGAGTGAGGAACTGAGGGACGCATTGATACGTCCTGGACATATTTTGACTGACAAATCCTTCATTCGGGCGGCACACAAACCCCAAATAATGGCACGATGCCAAGTGGGCGTTCCCATCCTTTGTTTGAAGTTTTAAGAGAGGGGGAAAAAAACTGCAGTAAAACCACATTACACACTGATGTACTCAGCCAGCGCTGAACTCTCCTCCCAGTGATCTACCCGGGAAATTGGACACACCTGATCTAACAATATGGGTGATGTTATGGATCAGAAGCCCATAAACCCACAGAAACCCCACAATTAGTTCTGGTGCAGTCGGTCGCCATCATGAATGGAGTTTTCCTGTGTGCAATTAAAGTATTATATACAAATACACCTGTTCCTGGAAGAACCCAGAGTTTTTTACTTGAACAAACAGCATCAGGGACAAAAGTTCTGGAAAATGGTTATAACAAAATCCCACAGAGCAACATTAAATCTGTTATTTAAAAAAATTAGAAAGAATACGCAACAACTATGACTCAGCCAAAAGTCTGAGTAGTGACTGGGTATTAGTCAGAGAAGCAACCGAGAGGCCTCCGAGAGGCCAAGGCTAACGCTAAACATGATGCTACCACCACCATGCTTCACTGTAGGAATGCTGTTGTCCAGGTACATTGTCCTTGCAAGCACTTAGAATTTGTTTTGGTATAACAAATACAAATGACTTTTTAAACAGTATATACTACAGATCAGAGTCGCAGATATTGTTCAGACGCAGGTTAAATGGCGTTGTGCATCTAATATTCAGAAGAGCTTTTCTTATTTAAGTCATAGTTGGCATACGTGGCTCCAAAGCACCTTGCCACCTTAGCGAGATTGTTTAAAAGTCGAACGTATTTTTTGGTAAGAAGGAAATGTCCAGCAGGTTGGTTGGTTGTGAGATTCATGGCTTGTTATTTTATATGATTTATTTAAAGGGGCGTGGCCAAATGGGTGTCAAAAGGTGTGATCCTGTTGCCATCAATCTGCCACCTCGAATCGCATTTCTGAGTGCTCTATCACTCTTCATACCGAGTTAAAGACTCAGGCGTGTAGTGTTATAGGTAAAATGACCAAAGTACAATACAATAATGTCATGATGAGACGCTCCCTTTTTAATTTTTGTAGGAAATGTAAAATTAATGCTACTAATTGTTATTACAGGCTTCACGTTATTATTAGATCAACTACTCAATGACTTAAAGGTGCAGTTTGTAATCTGTTTACAATAATCATCTCAAACATGGCTTAGAAACATGCACTGACTAATCTGATCCTCAGTGTGCCCTTGCAGTGGATCTGGCGTTTTACTTTTTATTTTTCAAGCTTCGGTTTACACTTTTCCAGCCCAGAATTAAGCTCCGCCCCCAACACCCGCTCGACTCTGACCCTTTTTCTATGAGCAGTAGCTAAAGAGGAATCTGTCAGTTGATCAGAAGACATGGGGTCGGATTCGGAGGAAGCAGAAGGATTGTGAAATGCATAATTATAACAGCGGTTTGTATTGCATGAAGCAGCGAGCTCTAAAAAAAAAATGACAAAACCCCTCTTTTTCCTGTGTCTCATTTGTCATAAACAAAACCTAACATATTTCGCAATGTGTAAGAAACAAGAGATAATAAACGATTGGGGAAAAAATGTCTAAAATGTAGAAACACTGATAAAGGAGACGAGTACTGAGTGATGAATGAGAAAGACACAAGATGCACAATAAAAAAATGTAATTATAAATCCACATGCTGTAATAGTAAATCTATAAAGTATACAAGAGGAAGTGCAGCGCAGTGGTGCAGCAGGAAGCATTACTGTCACCTCACAGCACTAGGTTTCGATCCGGAACTTGGGCTGCTGTCTGTCCTAGCCTCCATGTTGGTTTTCTTCGGGTTCTCCAGGTTCCTCCTCCATCCCAAACCAGCCAGTAGGTGGATTAATGACTATAAACTGCCCCTGAGATGTGCCTGGTGTCCTGGGATGGACTGGCAGGGATTTATTCCTACCTCGAGCCCAGCGTTCCTGGGTTAGACTCCAGATCCATCACAACCAAGATAAAGTGCTTACTGGAGAAGTGAATAATGATATAAAAAAATAAACATAAACACATAAACTTACGTTAAATCATCAGAGATATGAGTGTAGAATAAATAATCTACTTAAATATTTAAATACCTACATAATGCAAATTCAAATTTTACTCGTCACACACACACAACCATACACAGTACGACGTGAAATGAAATGCTGTCCGTGACATAAAATAGATTTTACATAGAGTTAGAAAATGGGAAAGAATTTTTTTAAAAAGTGTAAAAATGTAATGTGAGGATTTAAAGATAGTGGCAGCAGAGGTCTAATAAAGCGCAGATATGTGCAGTTCTTTTGTGCAGTATTACGCTGTGCAACATTAAGCTGAGGTAGTTGTAGTAATTTTCCACATATATAATAAATATTTATAAATACAGGATAAAATGGTCACTGAAGATGAATGAATTACTGCATATAGGTGTAACGTGCTCATTGCGGATGCAGATGCAGATATGAGATGAGTTTCCTGCACAAACTGCACTTTAAAACCTGAGAGTTTAGGAAATAATGTACGTCGGTGCATATATTTCAATTCCTCATGCTATGATCACACACACTGTGAGAACCTCAGCGTCAAACAGATAGTTTTACACCTTTACAGCTCGTAACTCATCACTCGCGTTTCTTTATATCTTTTTTTTTGGACTTTAGAACCAGGATCATGGCACCCATCATCATCGTTGACCTGCAGGCGTGGGAGGCAGCAAATCTCACGGGGCTGGCGCTCCTCTCCTTGGTCATCCTCTTCATCCTCGCCATCACACTCCTCGCTCTCTGTACGAGCTGTCAGAGGTGAGGGATGTCGTGGAACGTGTCTCGGCTAGGTGTCTCGTTGTCCTTCTGCTTCTTCACTACAACAACATTCCAGGACAGCACGGTCAAGTTTGTCAGCTCGAGGAATCTGTCAGGAATTAGGCGTGACCCAGTCATACCAGTGTCTGCAGACAAGAGCCGCACATTACATACATGACTCAAGATCTTACTCCTACTGCGGTGTAAAAAAAAAAAAAAAAAAAAAAATACAGAATACAAACCCAAAAAATGAACGTTACTAAATATAGTGATACTGAGATGATTTAGAGCTCAAATTCAATTCAATTTTAAACCTTACGTCAGCTGGAATAAAGGGCCAGACTGTGCCAGGGCTAACTCTCATTTAAAGAAAGAAAGAAAGAAAGAAAGAAAGAAAGAAAGATTATTTGGATATATAAATGGATTAAATGGATATATAACTTTTAATATATAAAATAAGTTACTATAAATTATTTTTCACACCTTTTTGAATTACTAGTAGTTTTTTTTTTTTTAAAAAAAGGATCTAAGCAATAAGCAGAATTATTGACACCTTTTAAGAGAATTATTTATTATTTATTTATTTAGAAACTAAACACACATTACACACATTATTTACATTTGGAGAAATACCTTTCCTTTAAACACTTTCCTCTTTTCAAATAATAATAATAATATTAGTCATTATTGTCACCATCAATTAATTATTTAAAATATATATATTTTTTTTACAAAACTTTTTTTTAAATCACTTATTTTCTGAATATTTTTTAATTTTATTTAATTGCTCGTAGTATCCAGGAAATCTCCTGTCCTCTTTCTCCTCTTGTTGTCCTTTAACGAGTTCACATTTCCCTGGGGTACGTACGAGGTTGTAAAAATGTCTTCGTCTTTCATCATTCTGTGGAAAACCAAAGAGCTTTTTGACACAAAGGAGGCACCTGGTTGTACCTGTACCTGACCTGCATACTTTAGGGCTGAAAAGTCTATTAAGTAGGGGTGTGAAGAAAAAAAAACGTTTCAAATCAGAATATTGGGCCAAACATCTACAATACGGCTGCATTGATTTACAAGCCAAATCTTTCTCTCTCTTTCTCTCATTTTCTCTCTTTTACACACACACACACACACACACAGAGAGAGAGAGAGAGAGAGAGAGAGAGATATCAAGAGACAACCCCCTAAATTGTCTCACAGGTGTTCTCAGGTGTTGCCTAAAGACAAGGTAATGGGATTAAAGAATGACACATCATACTTTAAAAAAAAAAAAAAAATCAGTTTATAGTTACATTTAATGTCATGGAATGTCCACGAAACAAGTTAGTTCCTTTTCTCATGTACGTTATAGCAGCTATAAACAGTAGTTCCCTCACCAGTCTCTCTATTTCTCTCTCTCTGGAAGTTAATTAGATAAAGAACTGAGCGTAGAAACGTAAACTCTTCTGTCCTGAAGATGTCATAAAACATTAAACAAACAGAAGGTGTAAATATTGGATCGGACGTGAATCAAAACAGATCGGATCAGGAGCGAACTGAAGTGTAGTGAATTGTTGTTTATGTATTACATCCTGCACTATGTATCGAGATGTGAGGGGGAGAGTCACACCCCTGTAGTCAAACTTATCTAATATTCCTAAACATAAGACTGGAATAAACATAAGATTATTAAACCTAGACATTTTTACTCATTTCAAGCTTGTACTTGTGTTGTTCTTCTGGCAGATAAGTTTGTTATAATTAAGCATTTATTTCCAAAAAGAAGTAAAATTTTATGCCAATAAAATAAGCTTGAAGCAAAAAATGTCTAGAAATAATAGAATTAATAAACTTTGTTCATTGTAATCTTATAATAGGAAATACTAGATAAACATGACTATGTTCAAGATATTTTCATTTGCTATGATGTCATTTGTGCAGGGCTATAAAAAATTCAGAATTCCCATAGAGCTGCACTTACAGATATTTCTATGTAGGGTGCCAATAATTGTGGCGTTGTTAATTTTTAATAAGGTGACAAAAAAAAAAGAAAGAAAAAAATTGCAACTTGCAGTTTTAATCCTAGCCTGTAGGGGGCAGTAAAGGATTTCACTGAGTCGCTGTTGTTTTTCCAAAAGTGTTTGGGTTTTAAATTAAAATGATAATTTCAGCCACTAGAGGGCAGCCAAGATTTGCACGTTTGTCTGAGAGGCGTATCATGTCGTAGCATGATGATGACAGCATGTTATAAATGAAATTGATGTATTTTTATTAAATGCATGCTAATGAATGAATCTTAACATCAGCTATTTTGTGGTGTTTAACAGACAGTCGTTTACTCTGGATAACAGCGGTACAGTGGAGAGGAGCACATCCACACTGGTTCGAGTTGTAAGCCAAGCCACTGTCTATTTTTATCCATTTTATGCAGATTTGCTTTGTCAGGTTTTAAAGTGTTTGTACATGTGTGAACAGGTGAATCAGGGAAATGCCGCAGAGAACCCCGCTACTGAAAGGAGTAAGCATCACGGCAACAGAGCTGTACATTCCTGTCTGTAACTCTATCAGCCACCAACTGACCAAACGTCCTTTCCTCTTCCCTCACCAGATCCCACCGTGTTGCCCGAGGACCTACAGCTCGGCCCCAATCAACAGTTCAAACACTGGAGGAGTCACACTCTAGGCACGCCTCTGTCCTTCTCTACGCACTAGCACCATAAACAGTGTCCCTGATGACGTCAGTTTGTTATTAACATTATAAACCCTGATCGAGCTTTCCTGAAAATATCAGACCTTGGACATGTTATGTTCTGTACCGCTTCCTAAACGATGATAAGATGTGAGGCCTGCTTAAAGAAAACACTTTTTCTTTAGCCAGATTCTGTGTGAAAAACATACCAAAAAATCTCTTTACGCTAAATTCACTGAGGGCCGTTGATGAATTACGCCTCTGTGATTAGCACTAACCAAAGGTGTTATAACGAGGCAAAAAAGATGTTATAACTAGACAAAAAAAGGTGTTATAACGAGACAGTCTTACTAAAGCCAACTCTGGAACGATTAAGTAAAAGTAGCTAGTCTTGTTTACTTTGAGCTAGCAGTGTTAGCTAGTAGCTAGTCTTCTTTACTTTGAGCTAGCAGTGTTAGCTAGTTGCTAGGCTTGTTTACTTTGTGCAAGCTGTGTAGCAGTTGCTAGTGTAGCTAGTTGCTAGTGTTGCTAGTCTTGTTAACTTTGAGCTAGCAGTGTTAGCTAGTTGCTAGTCTTGTTTACTTTGACCTAGCAATGTTATCTAGTAGCTAGTCTTGTTTACTTTGAGCTAGCAGTGTTAGCTAGTTGCTAGTCTTCTTTACTTTGAGCTAGCAGTGTTAGCTAGTTCCTAGTCTTGTTTACTTTAAGCTAGCTGTGTAGCAGTTGCTAGTGTTGCTAGTTGCTAGTGTTGCTAGTCTTGTTAACTTTGCAGTGTGTCTTATTTGCAAACATTTTTCAGAATAGCGCTCTATACTTTTACTACTAAAGACAAAAGAATTTGTGAAATGCATCATATAAAAAAAGAATTATAAATACTAACAGACACAATTCAACCTTCTCCATTATAAGAGAGTTACACGTGCAACTCGATTACACGAGTATTCGTTTCCTTTAATAAGTAATCTCTTCTAAGGATGCTGTGTCGTGCAAAAACGTAAAAAGAGATAATTATTATATGTTTGTAACGGCATGATGTATTTCCGTCCTGCAGAACGCAACCCACAGACGACGGAGAACGGCGGCAAGGTGACTCTGTAGGGTGTCTGACGATGAGAATGCACGCTAAGCACTTCTATCTCCGGTAGCTTAATCACATTTTTGCACACATGAGCTAGAAATAAATAGAGCTTCTGTCTTTGATCCATCAATGCTTTTATCTCCAACAGGAACGGCATCATCGTGCTCAGGATCTAACCACATCTGTCATGGAATTGAGTCTCACACTGTGTGTACACACACTGAAAATGCTTATCCTTAAAAACAGACAAAACCTCTCAGAAGAGACGTTAATAACACCTCCTACGCCTTGCTGTTGCCATACCACGACTTAGCACATCTACAAAACTGTTGGGCAGAAGAAAGTTCCAGAAATCTTCACGAAAGGAGCTCGAAATGAATCCGTGTTTTACATCATGACCCTCTGTGCAATGGGCCAAACCTTCAGGCTAGCGCAGGAACCGGATGATTGATCTTGTTGGTACTGATATTAACATCACAAGCATGAGTAAGAACATCAAGGGTTCTAGCACACCACAGGAGTCAGAGGAACCTGCTCTACCTTTGCCTGAAAGAACATTCAAGCCTTCTCTTAGAGAACCATCACCGCACACTCTTACCAAAAAAAAAGGGGTCCTCAGATGTTCTAGTTTTCTAAAGGGGTTCGACATGAAACCTTTTATTGTCCGAAGGGGAAACCGCGTATTTATGGTTCCTCGAACGAGACAAACCCGTTAAGGTTCTCACTGAAAGGGTTTTAGACTGGGATAGGAACTTTCAGAGTGAGATTTATCTCCACAGTCAATTTCATGGAAGTGCACTGACCAACATCTGTATTTGATTTCTAAAACAATAATATGTTTAAAGTAATATCTAACCCAGCTCTCTGTATGCGGTGTAGGCCACTTTATCTTACAAACGTATGAGGTTTTAAATATTATAAAAGTGTATGTGGATGTTTAGTTTTACCATTGGTGTTGGGGAATTCTTCTGAAATTTCTAAAATGAAGTCTACACAAAGTTTACGTGAAATTCAGGACACTAAAAGCAAAGTATCTGTTGAGTTCTCCCATATCTAACAATATATTATATTGTGCATTTAAATCTTATTATTAACCTAAACAGAAGTGATTAACAACTACTGATAATTAACATAACAGGTGAAAATTAAATAGTAGCTTTGGTAAAGTTACTTGGTAAATTATTTCCCACTTTAAAAGAAGCTAGGATCAGTTTAATGGTCTGTATGAAACCAAAACTGAGCTGTAAAAGAAACTTTCCAGCTCACACTACAGACTGTCACACTGGGCCTCATTTATCAACCAATTATGAGTAAATTTTTTTCGCAGGCCAAACCGAACTAAAAATTCCCACCAGATGTACAAAAGATTCCCTGATTTTCTTCATATTCATGTGCGTATTGTTGATGAATGGCAATCAGCTGAAAATTACCAAGTGCTGATTTATATTTGTCCACGCTCACAAAACGCCGTAAAAGGCAAAGCTCACAGAGAGCTGAAAACGACAAAATGGCAACTGAACCCTAAATATTCCAGTAATGCGGCTCAGCCACTGCAGCGCATCTCTCTAGACACATTCTAACTCTTCTTCCTTTTATAGGGTGCCATTACTTTTGTCCTAATTGAATAAGTAGTCTTATTTATGTTCATTTATGGATTTGTTTTGCACTGCTTTCAGTCCTTTAAAGCTATTCATATGAAATGACTGAGTTTCACAGAACGTTCATTAAACTGGTGTGTAATTGATGTAAATAAGCAATTTAAACTTGACCAGCATAATCCGTTTATAAAATCGCAGTAACTCATCGTTAACTCTACGATTTGAAGCCGATCAGTGGAGGTTCAGATTACTGAGTGTCCTTATTTACACACTCAGGAGCTAAACTAACTGGATTTTCACGAACACCACATTTCTAGTGTAAATACTCTGCAAACAATTTTCAGTAAAGCTGTTCGTATTCAGCGTGATAAATGAGGCCCACTGTGAGCCATCATCAGTTAATCAGTAATCACCTGCAGTAATGCTTCACGAATAGGGTGTGAGCCGTTATATAACCAAGGACGTGGTGTGTATCTGTGTGACTGAAAATATGCAAATAGATAACTCCTTGTAATCTCTTTTCTTTTACGCTATTTTATATGTACGCAACACACGATGTTGTGAAAATAAATGAGAGAAAAAACATCTGCTATGTTAGTCCATTTCATTCTTTTCCTCACTCGGAGGAGAGGCCTCTGTTGTGCCTCAAGCTAAAACTGTAAACTAGACGACGAAACCAGGACAAGCAGGCTTCTCTACCTACCTGTCAATCATGGTTCCTGTTACTTCAGAAACCTCTCACTTACGCTAGCCTTAAGGTGATGTAGGCTAGTCGTGTGTGTTTTGGGTATTATTAAGCTTCAGGGAACATCTGATAAAACTGCTGACTATACCTTTAAACCTAATAACGTTTAGCGCTTGTGATAACAGTTGTCTCTCAGGGAAAGTGAAAGTAGCCTATTTACACTTTAAGACATTTTGCCTAAAGTGTTACAGAAGAAAATGATTTAAATCAAGATTTTCTTTCACTAACGACTTGTTTTGAAATAATATGGACAGATTCACTGAGTATTTGTGACACGAAAAAGACATATAAAACTGATTTAATAATAATAATAATAATAATAATAATAATAATAAAAGACTTGTTATGAAGATATCAAAACATTCATGAAAGCCAGTGGTCGTAAATTGTTTGTTTTTTTTTTTTCTCCACTGGATAGTATAAGCTAATATTAGAATAAGTTTAATTTGAACTATTATAAGTGCAGTTTTGGACAGTATAAATAAATTTCAAGCTACGAATCAGGGAAAGGAGATTATCATTACCGAATATTAGCTTTTTCTGATCAATACACAGAGTTATCAGTTTATTATGCACAACTATCTAGTACCCAATGAACTGACATACTAGAAACTTACTGTACTGTAATGTCTCATCCTTTCCTCAGTTGGTGCTAGACCTTGCTAGTCTAATGTAATACGGAATGAACAGATAACGTTTTCTAATAGATAGATACAAATACAGATGTGAATAGGAGTTGCATTGTTGATGTCGTTGTTGTTGTCGTTGTTTGTTTTAGAAAGGTTCACATGGTATCACTGAGGCTACAGTTCTGCATCATGACAGGGATCCCATGGAATGCAACAAAAAGTCAAGTAAACTGGAGGTTTTTAACTTTCAGGCAGGTGTGAGCGAGCAGTTAAACATGAAGCTCGCAGGACAAACAAAGACCACATTCATTAGCAGGAGCATGTGGTGCTGCACGATGCATTTATAGCATCCTTGGTAACTGTGGTTTATCTTAAGCTGGTTTATATTTTGGGAAATAGAACCAACTTAGTTCATTAGAAAATATTACAGGTTATAAAAACAGCTCCGCACACATCTCTAGCTGAGAACTGGAGAGATGTAGCTGAGGTTGAGGAACTGTCAGAGCCAGAATTCACACACCATGCTGACACTGCTGACATTTCTATAGTTTTTACTGTATACATTGTGTTTAAGTCTTGCTAGTGACGCCTGTAGTCTTCCCAGCTACTTTGCAACTTTGGTCACTTTTCTGACGTTACTTAATTGACTGAAATTGTGTTACTTCCTCATTGCGACATTACTGACCTCTGTAGGCTTCTAAGTAATATGATAGATGCTAAAACCATGGTTCATGAACTTCCTTATTTGATTACTGATTACATGATTTCCTTTTAATTGGTTTCCCAGACATAGCCCTCACCAGACTGCATTTTATTCAAAGCTTACCTGAATGATTTCTTACATACACTAAATAAATAGCACATATCACATTCAGGCTAGCGGGCTTTTCCCCGTAAACCAGTACCAGGCTCTGATGGACACTTTCACAATCCCATTTCTACATGCAGAAGACCTCCAGTGCAGATGTCAGACTCTCTCACTGACATGTTTCAGTGCCATGTCCTCATACTCATACTTAACACACATACAACACAGATTATTATATTCGGTACATCTTAAAAATAATTCCACTATAATAATGACCTGAAGAAACGACGTTTCCTTCCAATGTATACAAGCTATATATAGCTATATATAAATATATATAGAAGGATGACAATAAAAATTCACTTGACTTGACCACAAAAGGTCAACAATGTCACCATTACGATTCCTTCATATTTAACGTCAAACAAATGCATCCCTTGGTTTGTTTAATTGCATTTTATTTGCTACCATCTGTTACCATGGTGAGAAACGGGATTAACCAATCAGGATCGTGCATTTTTCCCATTTCTCTTTGAAAGCTACTAACCAGCTAGCTACAGTCTGAGCTCATGGATATCAAGGTGAAGTGGCCTAATGGAGAAGATAAGAGAAGATGAGAGAGGAAGATGGAGAAGATTATGCTAGATGTAATGCTATTTTAATCAATTTCAGTGGTGCTGTCATAAAGTTATAACATTATTAATATCGAAAGAGTGATTGCTGGGAAAGCATGAGCGCATCACACGTATTGTTATAATTATTCAGATCACACAATGATTTTATTTGAGCACATTTCCTC
Organism: Pangasius djambal; assembly: GCA_022985145.1. Lineage (NCBI taxonomy): Eukaryota > Metazoa > Chordata > Actinopteri > Siluriformes > Pangasiidae > Pangasius > Pangasius djambal. The sequence goes on along the minus strand of CM040984.1, from coordinate 26,867,228 downwards.
CCCCATATCTGAAATGAAGTCCAGGTTACACCACTGCTTTGAACTCTCTACCTCTACACACCGCATCTGTGATGTTGTAATCACGTTTATTTCCGTTAAAGAGATAGTCCGGAGTTTCTCAACCTAATCTCATTCCTCTGCATCTGTAGTGCATGTATCATTACTATTCACAAGACATTTCAAAACAGACAGAAAACCAGTTTATTCCAAACTCACGTATAATGGAAGTCTAAAGGCAGCTGGTGTAAAATTATTCAAAAAAATTATTCAAATTCTAAACCAAAAACCCAAATAAGAGAGACATGAGAGAAAGTCCAGAGGCTCAGGAAGGCATTTTGACACACAGACAGGATGTACACAGTGACATCATGTTAAATGAAGTCGTCATCGTGACGTGTTAATCTTTTTTTCGCATGAAAATGAACAGTGTGGTTGATTTTTTTATCTAACAGAACATGTTCGAAGAATATATACAGTATAGGATAAATGACAGTGATAATGCGAACACCAAGTCATATCACAGGCTTATTTATAAAGGAAGAAGTGAAATGATTATACAGCACAATCAGAATAACTTTTAAACGGCTCTAGATTTATACTTCTTTTATAAGAATGTAGAAATTTAAACATTATTATTATTATTATTATGCAAATTACACTCTTTGAGATGGAAGGATAAGGTCCTACCTTTCTAAAAGAGTTAAACTGAAAGAGGAAACTTTCTGCGGTGTATTTCTAGAGGAACAAATGGAATAAAAAGTCAGCACGCCTAGAAACTAAAAGGCAAAAGGTCACTGATGGTGGTGGGGGTGGATGTGGAAGGTTGGGGGTGGTGGGGTCAGTAAGGCAGTGCCATAAGATTTTATCTGAGTTTGAGTATGGTCTGGTGTTGGTATGGGGCTGTGTTCTGCTCATTCTTTTCATTTCTTTTTGCTGAAACTGTACAATCTACATTCTTTTTTAAATTTACTTGTCTCCAGGTATCTAAAATCATACAGATTTTGTGTCTCAGAAATTAAACAAATGACTCAATGATATTTAAATTAACTTCTTGTAAAACTTCATTAGAGAAAGACGTCAGGTTCTTGAATAGAAGTATTATAAAACTTTTTTTCATTTGATTCGACTGCATAACTGCTCATGGAGGTGCTTTAAATAATTGAATTGAAAACTGAAGCTTTTTCTTTGTCTGTATTGGTCTGGGGTTGTATGGTGCTGTTTGTGCTATCTGATATTTACTCCTGGTTTTAGTCTTTTCCTGCTCTAACTCAATCACTTCACCTCAGGAAGAGCTGTTAATTAGCTGATTAATTGAATCAGGAATGTTGGGAGCAGAGAAAACACTAAAACTGGGATTCTCCAGGACCTGAGTTGGGAACCTGTGAATTTATTTAGATTTAAGTATAAAAAAAAAAAAGTTTTGTAGTTATTTTAAACTCTAAACACTAATTATGCAAGAAAATCTAACGAGTGTCTGACTTAAGATATGTTATTAAAGAATCTGGTGTAGCTGTAGCTTGCTTTTCTGTGTAGTCATGGGCAGTATGTGAAGAACCGATTCTTTTAGAATGAATCTTTGAAGTGAACCGAATCTAAAAGACTTGTAAATGTGGCGCTGATTATCTTCGGTTATACGAACCTTTTTTTGTAACAGATGAGTCAGTAGAAACTGGCAGACATTTAAGTTCTGTAAATGAACCCCTCACCCACTTAAAAAAACAAACAAAACAAAACAACAACAACAACAACAACCCTGAATGAATCAGTGAGTGAATGAATCGATTCACTTTGTTGTTCTGAACTAAATGAACCGACTCACTGAAAAGAAGCGATTTGTACACCACTAGGGCGATGTCGTCATCACCTTACTGTATTTATCATCGACTTTTGCATATTATGCAAGAGTGCTAATCATGCTAATGCTAAAGTGAAAAGTCGTTTTAACTGCGCGTGCACGAAAACCACCCGACCAACCCCCCCAACCCCCCCGGGGTCGCGACACAACGCAACGCGACGTGCAGCGCGAGCTCTCTGAGAGCCACGTGCTCTTCTGCACGTACACGTTCCTTTATTCGCAAAGGCACCAGCAGTTACTCATCACCGCGCACGTAATAGTCGTAAACGGGGTGTGTACAAGCAAGGACATACCAGGAGGGCTACCAAAAAAAAAAAAAAACACGACCACTTTTGATGATCCAAGAAATATACACATTAAAAACAACAACTCCGTACATATATGCATGACGTCACGAGCACATATCTACAGCCTGCACTACAGTGCATAAAGATATGGAGTGCATATGCACAGTGCATGGTGAAAATTAAAAAAATCTATAAAATAAAATAAGAGTTGCTTTTCGTGCAGCTTAACTCTGTATCTCTTTTAGCAAACGAGTGCAAGGGTGGAGTTGCTGGATTTCTGTTTACGGATTAAGGATTTATGGTGTGTGTAATTAGAAACCGCACTGAGCTATGCTATGGAGCGGTTATGTAATCACTTCCCTGTTTCCTGTGCGCGCATGCTGCACTGCACATCTCACTACAGCTCATCTGAACCTCTGAAAATGCGAACAGAGTGAAAGTCTAACGCACTTGGATGATTAAAGTGCAAACATGGCATTGTGGCATTGGTGTTACATTAAAAAAAAAAGTATCTGGATGGTGATTAAGGTGACTTCTGTGGCACTAGTAAAGCATGCACTTGTGAGTGAAAATGCAAATTATTCTGCAAATATGCTGAGAAGTTGAAATTTATTCTTGAGACTTCCTTTTTTTTCTTTTTCCTTTTAAATGAGCTACCCTGCAAAAATACCTTCTTTGCCATTGTGGCCAATGCCTCCTGCACGCAGGGTTGCCACATTGCATGCACTTGTTTGTCCCAGTCTTGAAATTCCACCTGATGCACAACAAATCTCCTCCAAACTGCAGCTCTGACACATGCATGTTGAGTAATGAGTGAGAAATAATCAACAACGACAACAACAACAAAACTAGAAGAGGTTATAACCACTTTTTTTTTTTTTCCAGGAACGAAGTGAAAAAATAGAAGGTTTGGGTGAAGAACAATCTGGCAACCCTGGCCACCAGTCTGGCGTAAACAAGTCGGGATTTTAGGGCGTGTGTCTTACGAATCGCCTTTCAGCCAATCAGAGCTCACATCCTGCCCACATGGCTGGGTTGTTTACTACAAGAGCTGGAGAGAGGAACAGATAAACCCAGGAACTGACTCAAACCGGCATCTACAACACAACACACACACCACAAGTGGTGTGTCTCAAAACACACACTTCTGTACAACTGTAGACAAAGTGCTGAGGGTTACATAACTGTTTACACACACACACACACACACACACACACACACACACACACACACACACACACATTGCATTAGAAACATCAGGATTAGCCAAACGTCTAAAATGTGCATGAGATTCTTTTTTAAACGCAAACACTAACTGTTAATTTTTTTGTAAAATGTAATTTTTTCACTGTGCACTTTAATGTACATGGTGTAAAGCATAAAACACACCACGTCATGCTGTAATAGGAAATTAATCAGTGACGGGTTGGAGTAAGAAAGTGTTACCGTTACCATACAGAAGCTGATTCTGTAACAGGATATCGCGAAGCGTTTTATCCATCCTACATCACAGCAGTTCTTAAAGTATTAAAGAATGAGATTTCACACTTTTTATCCATTTATAGTTACATTTAATGTTGTGGAACGTCCAGGAAACAAGTTCGTTCCTGTTCTCACTTACATCATAGCAGCTATAAAGTGTAAAGTCCTCTGTCCTGAAGATGTCAGAAATCTTCAAAGTTGCACCTTTACCTGACTGTTACAAAGCGCTGACACTGGAGACTCCTTCCATAAATGTTTCAAGTTTCAGGTTTCGTGCATAAAGAGTGCAGTAAACATCTATATGCAGTGAAATTCTACAAGACAGAGTGCAAAAAATGATAAATAAACACTACACTAGTGCAAAAAAACACTTTAAACATTGTACACAGACAAAAAAAGCACAAAATTATAAATAAATGCTAAACTAGTAAAAATAATAATAAACCGTAAACATTGTAAACACTGTAAACATTGTACGCAGTCAAAAAGCGGCACTTTAGGGGATACAGTTAAGGTTGAGTAAACATCTAACGGAAAACGTCATCATATTAATGATAATTATTAAAAAAACATATTTTTATTATTAGTCTTAGGTTATGTTGCTTGTTCGAGTCCCTGTGACTGAGCCGTTGCTATAGAAACGATATACCTTTAGAATGTAAACCTGTGATTATATTCAGAGCTGCTGTTCTAGAGAATTAATCAACGCCCTCTGAGCTCTCTGAAAGCTTCTGAAAGTGGACACGCTTCATATTACAAACGCATCCATCCGAGCAGAAGGGTTCTCAAGCTGAAAACGCGTCAGTGACCCGCCCACCGGGTTCACGCCTTACAGCACGCGCTCCTCCAGCAGTCCGGTGCGGGTTTCCTCGCGCGCCCGGAGTGCGCTTTTTGGAAAGGTTTGCGAGTCGGAGCCGGTCAGAGCAAGTTCAGAGTAAAAAAAAAAAAAAACGAGGGGGAGTGTGAGCTGGAGGAGACTACAAGCAGGTACGCAGAGTGTTCATTCAAAAATACTAGGCTATAGATCGGGATATAAGGTGAATGCGTGCGTGCGTGGTGGTGCGTTGAGCGCGCGACGTTTGCGGGTTTGTTAGGAGAGCGTGCGGTTTTTTTTTTTTTATTATTATTGTTGTGTATTATGTGGCTGAGTGAAAGTAGTGAGTGAGTGAGTGATTTGAGGGAGTGTGGCGGAGTGGCTTTTGGCTCCAGGGACATTCCTGTAAGGAAAAAAAAGCAAGCGCGTGCTTCGAGTATTCATGTGAGAACTTTAAACAGAGAGATATTCTGCAAACAAACAAACAAAAACAAACAAACAGAACATCATCGCGCGCGCGCGTGTGTGTTGCATATAGACGAGCAAGCCTGCCTGTGATACACGGATCTTTATTGCACTTATACTGCAGTAACCAGAGGCAGGAGAAGCACTGCGAGTAAACAAGGTGGGTATGAGTATTAATCTCTCTATAGGCTATTGCATTCGGTGTGACGTCATCCATACATCGGTGACGTCGGCGGGCGCTGTGAAATGATCAACAGGAGCGCGCGGGGTGATGGTGCTTTGTTTGCCTTGTTCTTATCTTTCAGGCTTTAGAACCTTGACTAGAACCCGTGCAGTGCAGTCAAGGCATTTCCTGTGGGTGATGGATGTAATACAGCTGGAGATGAAATGCCACACACACACACACACACACACACAGACACACACACACAAAACACTGCTGAGCTTCTTAACTGTTTATGCAAAATGTATGAAACCTGTGCATTATTGTTACAATGGATCACGTGACCTGCAGGATTTGTTTCCATATTAACCAACCATGCTGTTGCTGAAACATTTGCAACAGTTGCATTTATTAAAATCAGACATCAGAAAGTTTATAGAGTAGCATGACCATGGTGCAACAGGAGGAATGCCATATATACACTTGGAAAGCACTGAAAGTTCTATGAAGATCGCTTTCACCCGTGAATCAGCCCTTACTGGAATCGTGGTAACCTAAAACCAGCTTCGCATCACGCTTTCCCAGTGCCTTCCATTGTAATGGCTTTTAGGGCCGAACATTCCCTCCTTATTACGCCCATAATGGCCATAACTGTAACCAGAACCACAGGAGGGAAAGTTTTCTTTTGTCATCCTGCTGCAGCCCACTCTGATCTTCTCTCATGCTAATTCTAATGATCGAGAGAAAGTTCAAACAAACAAAGTTGAAACAAAAGGCTACAACCTTTAACACCATCCCTCGGTCTGACTGTAACCGGTGGCGCTACGTGAGTCGGCTCATGTGAGTCCTGAACTGGTGATCATGAGACTGTGATGTTGCTGTCAGGTTTTGACTGGTTTTTGTTTGATGGATTGATGAGTCACAGTGTGACACCCGGTCTTTCAGGATTTTGCATCATTTCATGTCATGGTGTTTGAATAACTCAGCCGGTGAGTGGCCACATGCCTGATTGCCGGGCTGCTGCTTCATGCTGTAATCAGCGGGGGTTTGAGTGTACACTTAGACTTTAATTATCACATTGTGCTCTGTTTTATAGTGTAGTATTTTTAACATCTTTCTTACCTAATCACTTCTAGTCACCTGCCATAGTTCTCAGCAACAATGCAGTGAAGCATCTACCTGGAACGGTGTTGGTTCGTTAGTTGAGCTGTTGTGTCGTTGAACACGTCAAAAAGTACGTCTTTATTAGGGGGAAAACAACACATGGGTTCAATTCTCTACTTACAGGAGATTATGTGAAGAATAAAACACACTGTGTTGTGCTGTTATAGGAAAATAATCAGTGACAAGGTGGTGTGATGAAGAGGAGTTACTGAGAATTAATGGGCGCTTGAAGTTGATTATTTTCCTATAACAGCACATTCTGGATTGTTTTCTTCTTTTTATACCACAGCAATTTGCCAGTGATTACAATGTATTATTAATTAGAGTGACAAGTCATATGTTTATCCCTTTATAGTTGTATTTAATGTTGTGGAATGTTCATGAAATCAGTCAGTTCCTATTATCACATACGTTACAGCAGCTGTAAGTAGTCGTTCCATGACTTTTTCTTGTGGTTAATGATTTAAAAAAAAAAACGTATCATGTTACGAGAAACCGCAAAAAAGCGTAAACTCCTCTGTCCTGAAGACGTCTGAAAACTTAAAGTTACGGCTTTACCTCTGACTGTTACAAAGCTCTGACACTGGAGACTCCTTCCATACGTGTTAAATAGACATCTTCATACAGACGTTTACGTGGCGCGTCTATCGTACAAGTCACTGTGAATGAGCTGTTACTATAGAAACGATAACGTACTTAAACCTGTGATTTGCAGCTGTGCTGCTGTTACTGCTGTGGTGTTAATTTGAATGAATGAACATTAAACTAGTCTCTAAACCAAACCTTAATGTTTGTAACCTTTTGTACAAACTGAGTCGTTTGCATGTGTGAGATCAACCACAGGAAATGTTTCTTTTTCTGTTTCCTCTGTGCAGCTTTTCTCTTGGTGCAGCTGATCTCCCACAGGAGTAACGATGGAGAGGGTGCTAACAGCGACGGTGCTACCGAGGAGCAGGTTAGGGAAGCGCTCTCCTCTGGGAGCCTTGGTGTGCAACTCTTCAGCAGAGGGACTCGTGGACGTAGGAGGACACGGAGGCACCGATGGAGCTGGAGCCCACGGTGTCCACAGGGTCAAACTGTACCCGGGACAGCGGGTAAGCAGGAGATATGCAGGAGATAAGCAGGATATGATGTTTCGCTTATTTGCTTTCAGTTTGATCTAATCTGTTTTTGTGTGTCTCAGGTGTACGTGCATTGTGGTGGACAAGAGCATGCTGGTGTTGTGGAGCAGCACAACCACGTGGACAACGAGGTGTCCATATTCGTACAGCAGCTCAATCAGTGCGTGCACCGGAAACTGGAGGACGTGTGGTTGAGCCCGTCAGGAAGCGTTGCTCACTCCGTGTCATCATCAATCGACGTGCCAAAAAGGTTTGGTTCTGTCATCATCAAGGATTTCTGTTTACTTGAATCTTCTCAGCTTGGTTCTGATCTTCTCTGACCTTCTGTTCAGGAGCGTAGAGAGCGCGGACATGGATGAAATCATGGCTGCTATGGTGCTGACCAGTCTGTCCTGCAGCCCAATGATCCAAAGCCCCATTCATGGAGAACCAGCTCCAGGTTAGCTGAATTCCAGATACCCCGTGTGACTTCCTTCACCATGTCAAACTTTTTTTTTTTTAAATACACACTTAACTTTGTTCACAGCCTCCAATGGGACAGACAGCACTGGTAGTGAAATGTCCGATGGTGGCTACTGGAGCTGTGACCATGGAAACAGCAGTCCTGCACCGTCTCCACCTGACGCCGAGGCGGACCGCACCCCTCCTGTCGATGATGGCCTGGACATGGAGATGGATCAAATGTTGTTTGATGAACCAGCACCGAGGAAACGCAAGGTAAATGATTGCTTCTGGTCTTGCAAGGTTTAATATATAGCAGGAGATTTTGTGCAACTAAATTGTATTCCTACCTGCTTTATTTCATTTAGAACTCAGTGAAGGTGGCGTACAGGTGCCTGTGGCCAAACTGTGGCAAAATCCTCACCACTATTGTAGGCATGAAGCGCCACATTCGCACTCTTCACCTGGGGTAAGTATTCGAGTGAGACAATTATGCTGTTGCTTCCACAACAGGAACCTTTTCAGAAACCTTTCGGGAACTCACAAGGAACCAGGACCCATTTTTATTCCAGAAATGTTTAGTTCCTGCTCCAGAGTAGGTACCAGGAATCAGAGCTTGCTGATTGGTCAGTGGCATGCATTATACTTCAGTAGAAACACGTCTTAACTGATCAAACAGCTCTGGAAATCTTTGGTTCCTCGAGAAAGCCCAGAACCTCAGGAGAAACACATTATAACTGTCAGAGAATTTCTGGAACTCTTTCTTTCCTCAGAAAGTTTCAAAACTTCAGGAGAAACATGTCTTAACTGACATGTAAATTGGTCCAACAATAGATATAATTTTAACAATATTATTCCAAAACCTTTATGTTTCTTAGAAGGTTCCAAGCTTTGTTAGAAGTTCTGTCTCATTCAGAGTTGTTTGAACTGTGGAGCTTCTTCTCACGGTGCACTGTGCTCGTCTTCACTAGCAGACAGAACGAACAGGAGCGCTGCCAGAGAGAAGAAGACTTCTACTACACGGAGATCTACCAGGACGTGGAGCAGTCGTCAGCTCCGGCTGGCTGCGGCTCACCTTCCAGTCCGAGCCATCAGAGATCCTCTCCCCCGCCGCCGGAGCCTCTCCAGCCCAGCCCGCTCAGCCAGTCGGCCCCCAGCAGCTTCTGGCAGGTCCACTCCGAGCACTCGTACCAGGTAGGTCACATGACACCAGCACCTCGTCCTGAGGGCTTTGCTGAGCACGGGGTGTGGCTCGCATGGCTCCTAATCCATTACTAGGGTCTTACTGTGGTAACTATGGTAACCGTGAACTACGATATTACCACGATATTTCGGTACTTATGTTTACTGTTACGTCACTATGGTAACGCTCTCGTAGTGTTGCTTTATAGTCAACGGAAGAAGGAAACATATTATAGATTTTTTTCCTGACTTGTTAACAAAAATATTCTGTCTTAATGGTTAAAAAAATGATTGTAAGATGTTTGTAAGATGTAATGGTTCAAAATTTAACCTCTTTTACAAAAACATAGCCCTTCTCTCTTGTAAGTTTATCATCCTGACTGTGGTTAACCCGGGGTTTCACAAGCTTTGGTTTGGTTTTTTTGGTTTTGTTCCAGAAACCCAACTAATTTACGTAAGCAACGTTTCAGCGGAAACATGTCTAAGCTCTAACCCTGGATTAACAGCTGTCACACAACATGGGGCTCTCAGGTAGCGGGCGAGAATTGGCAATGACTAACTCGAAAGGAAGTTGTGTAAAAAAGTATAAACCTCTGCGTTATACAGTTACGGAATGAAATTACAGAATTACATAAGGAATAAAACCCTCGTTGTCGTGTTGTTATAAGTAAATAATCAACTGTTCACCAATAACAGCATGTCCCCATGTAAAGTGTTTTCTTCCTCTTACACCACAGCAAAACACGTCGTAACTTTATCCATTTGTAGTTACATTTAATGTCTGTGAAACAAATTGGTTCCTGTTCTCTGTGTAAACTCTTCCGTCCTGAAGATGTCAGAAAGCAATAACATACTGTATTAATATAACGAGTGCATTAATATAAACCTGTGATCTGCAGCTGCATTAATGTCAGGGCTGCAAAAAAATTCAACAGCGTTGTTGGATGATTAGAAGTTAAAACGCTATTTAAGCTTGACGTGCATCCAGGCATGCAAACCATTGAATTTCGTAAGGATTGTGAGTCTTTTTGTAAGAATCATAAACTCATAAAGGCTCTCTGGTGTGTTTGTTGCTCCAGGCTCCGCCTCCTGTTGGTTTGACTGTGTGTAAAGCCGTGTGTGTGCCCGCTCCGCCTCGCTGGACGCCTCTCGTCACGGCACACCAGAGCAAACAGGTCAGCCTCTTCTCCACCAGCTTAACCTTTCACTGTAAATGTGTTGAGAAATTCTGCCAGGGTGTTGGAAGTACGTGCTCCACTTGAGAGGTGCTGATCGAGTTTCTGCTATGTGTTATGACTCAATGTGACTCATCCTGACTCTTGCTGACTGTGAATGTGTCGGTGTGCACGCTGCAGTTTTAGGCAATAAAGCAGGCCATAGTGTCAAATCAAAGTAGAAGGAAAGGTTAAACAGACTGTTTACTGAAGGCTGTAAAATGTCCATGGCGTGTTTGTTTTTGCCTTTGTTCTGCTGCCACGTTCAGTTATTGCAAAACGCCATCTAGTGGACAAATGATCAAACTGCAGGCGTTGGATTTATTGATTTATTTATTTGTGTAAATATTTGATATGTACTGTATTTAATTGTTGTAATTTTTTTGTGGTAATTCGTGACACTTTTCATAAAATATTATGCCTGTATTCTTTACCTCTGAAACACAAACAAAGTGATTGAAAGTAGCAATATGAGACGGTAAAATGTCTGATTTTGTTAAATTATTTATTTCTCACCAAACCTAAAGTCATGAAAGTACTCAAAGTATTGTCCTGTGGTGCATATAATCCGCACTGTGAATGATGTAAAGCTGTGGTAAGATGTTGTGTGCTGAGTTTGTGTTTCTGTTCGTGTCCAGGCCGCTCCGTTTCGTCGCCGTTCAGTCAGCGTAGGAGAGCAATGGCTCCAGAACCACAGCGCCCCCTCCAGGCCTCCGCACCTCGCCAGTGTTTCGCCTCCGAGAAGCCACTGTGCCACACGGTTCGTCTAGTTCACCCTCACCCTTTACATATATATATATATATCTATATCAGCAGTGTGTCTAAACCTTGTAAAGTGGCAGTAAATGTCTTTAAAAATCATTTAACTTAACTTCAGGATACACACGAAGATTAGTGTTCAAGGAAATCAGTAATGATGATAATAATAGTAATAATAATAATAATAACAACGCATGAATATATATGAATTGTAATGTATTAATGTAATGCAAATGTAATAAATGACAAATACCAAGACAAAGAAAGTCCTTTAATTAAATTATATATATATATATATGTTGATTTTTCCTTAGTTTCTTTGCTTCTGAGACTTTAGTTAGTGTTATTAGGTGCTTCACAAAGTAATGAGGTCTTGTAAACTAATATAACAGCTAGGGTCTAATATAAATGTGAAAACCAACACTAAGAATTACAGTAGATGTAAGATATAAAATTTTAAAAACTTTAAAAAGAAGCACTAATACTGTAATGTAGATACAAGCACAGATAATAATAGCAGTAGCGATAGTTATAGTAATAGTGCTACTAAATCATCTACTTTATCATTATTATAACTACATGTTTGCGTGTCAGCTTTTCTGCACTGTCTGTAATGTTGTATTACTGAGTCGTTAATGTTTTCTCGTTCGTTCTCATGCCAGGAGGGTTCGAGGCGAGGCTAAAAAGTGCCGGAAGGTGTACGGTATCGAGCACCGGGATCAGTGGTGTACGGCCTGCCGCTGGAAAAAAGCCTGCCAGAGATTTTTGGACTGAAGCTGGTGCTGAGCTGAACGACGTGTGAACCAGAGACTGAGGGAAAGAAAAAAAAAAAAGAACACGTGGATCGGCTTCGCTGCGGTGGAGGGAAAGCAGAAGAACTTTTTTTTTTTTTTTTATTCTGTAAATTTTGTATGAGACGTTTTACTGAAAGGTGCAGCGTTCTCTCATCGGTGCTGATTTAACTCTGGACTGATCTACGCCGCACCTCGTCTCTCTCTCCGTCAGTCTTCCTGAGGTCGTCGAGGTCGTCCCGGGCTCCACTCAGTACCGATTTCTTTCTTCAGCACGCAGCAGCCATATTTTTTTGTAAAGGCTCTGATTAATCAAGGATCGTGACGCTCCATATGGTGATGATTGTTTACCGTGAGAGATTCGCAGTCATTCCAGAAAACCCGACCGTCTTTCTGTTTTATTAGTTTGTATTTTCAGCGATTCGGAAGAGGTCTCCTTTTTAATGGAACGACGTCATTTTTGTTGTTTGAGGATTTTTTTTCAGGGGAGGAAGTGAACGGCAGCTCGGCGGTGAAAGTGAATTGTATGGACATGCTTTAAAAGCATCCGAGCCTTTATGTTTATGTATGCCATGTATACCAGCTAACGTGCTGTTATGTGTTTTTTATAACTACAAACAGAGCAAAAAAAAAAGGTTTTTTTTATATTGAGATTTGTAATAACTGTGACTGCAGTTATGATCCGTCTATTTCTATGTCTATCTCATATTTTATGTGCGAAAGACATTTTCCTTTTTTTGGTTCCAGATGGTGAATTTGTCCAAAATTAAACTATCAGAGATATTTGATGACAGATTTGATTTCACAAAACGTGACCAGTCTTTGTATTGGGATTCAGCGATTATTGTTTTCACGCTATTTAATTTTCATCGTACGCTTAAAAGATTTTTTTTTTGTTTCAAATGAAATCCTTTTCTGTTTTCCTGTTTATAATTGTATTTCTGATCACTCCATTATTATCACTCAGCTGCACTACTTTGACTTGTGTAAAGATCCACAATTAAATCGATTATAAATCGGTTTCAAGCATGGATTTGCAAAATTATGTTGCTAAAGACAAATTCTGAGAAGATCTTGTAATTAAAAACCAAACAAAAGGAAAATTCTTTCAAAAGTTTCATAAAAACAAAAAAAACAACAAAAACAAAACATGAACAAAAAAAAAAAACAGTTTAGTGGAAACTCTTAATGTTTTTGGGTCCAAGCATTTGATTCATGGTTATGTTTTGAACTTTTATTATGTGTCGGCTTTTGAAACGTTCACTCTGACATTGTCGGCTTTATGCAGCGTTAACGAGACCTACAGAGATGAAAATGAAAGAATGTTCAAGGAGGTTCATCATCAGGAAAATCTTTTCACCAAAGTCTGAAATATATTCATATGAGCTCAACAGTTACAACCTGTACAGTATTTTGCATGAAATGACTCTGGAGTTTTACATTTTGAAATTGTCATTTTCATGATTTAATACACTTTCTATGTAAGCCAACGTGTCCTTTTTCTACTTATTTTTTCACATAAAGAAGCGCATATATATATATATATATATATATATATATATATATATATATATATATATATATATATATATATTACGATGACAGATTCTGGAAAAGTCTCTGAGGTCTGTAATATTGCCTCTGACATGAAAGATCATTTCTCGGATGTGTCCCAATAATTTAGAAATGATTTGCTGTAAATACTTTTAAGGTTTTATCTTTCTTCTTCTTTCGTTCTTCCTTCTTTCTTCTCCTTGTTTTGTTTCTTTGTGTCTTTACTCTGTCACTCAGAAGGAACTCAAAAAGATATCAGATATAAATACTCAATAATTTGTACTCTGTAAATCCTAGATTTAAAGACTTAATCGTATTTCGAAGAGGTGGAATTATTAAAAAAAAGCTGTCTAACAAAATAATGATCACAAATCCACTCACAGCTGTAAAGTTCAGCAGTGAAAATGTGTTTTTTGTTATTTTATCCGATTATAAACTTGCACTCCGTCAATGTTTTGCACTTTAATTATTGGTTGATTTTACAATTTGTTATTCAGTCTCTAGACCAATCAGAAGTCGGGTCAATTCAGTGACAGGTTTCCTCTTCAACAGCAGTAATAGGCAAAGGTTTCAAAAAACAGAAAAAAAATAGGCAAATAGAAGAAAATAGAATGTGTTGCTTTATATGAAATGTGAAACTTAAGATATTTAAATTTGAATATGTTGGCTCTGAATTCAACTAGCCCATTATGTGCGCAGTTTAAAGCTTAAAGCTGAGTGTTTGTATTCCGACTAATCCTAAAAGCTAATCATTAAAAACTAAATTATTCGTTAATTTAAGTAGTTTGTATGATGAACGAGCGTCGAAATCCACTTTTGATTCTCTCATCCTGCAAGTAACAATCCAAAGTAGCACGAAACAAACAAATAACATCGAGACACACAATCATTTGCTTCATGACAAGCCACAAAAGAAATAGTAAACTATTTTATTGAGAGGTTTTTTTTTACTCTATGTACAATTAATATGATGAGCAATATAATGGATTATCAGTAAAATCTAAAAAAAAAAAAGAATTAGGAGTCATAAATAATCATTTACATAAATAATTTTTTTTAAATTACAAGTGTTTGGTGTTGTTATTCTGATGTAAGGAAATAAAAACCAGATGCAGAGGATTTTCACGGCTGTGTTATCAGTGAAATTGAAACGTTTCAGGTTCCTTTGGTGTCCGAATGTGTTTTTCTTCCTCGATGTCCGATAACGGTGGTCTTCATGATTTATAGGGAGGATGGATAGTCGTGTTTTAATGACCTCTAGATGTCAGTGTGGTTTCACTCTCTGAATAGATGAGCTGTACAAGCTTATAGAACGCTTAATGGTTCTTCAGCTGGTCGCTCCTCCACGTAGAACTCATTAGGAACCATTAAGGAACCGTTCTTCTCTGAGAGCGTGAACAGTGTGTGAAAATCTTACCATGCCATCCTGGAAATTTCTAGAATTCTGCTACTTTTAGACGTGCTAACAAACTACAGTCCCACCAAGAACTTCTGTTATTTCATCATTTAGCAAAAACTAACACAGAACCACTGCTAACACTTTCTATGGAGGCCATATGTATGTACATATATACTGTATGAATGACCTATGAATACATTCATAACATAGTACACTTCGATACACGCGCCATAGGGCCTTAAACGCACTTATTGTCATTGTTTTCATGTGGAAAGGCATAAGTTTAAAGCAGTGTTTATAATGCCATTTAAAATGGTAAACAATGCATTTTAAGCAGTGTTTATAACACATTATATCACCATGTGTACCAAATAAATTCAGCTTTAGTTTGCTTAGTGAATGTTTAGTCAGAGATGATTTATAAAATACGTAAGTCGTAAGTTGTATTTGTGAGAAATAACGGTTCTTATTTCTCTGAATTTTTTTAGCCCCAAACTTCGCTGCAGCCATATATAGATTTTAAACATTAAATTCACGTTTTTAAAAAGTTCTTTGAGAAGTTTCTTGGTATGATTTCCTGATAAACTATCTATTATAATTCATTTAAAGGGCTTATAATGTGTTATAAACTACTACTGATATTATGTCAACAGTTCATAATGCGTAACAAGGACAGCTATAAAGCGTAATGCATTCTCATCAGTAATTATAACAATGTGTCTAATGCATTATAAACATGAAATATGACCTTCATAGGAAGTGTTAGAGGATGTATCAGTTACTGATTTATCTCCTTGCCTATCTTTGCACACTAACCTTTTGCAATGCATTGTGGGATTTCTGGAGTGCACCCGAATATTCACACTAGCAGGCGACATTCACACTAGCAAGCGACAAAACTAAAGGTGAATTATTTCCTATCTACGTGCACGACACTGAGCCGCCATTTCAGGCGACGTTTGCCTTGAAATTTTCTCAATTCACTGCAAAATGAGATATGACGATTGGCTTGAACGATCCCTCGGACCAATCCTATAATGTGTGCGACCCGTTGTTTCTTCAGTTCACGCACAAAAAATAAAAATAAAAAACCTTCAAGCCGTTGTTTCTTCATATCCTGAGATACACGATGTCTCATTAAATGCGTATAGAAACATTATGAGGGGAAAAAAATGCTTGGAAGGAAGTAGCAGAGACTGTTGGTGCTTCTGTTCAGTGTATGTAGAGACATTACGAAGAAAAATATTTGTGTTCATCTAGTTCACTTTTGAGACTTTATATAGCTAGTAGCGTTTCTCATCGGAGTTTAAAAAAAAAAACAAAATGCTGGACAGGCCACGCCCACAAGAGACAAATTACAAGTGATCTGAGAGACTTGCTAGTGTGAACGTAGGCTAACTAGTGCACTATATACAGTAGATGCAGTTTCAGACATAGAAGTTAAAACATCCCCAACGTTACCTTTGCTTTCTTTCATGGGATTAAAGTCATAATTACGAGCGTCAGACCCCAGTGTTAATGGCTAACACTTGATACTGACATTTCAGTGTGTGTTATTTTTGCTGCTGTTTGTTACTTTTGCATTTTTCTTTGCGCTGAAGCATGGCACCAGTATCATCTGACAAAACGAAGTTTCTGATAACTGATGAAATAAAATTTCCTGATAGAAAAGAAATAAAACGTTCTTGGCAGAGGACTCGGACATTTGCTACCGTGTTGTAGAGTTCATTTTTTTTTTATGAAGGTGAATTAAGAAGTGTGTTAACAGGTGAAGGCGTTGCTAGGGAAGTGTAGCGCTACTGACGATGCTCACACCTCGTTCTGCTGGGTGATGTCGTTGGACACGCTGTTGAACTCGCTAGCTCGAGTGGTCATGCCCAAGTACTGCTTTAGAAACTCGCTGAAGCGTTTCTGGTTGTTCCACTTGCGGGCCGACTTGCGGACGCCTATGAAGCCGCCGTATCTCTTCTGCATAGACCGACCAGGGTCCATGAACTTCCTGTAGCCGTACTTGCTTTTGAGGAACCCTCCGAAACGTTTGGTGAGGTTCACCGGTTCACCCTCTTGGTCGCTTTTTACCTCCCAGTCCGCAGCTTCGGGTTCTTCCTGTGCAGGCTGAGGCTGAACGGCCGTGCTAAACTGGGAGATTTGGTTCTCTTGGTTGAGTTCGTCCAAACCCAAAGCTCGTGCCATGTGGTCAAACCTTTGCAGGGTTCCAGAATACGTCAGACCGCCGTCAGATTGACCCATCGGCAGGACAGTTTCCACTTCCTCCTCGGCTCTTTTCAGCATCGAGTTCCCTATGGACAGGGACGCCAGGGGTTCTTCCTCCAAGGCGGTCTGACATCTCTCCCATGTGAGGCCCAGAGAAACCCTGCTGCGACATTCCATCATACAGACCTGAGATTGTACAAGGACGAGCAAAATGTGAGGCAAGATTTCTCTGGTTATCTCTGGTTCCACATTTTATCACAAACACCTTGTAAAAAAAAAAGAGGCCAGAGCACCAAATCCTGCTTCTATAAAATGTAATCAAGGAGTTTTAAGTCACGACGCATCAAATGGTGCGTTAAGAAAGAGGAGAAGGGAAAATCCCCCATTCTCGTTTCACCCAGAGGAATTAATTAGCTGACATAAACATAAAAGGAGTCGTGAATAGAAACAAAGATTTGGGAAAGAGCAAAAAAAAAAAAAAGGAAATGCTCTGATTCTGTTCATTCATGCTGCAAAGTTTTAAAGAACGGCCCAAGGAGCTTCCCCCAAACACCAAACCGGGACGGCTCGACTCCATCAGTTTCCGCCACCGGCCGCGCCAGATGATGTTGTTGTGTTTTCCATTTAATTATGTGCAGAGTTAATTAGATTAGCACAGCTGCTTTAGAGTCAAAAGACAAATTAGTGATTCCAACCCCTCGAACCCTTCCGATCAACATCAAGAAACATCGAGATGTGGAGATTCGGAAGGAAAAAAGCATCCAAATTAAGGAACATAATACATGCGTGCTGTAGTCTAATTAAATATCTACATAAAATGGTTAATGTCTAATACGTGTATTATCAGATGAGTTGGGTGCAAAAGTTTGTACACCCTTACTTATGTCATTACCACAAACAATACAAATGGTTCCAAACGATATGTGAAGATATTAATAGTGAAAATAAAAAAAATATATTTCTGAATGTCATATAAATGTGGATTTTTTTCCACGTTAAGGAATATTCTCTGATTTTTAACCTCTTTTTATTACTTATTTTTATTCTGTTTTTGTTTCTTTGTGCCTGTTTCTTAATGGTGGTTTTACTGACTGGTTTGTTCAGCTTAATGTGACATGTTTGAGCAAATTAATTTCAGAATACATAATGCTAATAAGGAGAAAGCTTTTGCACTCAACTGTCTATAAATCCTAACCATATTCTCCCAAGTGTACAAAGTGTAAAATGCTAACAACATATTAAAGGAGAGAGTTGTAGTTCCAGAAAGGTACATGACTGAGAAGTTTTGTCTGGGGGGCGGGGCTTATTTCTGGGCTGTAAAAAAGATGCAAACAAGAGTTTGAAATAAAGAAAATAGCACCTTCTATTACACAGCATTTTTTTTTTTTTACTAAACAATCGCAGTTTTACTAAGGTACCTTTCAAATGATATGATTATCGCAGGTCTATCACAGAAACACTTTTAAACATTATACACTGCACCTTAAATGGACAGTATTTTATGACTGATATTTTTTCCCCAAGTGTCTCACCAGTGTGTCAAAGCCGTGGTCTTTGGGAAGGATTTGGCTGCAGGAGAGACAGTCTCTCTGACAGTCACTGCGTCCGGGGACAAACAGCCCCATTAGCAGGAGAACCCATAACGGCGTCTTCATTATACACTGATTGTAGTGATAGTTGAAATTCTGGATACAGAGAGAGAGAGAGAGAGAGAGAGATGGAGAGAGGGAAAAGATGATTTCTTCCATCACTTTAATTAATATGACTGAATTAAAAAGAAAGCCAAAAGAAAACAGCACACCAGAGAACGATTAGAGCAGCATTTGACATTTGACATAATTAGCACCATTGTGGAACAAATTTCAGTTTAAAAAAAAAAAAAAAGCCAGTGAATGTCTGAGTAGATTAAAACCATTGACCTTAGATTACTATCAGAGAGAAATGCTAGAGTGTGCTTGTGCGTTTGACAAACTCCGCATCTGGCGAGTACTTCATTAGCAAAACTCATCATCGTCTCTAATTGAAGCTTGCATTTAGCTCGCGGTGTAATGAGACTCGAATGGAAAAGAGAGAAGGGGAGAAGAGGCTCGGGATCAGTACTGTGGCATGGTGCAAAGTCACTACAGAGAGGGAAAAAAAAGAGAAAAGACAACAGCAAGAGCATCTAAAAGATAAAAGAAGAAGAAATGGGACTGATAATAGATCAACATGTTGACAGGTTTTCCATTTGCTTCGGAAAACAGACCTTTCGCGAGGACTTTGAGGTCAGCCGTGGACGTACAAAAAAAAAAAAAAAGTAGTGCTGATACCACCTGGGAGATATTTACCAGCCAGTGCAGACCCCAAAGAGAAGGCAGGGTGAGAAATTACAGGGCAGATAAAGTAAATTATATACAGTACACTATATCTAGAAATGTGAAAAAGAACTGCACGCACTGTATACTGATTTTCAGAGAGTTACAGGTCTCATACGAGTCATGGATTATATGATTATCTACCTGTTCACACTGGTGTAGATGCGCTGCGGGCTTTAGAGATGAAATAGCAACTCAGACCAAAGCTAACAGTGTAAAGAGACCAGATAGATGTCCAGACTTGTTCTGAAAAATAGTTTATCCATCCCGTATTTCAGAATCTACCCCCATTCATTATAATCACTGGAGTAGAAACACTGAAACACCAAGAAGATAATATTCTGCTCTGGAAAATAAGATTAAACACTCACTAGTGTCATGCTGTTTTAGTAAAATAATCAACAACGAGGCGGTGTGATGAAGTGGAGTTACCGTAACCGTCGTGAAGTTGATTACTTTCCTGTAACGGCACGCCCTGAGATGTTTTACTCCACTTACATAACAGCAATTTGCCAACGATTACAATTTTTTATTGATCAAAAAAACAACGTCATACTTGTTATCTCTTTATAACTACGTTGTATTTCTGTGGAACGTCCTGTTCTCATGTACGTCATAGCAGCTGGAAACAGTCGTTCCCTCTCCACCCTCTGTTTTTTTCTTTCTCTTGAAGTAAATAACAAAACAAAAAACACAGCTTGTCATGATACCGAGAAACTGCAACATGAAAACATTCTCGTGACTGTTACAAAGCACTGACACTGGAGACTCCTTCCATAAATTATCAAATAAACGTCTCCTGGCAGAAAACGTATCAAATATCATATCAGATTTTTTCTATGTTAAATAACATTTTTTTTAATATGGCTAATATTAAATTTAGATTATGTAGAGCAACAAGTCTCTGTTACTATAGAAACGGTCACGTATTAGAACCTGTGATTTGCCTTGTAGATGGAAATACTGTCAAAGCAATTTAGATTTAGAAAATAAAATCGAGATATGAACAGCGCTGTACCGTAAAGAACTTATAATTAGTTTCAGATTAGCTAATGTAGACCTACAGTATCCCATAATACCCAGATAACTGGACATTTATAAAGCTTCCTTTGATTAAATCCAATTAGCAACTTGAATTGAACCCAAGACCTTATGGAGTTATCTCAAAGGAGACCAGCTCAGTCTCAGATCGGATCAGACCGGATCAGATCGGATCAGATCGGATCAGATCAGTAAAGAATAAAACAAACTGCTGCTTTTAGACGGCTGAAGAGACACAAGCAGCAGCGAACAGAACCCCAGGATGCTGACCCAAGCATTTCTCCTAAAGGGGATCTCCTACGAGCGATAAAGGGTTAACCGTGCTTTGGCGCTCAATAATCATGTGTTGAATCAGTGTCTCTAACGTTTCAGTATGACATACGCACATATTCTGTACAAACATTCCTCAAATCACATTCTTCGAATAAAGTTAGCGACAAACAGAACATTGCGGAACGTGAACATGTCTTCGATTTTTAAAACATATATTATTATATAGAATTAGTGCTAGCTAACTTTGGGAAATAATTTTTTCCTGTTATTAGCAAAATGAAGCGAGAGGGCTCGAAACAAACTACTCTAGCGTTCATTAAAACGTGTGTTGTGTCTTGTTTTTGTATTATAATCAGACTCTGACTCCATATAGCGCTAAAAAGCGAAGTACATAGACAGTCTGTATGTGTTTACAGACGAATGACAGATTCTCTTCTCTCAGACACTCCAGCATCCTGAGATCTGAGTTCCCAGGAAACAGACAGGTATGCATCATGTAGCATCACTTTAAGCACCAGCTAGCAATGTTTTTAAAAAAAAAAAAAATATCATTAAAATCCTTAAATTTTGCTCCTCCACTTTTGCCCTTTTGGCATAGTGGTGCCACCCCTGAGTGGTTTATATTGCGCAATATGATAGTTAGCGTCCTCAGCTCACTACCCACCCAGGCCTACTGGTTTACACAATATAATCGCTAGCCTATTGCTACTTAGCTTGTGCTACAGACAAAAATAATATTTATCCTAATGCTAACTGAGGAAGCATTTTAGTAATTGGATGAAATTAGTTGTTTATTATTTGCACCCCATGTACTCACTACCAATTACTAAAATTGCTAACAAACCTGACTACTGGTTTTAATCGCACAACATGATAGTTAGCTTAATTCTACTTAGTATGCCTAATGCTACCTATAGC
Organism: Pangasius djambal; assembly: GCA_022985145.1. NCBI lineage: Eukaryota > Metazoa > Chordata > Actinopteri > Siluriformes > Pangasiidae > Pangasius > Pangasius djambal. The sequence continues at coordinate 26,845,736 of CM040984.1, read as the reverse complement.
TGGGCCCAAAATAATATTTCAGATGTTTTTGAAGAACATCTTCTGCGAAATAGAGCAGGCTAAGAGCTTAATTAAGTTCGTGAGGCGAATGGTGCTGGAAATCACGGCTCATTTCACAGGCTCATGTGATGATCAGTGTTAAACACCAGAGGATTCTCAAACACACACAAATGGAGACGTTGAAAATAGTTCACAGGAGTAATTAGGACCAGTCAGGAGTCCTAATCGCAATATATAAACTTTCAAAATCAATCTAAACGTGTTTAGGTTACGAAAACATCAATACCACGACACTCAGGCCGTCGTCACCGGTTATCCGTTGAATTATTCCAGTAGTCACGTGATCACATTCATCTGATTCAGCAAAACACTAAAGGAAAACGAACCTTTAGAGAAAACTGCCATTATGAGTCGTGAGGAACTATAAATGTTATCAAACCCAGAAACTCACAAAAAGAGAAACAAAAAAAAATCCTAAAATGCATCAACATTGACTTTTACTTTAAACACAATTTTAAACACTTGGATGCTAATTCTAATAATACAGATTGATGTTTAGGCCAAATTAGGTCTAACGCTTAGCTAGCTTTTTTTCCTTGTAGACTTTCTCAGGTTTTTTAAAAAAAAAATTGTGACTCTGTTACATCAGAGGACGACAACGTGGTACATGGAAACTTTTAGCCACACAAGCTGAGTGCTAAGCTAGCTAGATAAGTAACTTAGCTAATATTAGCGACGAATAAAATGGTGGTTGTAATGGCAGTGTTATATTTTGCTATTATTTAGATGCCGTTGAATAAAACACTGAGAAAATCGTGATGTAAATCAAGTCACGATTGATAAATATGAGCTAGTTTACAAGCTAGCCGGTTAGCTGCGTAAGATAACAGCAGGACATGGGGGTTTTTTTCTCCTGATTTGCATATTTATGTATTTGTGTATGTTTTAAGATATTTTAATGATGCTAAAAGTGTAGATGTGTTACTAGGCCATGTTAACATTTTTTTAAATTATTTTTTTTAGTTATTTTAAATAGTATTTTTAATAAAGGCCATGATTAGGCAAAGAGGAAGGTCATTCTGGGAAAGAAGTACGTCAGAAATAGCGTACGATGTGACACTTCCGCTCTCCAGCTCAAGCACGATTGCACAAATGATCGTAACAAAAGTGAAGAAGTAATCAATGGAGCTTATTGTCCAGCACGTAGCAAGACTCGGTGCTCTTACCGCTTGATTTAAGATAACCATTAGAGTTGGTTGTAAACATGCTGAAAGCATGCGATCGATGAAGCGACTAAAATCACCGTAGGTCATTCTGAAGCATAATGAGGTTTATGTGTTCTGAGAGATGCGACACGGAGGGAGCCGAAGAGAAAAGCCCAATATCAGGAGGTTTGATTACTGGGTGGATTCATCATCATCATCATCATCATCATCATCATCGTCGTCGTCGTCGTCATCACCTCACTGTGTGGTCCAAGGTCACACGTAGCACACGTACGCACGCCGGCGTCACACACAAACTAGTCTCAGTAGTACTCTATATGTTTCTGCCCTTTTATAAACAGAAGATCGACAGAACTGCAAACATGAGGAGAAAAAGAAAAATCGCCCACACGGCGATGAGAAACGCTGGAGAGGATCTGAAACAGAGTCTGATTTCATTATTAACATTTATAACGCTGCTGACGTTCCGAGTGAAGGAATCTGCTTTGGTGAGCATCTTCTTCTACAGCTGAGTGCAAAAGTTTGCACTCCCCATGGATTTTCAATGAAAAAAATGGATATTTCTTACTTAGATAGATGGATGAATGAGAGATTTGAAGAAAGAAAGAAAGAAAGAAAGAAAGAAAGAAAGAAAGAAAGAAAACAATCAAACAAACAAACAAGCAAACAAAAACAGAGGAGGATAAGAAAGAAAGAAAGAAAGAAAGAAAGAAAGAAAGAAAGAAAAATGTGCATCCCCCATGAATTCTCAATGAAACAGGGAAATGTACTTCTGCTTAGACAGATAGTTCAAATTTATTGATTCAAAAGGGAAAAATCTGGAATGTTGAATCTGGAAACCAATTTAATTTCAGAATTCCAAGATGTAAAATGTGGGTGCAGCAGGACAACAATCCAAAACAAAAGCGGAACAAATATTAAGCTGAGAGGATTCAAGCACGGCTCAGAGGAGTCACTTGATATCCCCTTTGTCCTGGGGGTGTACAAACTTTTGCACTCAACTGTAGCAATAAAAATGCGATCAGTTACGGGCAATAAACGAAAATGAATCGTTGTTATATTACGGAACGCAAAATATAAAAAGTAAAATGTCTTGATTTTTTTAAACAATGCAAAAGTTTGTACACCCTTAAGGACAAAAAGGACTCATTTCAGATTGTTAGCATTTAATTATCTATATATTTATTAACATTAAAGCATGTGAATATTGTTTAAATACGTTTTCATTTATTTTATTGTTACTATGCACACACACACACACACACACACACACACACACATTCAGGAGTACACCTTAGAGCACCAAGGAGAAAAGTAATGAAGTACAAATGACATAAAGTACAATGTGCTATGTGTAATGTGATGTGCCAATATTTTATATCTACAAATAGAAGAAAAGCACTTTTGTCTGAAATCAAACTGGCATTTGTGGCAGCTGTTTAGGGTTAATTCGTTGCGTCCCACGTTTGTGATCCTTCATCTGAAACATGGAGACGTACCAGAAACTACTGACAGAAAAATCATGTAAAGGTTGTAGGAAGGAGTGAATGATTAAGTGACAAGTCACACTTGTGTGCAGTCCCTTAAAAATGCCACGTGAATATTTCCTTTTACGTTCAAAGCAGAGCCTTAATTTAACACTTCACAGAAGAGAAGCCTTTAAGCTGAAGTGCCCTGGGGTTTGTAATGATGAGAGCGATCGTGCACTCGAGGTATTTGCATTGATCTCAGTATGAATCAGTCGATGAAATAATAATGAGGGGATCGTGGAAATAATGGGGCTGTTATATGGATGAACAGAAAAGACCTGAGGCATGTTTGCTGAAACCCTACAAATGACCAGGTATTAAAAATCTTCCATTTAAACTTATTCTAATGGAGTAAGTGATGAGTACAAAACATTACATATAAATATTACAAGTGAAATGGTAATTCTTTTAAATTTATATATGGTGAATTATGTGATAATTAATAGACTTTAAAAAATAAAATCAGAGGTAAAGGAGGTGCTGGACGTACCTGTGCTGAGGGCAGACGTGTACCTGTCCTGAGAAGATGAGTGAAATGAAAAAGCGTCAGTAGTCTCCTGTTCTCTGCTCCTGTTAGGATGTGATATGACGCTGTTGCTCGGCTGTCTTTATATCGACACGCCCCTCTCTGTGCACCAACCCCTGAACCCTCCCTCCCTTCCTCCATCCATCCCTCCATCCATCCATACATCCTCCTTGTCTCCTTCCTTCCTTAACAACTTACTCCAGGAGGAAAGAAAACCCAACAGTACAGCCTCTAACGTAGTGAAGTGAACGAGTAAACACCGTCCTCGATTGTGTCAGGACGGATGTTCTCCTACGCCGTGTGTCACACTCACAAAACAGGAGGCTGAAAACAAATACGGGCATTTGATTTAAAATAGTTTGAGCCACAACGTTCTGGGAACATCGCTCACACGACTTCCCCAGGTCAAGAAGAACGAGAAATGTTGTAGCAGCGTTGTAGGAACGCTTATCAATGATTTTCAACATGAGACTCCTTGAGAGATTGACCAGATGTGATGGAGAAGGAAGGAAAGAAAGAAAGAAAGAAAGAAAGAAAGAAAGAAAGAAAGTACAGGATGAAGGAGAAAAAATAAAGAATGAGAGAAAGAAAAAAAGAGAAAATAAAGCAACACAGAAAAGAGAGGAAAATGAAAAGAGAAAACAGAAGAGAAGAAAGAAAGAATGAAAAGAGAAAATATATAGATAATAATGACATAGAAAAGAAAGAAAGTATAGAAAAGGAATGTGTGAAGAGAAAGAAAGAAAGAAAAGAGGGGGAAAAAAGAAGAGAGGAAGGTCAAACAACAGAAGAGAAGAAAGAAAGAATGAAAAGAGAAATATATAGATAAGAATTATACAGAGAAAGAAAGAAAGAGTAAAAAGAGTAGAAATAAGTAAAAAGAGA
>CM040984.1:26811570-26839070 GCA_022985145.1 Pangasius djambal | reverse complement strand
TAACCTGACAGGATTCCTGTGAGGAATTTTTTGAAGTCTAAAGTTCAGAGCTGACATTAAAAAGCTAGATCAGATGAGCTAACTGCTTATATTAGCTAGTGCATGAGCTAGCGTGACACGATTTCTGTGAGGACTTGCCATTAGCCAATGATCTAATATGAGCTAAGTGCTTCGTTAGCTAGCTAATATGAGCTAACCTGACAGGATTTCTGTGAGGATGTAACTTTCCAAATAATGAATGTTTATGATCTTTATGTTAGCCAACAACCTCATATGAGCTAAGTGTTTCATTAGCCAGCTAATATGAGCTAACCTGACAGGATTTCTGTGAGAAATTTTTTAGTCCAGTAACGTTCTGTGCTAATATTAACCAGCTAGATAGGATGAGCTAACTCCCGATATTAGCCAGCTAACTAACATGAGCTAAACTGACAGGATTTCTGTGGAGACTTAACATTCTTAATCATGTATGTTTATAATCTTTATGTTAGTGGTACATAAGAAGGAGTAAGTGCACATTATCTAGCTAGCTAGCTTCATATATTATATATTGATATATTTAAAGTATCGTTGCCAGATTAAGATGGTTTGGTTTGGACATGTTCAGAGGAGGGAGAGTGAGTATATTGGTAGGAGAATGTTGGACATGGAGCTGCCAGGCAGGAGGCGAAGAGGAAGGCCAAAGAGAAGGTATATGGAGGTAATAAATGAGGATATGAAGCTAGTGGGTGCAAGTGTTGAGGATGCAGAAGATAGGGATAGATGGAGAGTGATGATTCGCTGTGGCGACCCCTGAAGGGAAAAGCCGAAAGAAGAAGAAGAAGATATTTAAATTATCGTTATAGTACATAAATCATACTGTATATGTTTATAATGTGCTAAGTTAATAGGATATTGCAGAAAACCTTTTTCAGTGCACCCACTAAACTACGCTTACTCAGAAACAGGAAACTGCTGCTTTAGCTTAACTAGCTGTCCTTCAGAGAGAAGCTATAAACTAAGAGCTAATTCAAGGCCGTTTTCGTAACGATAACAGCGATGTTTCAGTCCCACATGCCAGCAGAAATGTGCCTGACCCCCATTAGCTCCTGTCCTCTCTGCCCATCACCTCAGCGACAGTCCTGTCTCCGTCACGGCCGCACAGGGACCTCCAAGCAGCGTCCGCAAATCCTCTATATTTAACACAACCATGTATCCAAGGTCCATAATCAATCATCAGACGCTAATACAGTTTCTTTCTCCTCGGTTGATCTGATGCTTACTCTTCAAGAACGCATTATTTAAAATGTTACAGTGATACACACATGTACAGTACTGTGCAAAAGTCTTTTTTTTTTTGTAAAATCTTTGTTATAGATTTTTATTTTATGAATTTTCTACATTATTGAATTTCAAACATTAGTACAAAGTGAAATGTTACAGAAAAATGTTTGTATGTCAGTAAAGAAAGCAGCAGATTCCATAAGAGACACTTTTCAGATAAAAACAGAATGAAGGCTGCTGGGTTTCGCTGCAGAAATAAGAAGCCAGTCGACAGTCCAAGTCTCCAGAAGAACTGCGGCTGCTTCTGCAAGATGCTCAGTAACAATGTTATGCTCAGTAAACATTTAATTTCATTATTTTTGAAGGCATCTTTGCTCTACAGCATTTCTTTGCATGTGCATAAGACTTTTGCTGACTACTGTATATATACACGTACGCACACAGAATTTACAGCTTTCTTGACCCCTTATATTGAGTCATATATATTGAGAAAGAATTAAATATTAAGGGAAATGTAAAGTGCTGAAGTGCAAAACCTCCTGTAAGGGTTTTCATTACATCAAATGTGTAGTGCAGCCACCTCAAGGTTTGTCATGTTGTGCATTCTGAGATGCTTTTCTGCTCACCATGGTTGTAAAGAGTGTTTGAGTAACCGTAGCCTTCCTGTGAGCTCGAACCAGTCAGGCCATGAACGTATATGAAATGTAAATAATATTCAGTGCTTATTATTATCAATAACACTCAGGGTTAATGATAATAATAATAATAATAATAATAATAATAATAATAATAATAATAATAATACGTAACACCTGATATTGATTTTTTTTTACTCCTCTGCATTATAAATGAGATCAAAAAACAGTTTTCGTTAGTCGACTCAGCCGACCTTAATGTCTACACTTAACTTCTAGGAAACGTGTCTTTTTGTATGTACCGTGTGGAAGTGCAACGCTTTCAGGCTCCATTAGAGATTTCTGCTCTGAGTCGACACATGGCTGAGGAAGTGCTATAAGTGACACTTATTTGTGCAATAATATTGTGCGCCTTTTTTTTTTCAGCATCACGGCTGCACTGCCCAAACACTGTAATCAGTTCAGTCAGCGCACACTTCGAATTCCTGTGATGAAAAACCTTTCAGGCCATTGAAGCTTTTAATGTGGAGTGTATGAATATAGTTATGGCAGGATGGCTTCAACCTGCCACTGGCTTAATTGCTCATCACTAATGTAGTAGAAGGAATGTTGAATACAGCGTTCCATTTCTCTGTGGTTTGTTTCCAAACCCTGACCAACCAGGTGATTAGGATGAAAAAGATTAAACAGGAGTGTTTTTTAATGAGAAATTGCATGGATAAAAATTTCCTGGAATCAGATAAACTTCTTGTTGGCTCAGGTGCAAAAAGATAAAATTTCTGTTTAGACTAGGATAAAGCCTGGACAGTCTTGATTGTGATCTAAGCTTTAAGTCACATACCATTGACTATATATTGCCAATAATGTGCTTTTTTACATTTTTTAAAATCATTTTCATTAGCTCTAGCCTGGACTATTATAATACAAAATTAGGTATTGGGATACCTAAAAAAATAGATTAAACTACAACTTGCTACAGCAGAGACTGAAAAACAGGAAAATGGAGGATTATTCACATTCTCTACTTAAACTATCGGAGAAACAGTTTGACATTAAAAGATAGCAATGCTAAATATGATAGTAATTCCTCACAAAATGATGTATCGCCAAAGACAGGAGTGCAGCTGCGAATCACAGGAGAAATTATATGCGATGAGTGACACTTCACGAACAATCATTATGGTGTAGGAGTAAGACGCATCCTCTGAGGCATAACCATAACAGCTGTCTAATAACGGTGGCATTTTGACAAGGAAGTTAGCTAAATAAAATCTTAATATGTATGCTAATTCAGTAACGAAGAAGTAAAACACTTTCTCTGCTACATAGCCAGGTTAGAGCGTCTGTTTATTTCTAATGTGCATCAGTTTTGGGACGTTATCTCAGCTTTTTTTTTTTTTTTTTTTTTGAGAAATTCTAGATGACGTGTGACACTTCACGAACAGACATTATGGTGTTAAACAACACTTTTAACAGAGATCATGAAATTGCTGTATGACGTGATATGAGCTGTCATGGCAACTCATGACCTGATAACGTGTAAATGATCATTGTGACATCGTGACATTCGACATCTTTTCTGTTTGTAAGAAAACACGTCTTTTTCTGGTACATGCGTCAATTACATAATCACCCATATAAAAATGTTCATATGAAACCAACACAACCTATAATCCCATTTATATCTTATCAATATAAACAAACACAAAATTGTGACTGAATGTTTTTCATTGTTTTCACTTTCTGTAAAAATATTTTTCAAATCATTCTTTCTGGCCATTTCAGGAATTGTTTTTCACACACACATGGCTGAAAGGGTGTTAATTGCATTACTTTGCTTTGTTCTTTAATTAGGAGAGTCCTCTCATAATCAGTGCTCTTTTCCCTGTGCTCATGTTCTCTTGCGTATTTCTGGTTTGTTTGGGGTTTTTTTTTTCCGTAGCTGATTAGCTAAAGCTTCCTCATTAACTAAAACTTTTCCGGAAGCTTCTGTGTGACTGGATGTAGCCTCTGCACTGCAGCAGTGTGAAAGGCTTTTGGGATCCATCAGTGAGCGCAGTGTAACGTCTACGTCATTGGGAATATTTATAATGAGATGCTGTCTATTTTTAGAAGGTCTCCTAAATTGTGTGTCCAGGTTGAACGCGTGCGCTGCGCTGTCATCTTCTGACGTCCCGATCTGCAGTTCAGGACGTCCCAGAAGAGTGTCTCTGTGACATATGCTTCAGTGAGTTGATGATTTGCCTAGGTGTGTGTGTGTGTGTGTGTGTGTGTGTGTGAGAGAGAGAGAGAGAGAGAGAGAGAGAGAGAGAGAAATAGAGACAGTGAGACAGACGAATGTGTCCTACAGTAAATTCACATGAAAGCAGAACTATTCTGATATACAAACACTCCTGGGTCAAGAAAAATAATGACTTTACTATTTTGAGTGAATACAATGACAGAGTTTTTGTGATTTTTGCCTTTATACTCCACCACAATGGATTTGAAATGAAACAATCAAGATGTGATCGAAGTGTAGACTTTCAGCTTTATTTTAAGAGGCTCCACAAAAATATGACATTTGCCATTTAGGAATTACAGCCATTTTCAGCAAAGTGCCTCCATTTTCAGGGGCTCAAAGGTATTTGGACAATTGACTGACAAGAAGTTAATCGACCAGGTGCGGTCCATTCCCTCGTTACTTCAAGACAAATGAAGCAGATAAAAGGTCTGGAGTTGATATCAGGTATTGAGTTGGCATTTGGCAGCTGTTCGACTGGAGCTACTAATATGAAGTCCAAGGAGATCTCAATGCAAGTGAAGGAGGCCATCATTAGGCTGAAAAAACAACATAAATCTATAAGAGAGAGCAAAAACCTTAGGTGTGGCCAAATCAACAGTTGAGTACATTCTTAAAAAGAAAGAAAGCACTGGTGAGCTCAACATCATCGAAAGGCCTGGAAGACCACGGAAGACAACTAAAGTGGATGATCACAGAATCCTTTCCTTGGTGAAGAAAAACCCGTTGACAACATCGACAGAAGTCAAGAATACTCTGGAGAAGGTAGACGTGTCATTGTCAAAATCTACAATCAAGAGACGCCTTCATGAATGTAAATACAGAGGGTTTCAACAAGGTGCAAACCACTGGTAACATTCAAGAACAGGAAAGCCAGATTAGACTTTGCCAGAAAACATCTAAAAAATCCTCCCATGTTCTGGAATAAGATTCTCTGGACTGATGAAACCAAGATTAACTCGTACCAGAATGATGGGAAGAGAAAAGTATGGTGAATGAAAGGAACAGCTCATGATCCAAAGTATACCACATCATGTGTCAAACATGGTGGAGGCAGTGTTATGGCATGGGCATGTATGGCTGCCAATGGAGCGGGATCACTGGTGTTTACTGATGATGTGACTGCTGACAGAAGTAGCAGGATGAATTCTGAGGTGTATAGGGCTTTACTCTCTGCTCACATTCAGCCAAATGCTACAGAACTGATAGGACGCTGCTTCACAGTGCAGGTGGATAATGACCCTAAACATACTGCGAAAGCAACTCAAGACTTTTTGAAGGCAAAGAAATGGAATATTCTTCAATGGCCAAGTCAGTCGCCTGATCTCAACCCAATAGAGCTGCTTTTCACTTCCTGAAGACAAGACTGAAGGCAGAAAGACCCACAAAAAAGCAGCTGAAGGTGGCTGCAGTGAAGCCTGGCAAAGCATCTCCAGGGAGGAAACTCAGAATTTAAGTTGTGAGAACATGGGCTCCAGACTTCAGGCCTTCATTGACTGCAAAGGATTTTCATCCAAGTATTAAAATTATGGTTATATTTACAATTATGTCACTTTGTCCAAATACCTTTGAGCCCCTGAAAATTGAGGTACTTTGTTGAAAATGGCTGTAATTCCTAAATGGTAAATGCCATATTTTTGTGGAGCCTCTTAAAATAAAGCTGAAAGTCTACACTTCGATCACATCTTGATTTTTTCATTTCAAATCCATTGTGGTGGAGTATATATATATATTTATCACCTTATGGTGCTTCATTAGCGGACGCTTTCCTCTTTTATAGTATTTATTTTCGTCATCTGAGATTTACTGATGCACTCGTGTTAATTATCAGTTACACCCCATACTAATGAAGCTTTCCCCCATTTGAATTCATTCCTCGACGAGTTTGCTGATTCGGGGATGAGAAATACATCATGTATTTCTTCTTCCCATCATTTATTTATTTCTTCTCCCAGCTTCAAGCTATGGCACCATATTGTTGTTGTTGTTGTTATCACAGGAAATATTTGCCTTTTATTAGACACAGTAATTAAGAAAGCTTCAGATGTTATCTTTAAGCAAATCCACTCTGAATGACTTATGACTCATTTTTATAACTAATGTGATCATTAACCATGACCAAGAATGATTTTGTAATGTAATTCTGAGTTTTTAATTTTGGATTACCCACAATGCCATGCTGATTTAGCCATCGTTTCATCTCTACTTAAAGAGCAAAATGTGGCAGCGCTTTAGTCTCATAGTCTGTCCGGCTCTATCAATTCCACATCTGTACACTCTGCTCAAACAGATCAGCTTTCAAAGCTTCAACTTTCACACTAATACATTCATCAACACTCATCAAATCTCACCTGTGACGTATAGCCGCATTGCATTCTGGGACTTTGAGTCTGATGTTTCTCCAACGCCTCCACTACACCTACGCTGGATTTCTTATTAATATGACGTTGCATGAAAATGGTGAGGGAGAAACAGCGAAACCTGAGCGTTATCACTTATATTTTGTCTCCTATTAAACTCCACTGACACGCAACTGCTAACTTCTCACAGGAATAATGAAAACACAGCACCAGCCATTACATTTGCACCCGAATTGCTGAAAAAACATCAGAGATATTTCATTATAAGCATATTTAATGTTTCAGAGTGGAGGTTTCGTGTCCATAGCAGCACTGATGGATTGATTTGTCAGTACGTGTTTGTGATTTAAAGCTTATTGAACGCGGCACAGACTCGTGGTTTGATTATTAATCCTGGAGAGTAATAAACGTTTTCTCGATTATTAATCCTGGAGAGTAATGAAGACGTATCTCACATGTGTACGTAGCCTGTAGGACCTTTCAGTCCGGTCACTCTGTACTTATTGGAGAGCGTAGGCGTAGGGTCTGTCGGGGAGGTCCATTAAGTTAATGCACTACGACCAGTGGTGGAAAAGGAACGGACAAAAATAGATGAAAAATGTCTGATGGAGGCTGGAGGAGGCAGGGACAGTAACCTTTCTGCCGTGTTTATTGGGATGAGTGACACACTCGAGCGGATCTTGAATGAATGCCATCTGTAAAGATTAATCCTCTGAGAGACTTGCCCTTTTCCTGAGACCAACTGAAAAAAGAAATGAAAAAGAAATAACTCTTCTGGCTGGAGAAGTAAATGTGCAAGAGAGAGAGAAAGAAAGAGAGAGAGAGAGAGTCTTTTCTCTTTTCTCCACTTCACCTCAAACCTATCGATGAGAGGCTGAATTCCTCGAGGGTTCTTTTAATGGTTTAAACGTTCTGCATGAAACATTTTGTGAAAGGGAAAGCCTCTGTTTACAGACTTTGCCAGAGGGACAAGCTGAAAAGAAAGAAAGAAAGAAAGAAAGAAAGAAAGAAAGAAAGAAAGAAAGAAAGAAAGAAATCTTAGTTGTGGAGGAAAGAAAGAACATAAAAGAGTCAAAAGAAAAAAGAAAAGCAGCTAGACAGAAAGAACAAACAAGTAAGTGAAAAACAAAAAAGAAAGAAAGAACAAAAAAAATAAGAGGAAAGAAAGAAAGAAATACTGACAGAAAGAACAACAAATAAGAAAGAAAGAAAGAAAGAAAATCTTTGCTGAAAATGTTATGACAGAACAGTTGTAGAGAAAAGAATGAGCATAAAATAATGAAAGAAAAAATGAAAGAAATAAACAAACGAAAGAAAGAAAAAAACAAAAGAAAGAAAGAAAGAAAGAAAAACATTTCCTGATGAATATACTGTGCATGCATGAAACAGTATTTGACAGAATAATGGAGAGATTAAAGTTTTCATACAAAGAAAGAAAGAAAGAAACCAGAAAAGATTTGTTTGTTCACTTTTTTTAATGGATTTTTCTGTGAGGTGAGGAAGACTGATTTGTACCTGAGAGGAAAAAAAACGCTGCCTTAATCTGTACACTCGTTTATGTGTAAAATAAAAATAATGTTGCTAATGTTGAACTGAAAAAACGCCTGAGTGATGAACTGGTTGAAAAACCTGATCTCGTGACAAAAAAAGAAAAAAAAGGATGAATCTGAGTAACCACGGGCGACGTTGACAGATTTTTATATTTATTTTAATTTCATATAAATGAAGAGGGTATAAAAGGTACAAACTCTAATCCCTCTCTAACCCAAAACCTTCATATAAATAACTTTTAATAAAAAAAATGTAGTCATGCAAATTGTTAGAAGTGAAAGAACAACCATGTTGTATATTATATTATATTATATTATATTATATTATATTTCTGTAAATATTGTATGAATAACCGATGGCTTCTCCTCGTTGTTTAAAGGCGGACATTTAACACAAAGCACAATGACGCACATTCATCAGAAACTATTAATGCACCGGGTTGAAAGTTTTCTAAATGTAATTAACGACATCTTTATCAGTGTTATTGTGTTCACTGGAGGTTTCTGACGCTCGGTGGTTTCAGGCTCGTCCTCCGGCCAGTTAATTATTCAATCAGCTTTGCAGGCCAAGTGGTGCGAGCGTGGAGGAGATGCGCTCCCACGTTGCCTCGCTCCACTGCACTTCAAGCAATTCCTCTTCCAGAAATTAGACTGAATTGCACTCGGCTTTTGGCCCAGATAACACCAAAGACCTTAAAGGAGAGGATTTCTTTTATCACTGCGTTAGGGAGGAAAAACTTTAAAGCACTAGAGAGAGAATTTCACAGTTGGTCAGACAAACGCGGCGTAAGCTCTGTGGGGTTTTAACAAGCAGATACAGCGGATATAAAAAGTCTACACACCCCTGTTATAAATGCTGGGTTTTGTGATTGAAAAAAATTAAACCAAGATCAAACATATCAGATGTTTTCCAACTTTAAATGTGAGTTAAATTTCAAAATTTTCAATCCTGAAATCTTGATGTTTTCACATCAGGAAAAATTTTGTGCTTGTAAAAAAAAATAACATTACTCGAGGGCTCTTTTAATGGTTTAAACACTCTACATGAATTCTCTACATACGCTCTACATACTTCGCCAGAGGGACAAGCTGAAAAGTGCTAAAGAAAGGAAGAAAGAAAGAAAGAAATAAGGAAACAAACAAACAAACAAACATACAAACAAAAAAGAGGAAAAAGAAAGAAGGAACAGGAAAGAACAGAGAAAGAAAGAAAGAAAGAAAGAAAGAAAGAAAGAACAGAAAAGAGGAAACAAACAAGAAAGAAAGAACAAAAGAGAGAACAAAAGAACAGAACAGAAGAAAAGAGAAAGAAAGAAAGAAAGAAAGAAAGAAAGAAAGAAAGAAAGAAAGAGTCTTAGTTAAAAACTCATGACAGAAAAATTGTGGGGAAAAAAATGAAGGATATAAAAAGAGTCGAAAGAAAGAAACAAATGAAATGAAGAAAAGAACAGAGAAGAAAGAAAGAAATTAAAATCTTTGAATTCGTGTGTAATAAAACGCTGATGAAAAGCATGCAATCAAATCTGTTCAAATCAAATCAAAGTCTTTTAAAAAAGATTTCAAAACCCCTCCAGCTGCATTCTGCAACTAACAAAGTTTACAAAGATGGGAAAAAAAACCCCACTAATTTTCTACAAACGTGAAAACCAAGACTTCAAAAATCAATGAATTCCCTGCAAAATTCCCTGATTGGATTGTGGGGCTGAGCACCTGCAGGAACAGATAAGCTGCTTATCTCTGCCACGCACCGAGTGCCGAGTGTTTTCCAGCTCATTTCGCACAGAGAAGACAAACACCTAAATGCAACCGTAATTGCAGTTTCACTGTCATAATTACGGCATCACAAAGCTGTGAAAAGTCGCAGCATTATCATTAGCGTGGAATATCGTGCAGATGTTGATGGAAAACCACAAGGCATGCTGACGGAGGGAGCCAGAGGCTGCAGGATGTATGCGCCGAGGGTTTTTATTGAGGAACATCCAAGAACACGCAGCGGGGCTCGAAACACAGTTTGGGGGAAGAAACTGTGGGTGAAGCCATTATCATAAGACTGAGAGAAATTAAAAACAAGCAGGTAAACGTAATGAAAAGGATAAAAGCGAGGATTTAAATTGCAGGCAATGCGATTTTATAAAGAGAGAACGGAACATGGAGGATACACACTCAACATGTTTACACCTTTAAAACACACAGGTGGAGCTGATGATGATGATGATGATGATGATGATGATGACACACATGGAACACGATGTGATCTCTAGTTTAAGTAAAAGGAAGAGTAAGGAATATCGGAAAAATGAGCAAAGTAGGTAAACATCATATCAGCGATCATGACACTGCTGTACACCTGGATAAGGATATGAACTCTCACGGCAACTCATGGTATAACATCTGCCATGGTACAGTCATGATGGGTATGTCAGGTTTGTGTCAGGGTTATATGTGGTTTGTGACAGGTTTATGACAGGGTTATGTCAATGTTATGTCAGGTTTATGACAGGGTCATGTCAATGTTATGTCAGGTTTATGACAGGGTCATGTCAATGTTATGTCAGGTTTATGACAGGGTCATATCTGGTTTGTGACAGGTTTATGACAGGGTTATACCTGGTTTGTGACAGATTTATGTCAGTGTTATGTCAATGTCATGTCAGGTTTGTGACAGGGTTATATCTGGTTTGTGACAGGATTATATATATTTCGGAAGGTAAAAGCGCAGACACTTTTCACTGAGTATATAACTACAGGAAAGAGTTTTTTTTAAAGAAGTTTAACAGGTTTAAACGTTATATGTGTATCTCAGTTTAAAAATAATGACAGAATATGAGAGTCATGGAGAAAAGAAAAGAGAAAGAAAGAAAGAACAGAATTAAGAGGAAAGCAAACAGAAAGAAAAGAGAAGAAAGAGTGTAAAGAGAAGCAATAGAAAAGAAAGGAAGAGAGAGAGAACAAGAGAGAGTGAGAGAGAGAGTAAGGGGAGATAAATCAAGGGAAAGAGAAAGAAGAACCAGAAAAATGAGAACGAAAGGCAGAAAAAGAAAGTGACAAACCCAAAAAGAGAAGAAAAAGAAGAGAAAGAGAGACGAGGTTTAAAACATGCATGGTGTATATGTGTGAAGATTTACGAAACGAAAAGTTGGAGCAGAGTCAGTGTACAGAGCAGCTCGGGCTGAGCTAGTTCCATAAAACTGAAGAAAAGAAGAAGAAGAATGAAAAAAAGAAAAAAAAAGAAGAAGAAGAATTCTTCTTCTGGAGTCTAGCTGGAATAAGCGTATATAATTTTAACGTTGAGGGTTTTGGGTTTTTATCAATGTGACATAATGAGTCAGAAAATCAGTGTGCATGCAAATATGTCTCTTATCAGTAATTATCTGTGATTTGCTTGTGCAACTTTTAATGAGAAGTCAATTAGCGACTATAATAACAAATAAAGAGCAGAAATTCTCCGCAGGAGGCACAGCGGGGCTCAGATGAGAGCGCCGGCGGGACGGATGTATAGATATAGTGTTATTCCTGTAACACGAACACAGAAAAAAGTTACTGCTATTACTGTGTGTCGCTGTTATTATTCGTCCCGACTGTCGCATCTGTGACACAAGCACTCACGTATTTATTTAAAGCTCTTAATGTTCTTCTTACAAATTCACCCAGAGCTTTCAGTTCATGTTGGACTTACAATAATTATGAGATGAAGTCTTGAAGATTCTACACAGGGTTTCTATGGCAACGCACACATCTGTTACGCAAAAGCATATTTTAACGTTGTTGATGTTCGTAGAGACTGAATTGCAACACTCTCGGTTTGTACATCAAGGCAGATATGGAGGGGAAAAAAAAGAAAGAATTAAAAGCTTTTAAAAAAAAAAAAGAACAACAAACAGACAGAAATAGACAACGTCTTGGACTCGGACGTTAGCCGTTACTATGACAACGCACCAAATTTGTTGGTGAAACTATATTTTATTTGATTTATGTTCTTTGATAGAAAGCGACATGCTACACGTGCTAGGAATACGAAGGCTAGTAGAAAAATAATCCCTATCGTTTCCATGGTAACAGCTCATTCACAGGGGCTCCGCCTACAAAAACGATTTAAAAACTTTTTTTTTTTTTTGTAAGGAGACGTTTATTTAACATTTATGGAAGGAGCCTCCAGTTTCAGAGAAGAAAAAGAGAGAGAACCGAGAAAAAGTATGATGTGTCGTTCTTTAATTCGAACAGTTGGTAAATTGTCGTGGTGTAAGAGGAATAAAACACTTCAGGGACATTCTGTTTGTGGAAAATAATCAACTTCCGGGTAGCTACAGTAAGAGTCGTTGATTATTTTCCTATAACAGCATGGCACAGAGTGTTTTATTCCACACATAGAAGGGTCGCTCATGATGAAAGCACAACATGCGGTAAATAAACGTAAGAAAAATTTCAAAGTTATAATAAAGACGTGAAGTTTTGATTACATCATTGTTTTTGAAGCAGCATGTGCAGCAGGTCTGACTCCAGACGGCTGGTTGATACACACCACTCCACCCAGCGTGATTCACCACCCAGCATGCATCTCTCCCTACAGACCCTCACACAGACTGCTCGCATCATCTGTGGAGGCCCCCGTTTGTGCAGCGTCACGAGCAAGTCACTGAAATGGTTTTTTTTTCCTCTGCGTTTTCACTTAGCTTGTGCTGAAATTATAAGATATACATGACTGCACTTAAGGACATTTTTTTGGTCAGAAAAACAGTCTCAGTTTTCAAGGTTGGTTAAACACAAAAGCACAAAGACATATATACAGTATATCATCTATTCAGCAGTGATTTGCCCCTCAACTTGAAATTTCAACTCATCAACTTGAGTTAGTCTTCTCAAGTACCAGTTCCTTCCCTGTTTACGGCGTGACGTCAAACCAACATGGCCGCTCGCACTGTGTACAGTGTAAAGTTCCCCTTCTCTACCTTTAAATGAGTTTATAGCAGTATTGGCTTTAGATCAGTTCACACACACACACACACACACACACACACACAGTACTCCGCTGTTGTTGCTGTGCCGCAATTTCAGTCCAAAATGTTGCATGAATGTTTGAAGGTCACTATAGTAGAACAGAACCAGCAGCCACTCAGGCCTGTTGCTGTAAACGTGAGCTTAAAGTAGCTTTTTATGAGAGTTGCGTGCTCCGACATCAAGTTAAACACACGCTTTCATGGAGGCGTCTGTGGGTTTTTTTTTCCACTTTGCACATCACACATCACGAAGTGAGAAATGACATTATTACAACTTGCAAATTACCACTTACACATTATGAGGTCATGAGTTGCCATGACTGCTCATCTCGAGTCGTACACAGAGATGTCATGATCTCTGTTAAAAGTGTCGTTTAACACCATAATGACTGTTCGTGAAGTGTCAATCTTCATCTAGAATTTCTCGTAAAAAATAAAAGCTGAGATAACGACCCAAAACTGACGCACTTTAGAAACAAACAGACGCTCTAACCTGGCTACGTAGCAGAGAACGTGTTTTACGTCTTCGGTTCTGAATTAGCATACATATTAAGATTTTATTTAGCTAACTTCCTTGTCAAAATGCCACCGTTATTAGATAGCTGCTATGGTTATGTCTCAGAGGACGCGTCTTACTCTGTTCTCGTCTAAACCATTTCCACACTCCGTAATCAATAAATCATTAGCTTCCTTGTAAAACCCATTTTACAGCTGATGTGGTAAATATATTATGCAGTGCCGCATGAGCACCGCCATCCGATACGCAGTGACTGCCACGTTAATCAATAAGACCTTTTACACCAGACCCATGAGGCGTACAGAGTGACGGCATCGATGGGGTTTTTTCTCGAGCACTTTTTCACGTCACAGGACTGGTTTCTACTGAGAAACAATACTAAATACAAAAAAACATTCCTGCTACATTCTGCAGTTCAGGCTGCAACAATGAGGAAAACTCAGGTTATGTTTAAGGCTGTAAGTCTGCTGAAGATGTAATGCACTTCTTTCATGTGATTCGCTCCGACATCGCAGAGCGCTTACTCTACAGTGTGACGTCACCTCGGCACGGCTGAGGGGTCTGTCAGATCGCAATTATTCACTATTGTGCAATGAGCCGAATTAATCACTAACTGAGTCACAGCTTAGAGTCTGAGATCCCAGGCTGCTCTTTGTATGCATTCAGCCATGATTACTAACATCTTCTTCTTCTGCTTTGCCTTACTTTAAATTCCTTGCTTGAATTTAAAGCGTCGCTGAAATCAAAATCGGTGTTTCAGAGCTTTTCGTTCCTGTCCCTTAGCATTATAGACACAAATATGACAGTCTACCTAGAAAACAACAACAACAACAACAACAAAGAGTTTTTGAAATATTCTCGGTTTAATTTTATAGCTTGTCACATCATTTTCCTTAGTGTAGATTCAGTGTTACAGATTTAACGAGTCAGTATATCTGTATGTTGATTGATCTAAAGCAAATGCTAGTATATATACAGTATAACTCATTTACAGGTAAGAAGTGCTGCTGCGTTTACTGATGACGCTGTGAGCAGCCATTTTGATTTGACGTCACTTGCTGAACTCGGAGGAACGCGGAGTTGAGAAGACTACCACGAGTTCCTGAGTAGGAATTAGCAGGAATTCCAAATCAAAGGGGAATTTTCGTTGTTTTATCCTAGTCGGAGATCATGAGTTACGAGTCGAATGCGGAATAATCTTGCGCTAATGTCGGTCCAATTAAATTCCTCTAGAAACTATGTGTCATATACAGTTTGTCCCATACAGTGGCTTGTTATTCTCATAATGTCCTCACTTTTCTCCGAATTTAGCTACTTTTCTAAGCTATTGTCAAGTTTGTTTCAGTTCGGTGGAGGTGTGGTGTATCTCAAATACTACTGACTGTCAGACATTTCCACACACAGCCCCTCTGATTTCCTGTTTTCAAAAGAAATACGTCAACATACAGAATCGAATCACGGCTGTGAAGCCATTTCATGAGGACTCCAGGTAGTAGTTGTAGAGTAACCATAGATGTTCTGAGGCTGTATGGATGCCGTGCGCAATGCTCATGAATGATTTTAGAATAAAACGTAAACAAAACCTAAAAGACGACATTCAATAAAGTCATTATATTTGATTCCTGAGTCATTCAGAGTCCCTGCGAACGCCCTTCGGCAATGCCACGCTGAGATATTAAGAGAAGTAAACTTTTTCAATTATATTTCAGAGTGGAGTTCCTACACTTTGATTGACACTTACTTCATAACCGCTTCACTTCGTTCTAATTTGCCCTTGGATATTTTAAATTTAAAATTCACCCTGCCCTGATTGCACTTTACTTAAAGTAATTGACAAGGACAAGAATTTCATTAGCTGGATACTTATAACTTATATTCGTTGTGTGTTTTTATTCCAGGAACTGCTCAGGCTCCAGAATTCACATCCTTTCTTAAGGTAGAACATTTCCCCTAAGCGTCCCGGTGTCTCCAGCTTCAGCGCTTCAGGAAAGAGAAAGATTTTACGCTTTCTCGCTGGGCTAAGCTAAGCGCTGCTTTTCAGGCTCCTCTCCTAATTATCTAAGATCCTTACATTTAATTAGCAGGCGTGAGCTAAGATTCGTTAAGCTACCCCCTGCGTGGAAAAAAGGAGAGCAGAGAGTTTCTCTCAGAGTGTGTGTGACGCACGAGCAGGCAGCTGAATCAATGAGACGTCAGTGGTGTCTTTTCGTCGTCTGGTGCAGCTTGACTCCACGTCGTCTCCCGCTGGTAGAGGTCTTGCTGCGTGATCCTTCATGTCCATAAATCTCACGCCTTTCAGTGTAAATGACACTGAAGTGTATCCGGAACAAAACTGTTCTTCAATACAGTGTTTCAAAAATCATTGATATGGCAGGATGGACAGTCAGTAAGACCTCCTAATCCCTGAACACACACACACACACACACACACACACACACACTCACACACACTCCTTTCAAACAAATACTTTACGATTTAGTGATGCAGCATGTGTAACATATCCGGTAAATTTAATCATGGATATGATGTTTTTACAAAATTAATCCTGTGACAGAAAATACAATACATTGTGATGAAGATGATTCCTTCATCATTCATGTTAGCTAGCTGGCTAATGCTAGCAAGGAATATTTTTGGAATACTCACAAATCCTGTCAGGTTTGCTCATGTCCGTTAACTGGCTCATGTTAACAGTTAGTTTGGTTTTCTACCTGGTTAATGTTAGCACTTTCACATTAAATCACTTAAAATAATCCTGTCATGCTAACTGACGTTAGCTAGCTGGCTGATGTAATCACTGAATATTATTAGACTTTTTAATAAAAACCCTCACAGAAATCCTGGGTTCACTCATGTTAGCTACGTGGCTAGTGTTAGCGGTTAGCATGTCTTATCTAGCTGGTTAATGTTAGCACTGGACTTTAAAAATCTTCACAGAAATCCTCACAGAAATCCTGTTCAGTTAATTCAGTTAGCATTGAACATGATTGGACTTAACAATCCTCTCTAAAATCATGTCAGGTTAGCTCATGTTAACTAGCTAGCTAACAATAGCGCTTGTTATCTTATCTTATCTGGCTGCTGTTAGCAGTTAGCTAATCTTATCTAGCTGGTTAATGTTAGTGCTGAATATTGTACTTCAAAAAATCCTCACAGGAATCTTGTCACATTAGCTCATGTTAGCTAGCTGGTTAATGTTAGCAGTTAGCTTATCTTAACTGGTTAATGCTATAATGGAACATTATTGAACTTAAAAATCCATTCGACTATTTTGCCAGGTTAGCTTATGCCAGCTAGCTGGCTATTGTAAGTGGATAGCTCTTATCTTATTGTAAGCTTATCTAGCTGATAATGTTAGCAATCTCTAAAATCCTCTCTATAATCACATCAGGTAAGCTTATATTAACTAGCTGGCTATTGGTAGCAGCTAGCTAATCTTATCTAGCTGGCTAATGCTAGCACTGAACATTGTACTTAACTTACTAGCTGATGTTAGCAGTTAGCTTATCTAATCTAGCTGGCTATTATAAGCACTGAACACTATTGAAGAGCAGAAGCTTAAAATTTGTTTTCTTTTTAAAAATGTTTATTTTTGTGGAAACGTGTTGATCTTTTTGGTCTCTGACGAGTTTCCTGTGCACATTTTCAGCAGCTGCCGTTTCATCCACAATCTAATCGGAGGTGGCCGAGTCCGTGCTAATGCCACAGTCATAAACAACGACTTCCACAAACGAATTTAATTTATTCAGCCTGATAGGATCTTCTGGAACTGTGGAACAATATTCCCGGATCAGGAACCCCGCCTGCGCTCCTGAATATCACACTCGCTAATCAGTGTGTTCCTGTTTTACACACCTGCAGCTGATGGAAATAATCACACGCATCCAACACACCTGCACTCTGAATTTCTCTCTGCGCTTTCTCTTCTCTTAAATCTCTAAAAAATAATAATAATAAAGCCAAATAAATTTACTAGCGGATAAATTCTAGCAGACGAATATCAAGTTTCTAGTCACAGTTTCTAGACACTTTGCACTGATTTCTATCGTAGATGTGAATATTTATTTAGTGTAAATAGAGATTAACATTGTACTTAACATAAAAAGTGTTGTTGTTTAGGGTTAATGCCTTTTAGATTTTATTATTATTATTATTATTATTATTATTATTATAATACATATTTCAGGTTTTTAAATCTGTAATTTGATTTGGTCAGTTTCCAAACACACCAATAACAACACAATAATGTTTATATAATTCCCTTCTATAAATTCATGTACTATACGTTTACCGTATATTTAACGCTACTCTATAAATATATATAATTTTTAATTACTCTGCATTTATTCATTAGTTTTTGTAGTTTGTCCATTTCACTTGCAAACTAGCTTTACAGAAAAGTTATGCTAATGCTAATGCTAATCGTTTATACCATTTGTACTTCACGTGATGTGATTTTTTTTTTCCCCACATGAGTCGTTTATTTTCAAGGAATGTCTTTTATATTTTCTCACATAATTTTTCAGAAGCCATTGCGTCACATGAATAATAATTTTTTTCCCCCTACATATTGTTCACAAATACACCTTCGCATTTCACATGATAACATAATGACGTGAAAAACGTCATATGATCACACGTGAAATGTGGTTTTTTTTTCTTCTCTCCAATAAACCTTTAAAAAATGGCTCTGGCACAAACCAGTATTTCAGGTTTATGAATACTTGCAGATTCGACAAGTACTTTCACCTTTGATCCTTCATTTTATTCTTTCTCTGCAGTCTACTAATCCTTCATACACACACACACACACACACACACAGAAAGAGAGAGAGAGAAAGAGAAAGAGAGAGAGAGAGAGAGAGAGAGAGAGAGAGAGAGAGAGAGAAAACTCTATATTCCCCACAGGGCTCAAAAGTCCAGATAGCCCTAAGCTTTATTATTTTTTTTAATTAAAATATTGCTGATGTCCACTTTCACTTCCTGTCCATGACGCTAGCACTGTTTCACAGATTCTCTTAGCCTTCAACGTTCAGTTCAGATACTACATACGAGAACGTCGAGCAACATACAAACACCTGACGTGGTTATAAAACGTTTGTTACGATAAATTAAGGTGATTTACGGGATAAAACAAAATATTTTTTTAGTATTGACCATGACCATGACAGCACTCGAAAGCACTCTTTGGCTTATTTTAAGGAAGGACCTAGTTGTTTACCCATGGTACTTCCTCCTCCACACACACACACACACACACACACACACACACACACACACTGAGTGAAGATAAGTGTCGCTCCTGAAATCGAACCCTCTGCCTGCCACTGTCCGATTAGCAGCCGGAACAATTACTTTAATCGCGTCATCTTAACGAACCCCTGCGATAAGCAACACCGGACCCACTAATCCACAAAACCCTTCGCAAACACAGTAAATTGTCCCTTATCGGGTTTTATAATAAAGATAAATCATTTCAGAAACACTAAATGAAACACGCAAACATCCTGCTTTAATTAGGCTTTGTTCCTTTTGCAGTTAATCAAACTATTTCTACAATGGATGATAATAATAGTGATTAATTCTGCTGTATTAAATGCTATTATATAACATGACAGTGTGGCATTTTGTAGTTTAGGGCTCTGTGCGAGTGACCAGAAGCATGTGACGTCAAACCCCAGAGATCTGCTGATGGGACGCAAAAGAACAGTTTGATATAAATGAGTTAAATGAACGTAATTCCCCTGCTGTTAGTCCAAATGTAGTCAGTCAGACAAGACGTACTGCGTTTGGTGTCTTGGTGACGTTAGTTTTGCGCCGGAGCTAATATACAGTGCCTCCAGAAAGTATTCACCCCCCAGTGATTATTTGTGCTCTTTTTGCTGTACTGCTAGAATGGGATTATGAAGTTAACATAAATAAAACTAAGTAAAATATTTAGTTGTTACAATAATTTGAAAATAAAAGAAATCTAAAAACTGATAAGTATTCAGCCCCTGGGGGTGAATTGTCGTTTTTGCAGCAGTCACAGATTTGAGTTGTTCAGCTCTCTGAGCTTTTTGCGCATTTTGATTTTGATATTTTCTTCCATTCCTCAATGCAAATGCTCTCCAGTTCTGCCAAGCTACGTGGAGAAAGTCGGTGGACAGCGATTTTCAGGTCATTCCTTAGATTTGCAATCAGATATAAGTCTGGGCTTTGACTCGGCCATTCCTAAACACAAACAGCAGCCGTTCCTCAGAGTATAATCTTTTTTTTCTAACATTATACTCAGATCTATTCATCACTCTCTCTGCTTTCACCTGAATATACTCTTTTATACACCAAGATTTATACAGAACAGACAGAACTGCAGTTACTGGAGCTGGTGGTGGCTAATAGCGGACAGTAGAGCTGTGAGGAGGAGGAGGATGAGGAGGAAGAGGACAGCAGCGTCACAGTGTTCAAAGCCAGTGGCCTTTCACCAGGACGCCTCGGCTAAACACATCACAGCGGCTCCCTCTAAAGCCCAGTGAGAACTAAAAACACCGTAACATTTACACTAAATTACCGAGCTTCAAAGAGGACTGTGTGTATTTAGAAAGGAATAATTACATCCTGACTCTAAAGAGTCACGCGATGGGAATCTTTTAATTGAATTCACAATTAAAATTAGAATAAAATAAATAATGGGGTGGTGTTAAAGATGCAGCGTTACTGTTAGCACACCGAAGTGGATTATTTTTCTATAAGAGCACATCCACAGCTATTATACAGTTTTTGTTGTTTATTAAAGAATGACACATTATACTCTTTATCCATTTATAGTTACATTTAATGTTGTGGAACCTCCGTGAAACAAATTTCCTGTTCTCACTTACGTTATAATCAGTCGTTCCCTCACCACGCAGCTTGTCATGTTACCAAGAAACAGCAAAGCGTAAAATCTTCTGTCCTGATGATGTCGGAAAACTTCAAATTAGAGCTTTACCTCTGACTGTTACAAAGCTCTGACACTGGAGACTCCTTCCATAAATGTTACATAAACATCCCGTTATAGAAAACTTCACCACATCAATGATTACTCCTGTTTTTTTTTTTTCCATACACGTCCCTGTGAATGAGCTGTTACTATAGAAACCATCAGTATTAGAAGGAGCACATTCATATAAAATCATAGCCGCACTATTGTAAGAGCTGCTGTTATAGAAAATTAATCAACACCGAACTTAACATATAGGTCAGCATTATTTCTTTAAAGAACTGGTTAGCATCGTTAGCAAATTCCGTTGATTAAATTAGCGGCCTAACGCCAGGTAGCTCAAAACGCAGCCTGTCATTATTGTTTACACTTACTATTAACATATACATTTCTAACATCGTTTGCGTTAAAACAATATTTATTAGTTAAAAACAAAAAACTTCTTTTGTATCGGAAATATAGTACGTGATGTTGGATGCCTCATGGGTTGACTTTTAAGGAAAAAGGGGTGTAGCTACACAGCTCTGATCCGCCAGGGGGGCGGAGCAAATTTCCGGACCTGAAAAATGCAAACAGAAACTTAAAATGAAGAAAATAACCAAATTTACTTTATGGCAATATTGAGAAACAATTTTTTTCTTTGAAAATTATATGATCATTAAAGGTTTAGATAAACGTTCAAACATTACACATGGCATCTTTAAATCAACTTGATGCAGCTGTAAGATTATTAAACTTATACAGCAGTTGTTTTGGAGTATAATCTTTATTTGGCGCTGTATATCAATGCATGTAGTGTTTACATTGAATTATTCGCTAAATGCATTTATTCAAACCAAGGGATTTGAACTCACAACCTTCTGGTTACAAAACCAAAATGGCTGAAAGACCACCTTTTTTTAATGATTATTTAGGATTATATGTGATTCTGACTTTACTTTTCTTCTGTTCCTTCTTTTCACATTACCTTCAGGAACGTCTTCAGCACTAAAACTTTGAATTGTTTGAGTGTTTTTGTTTGTTTTTTTTCACAGAATGCCAGCTGGACTTCAGCACCGGAGCAGGAAGCACGCTGACATTTCCGTGAAAATCTGACTCATGTAAGTGCGCTGGGTGTGATTCCAGGTGCACAGTGACTCAAGCCTCATTTTCAACTTCCTTAAAGGGCTGGTTGGATTTGGTTTTTTTTTTGAATTATTACATTTTAATAAAGTTCTTTCTTACTTCCCATTCAATCCGTCTATCACTGTAGAGGTTCTCAAAGTCTCAGCTCCATGAAGCATAGCGATAACTTCATGGAGCAAAAAAAAAAAAAAAACAGCTCAAAATTATAAATAATGTCTGGAATCTAATGACAGGTTTCATTAATAAAATGCTGTTATATTGGTGGAAAGTTCAGAAAAAAAAAAAAAGTTCTACAGATCCAATAAATAACCAAAATATTATTGTGCATTAAATTATGTTTTTTCTATTACCGAGGCACCCTAGAGGGCACTTCATCTCAATTTCTTGCATGGAAAGGAGTCTGTAGGGCACTGCGTCACATTCTCCAATGGAAGAATGCCCTAGACAGCACTTTATTACCTTTTCTCATATATGGGGCACCCTAGAGGGCACTTCAACATGTTTTCTCACACATTAGGGCACCTTAGAGGGCATTTCATCACATTTTCTTGCACGTAGTAGAACCCTAGCGGGCACTTATTCACATTTTCTTGCATGTAGGGGCACTTTAGAGGGCAGTTCATCATGTTTTCTCACACATAGTGGAACCCTAGCAGGCACTCCATCATGTTTTCTCACATATGGGGCACTTTAGAGGGCACTCCATCATGTTTTCTCACATATGGGGCACTTTAGAGGGCACTCCATCATGTTTTCTCACACATAGTGGAACCCTAGCAGGCACTCCATCATGTTTTCTCACATATGGGGCACTTTAGAGTGCACTTCATCAAGTTTTCTAGTGGGCATTTCATCCCTTTTTTTTTCTTCATTTGAAGTACAGCCATTAGGGCTCTTCATTACGTTTCCTCTACTGTAAGGACACCCTAGAGGGCACTGTATCGCATTTTATCTACCTTACAGGTACCCAAGAGGGCACTTTCATAGCGTTTTTTACCACCAAACCTCCACCGACCCTCCACCCCCTGTACACCGACCCCCTTCCCCCCCAAACCGGGATACCCCAGCAGTTATAAGCATATTTAAACACATTTTTTATTTGTAAATTCAGGTTAACTTTGGAAATTACTATTAGATGCACTACATTTAAAAAATAAATGTCTTAGGAGGATATAGATAATAAATCTTTCCTTCGTTCAGTGCCAAATTATAATGCACTTATACATTTATACATTTACACTCAGCGTCTGGCTCCATCTAGTGCAACAACCGCTTCACACTCTGTAGCTCTTTAATGTGCTCAGTTTATTTAAACCTGTTTTCAGGAAAAGACACTGAGCAAGAGGTTTTAGGTGCTTTATCTTTTTTTTCTGACAGATGATTGTCATAAATCTGAAAGCCACGTGAAAATGGCTATATAATTTTTATAAGTTTCTTTATGTTTGTTCATTAAAATAAAAAAAAATCTATTATAGTATTAAATGAGTTTTACTACAATATTAATGAATATAATATTCTAAATCATTTCTATAAAGTATTATAATATTAAATATTAAAATGGTATTAATGGTTTAAAACTTTGCATTTTAAAATATTCAACATTATATAATATGCAATAATTATAAATATAATCTTTCATATGATATTAAAATATTTAATAATCAAATCAAAGTTTTCTTATCAGTCAAAATTATCTATCAAAAATATCAAACATAATATTAAACTATTATTTTATAAATAAAATGTATTATTATTATTATAAACATTTAGAAATATACTATTTAGTGTAATGTTCTAATAATTAATATTATGATAGTTTTTTAAAAATTTAATCAACAAAATCAAATGCAGTTTCATTTCTATTCATTCATTTATTTATTTATTTATCTGTCTATCTATTTACGTATTTATTTTTATTTATTTTTTAATAATTATTCATTATTATTTTACCCCACTTTACCTCTTTGATGTCTTTGATTCATCGTGTCCACATGTGGATCTCAATATTTCAGTGCCTTTTTAATATAAATGATATTTAGGGAGAAAAATCTTATTATTATATGGCATCTACCACCTTATAATTATCTCTTACACACAGACAGAGACAGTGAGAAAGTGCAGGAGCTCAGAATTTGCTCTGAGTTAAAGGATGACACCATAAATCACCAAACATCTGACTGAAATATGGAGCGGATGAAATGGGTGCTTATTACCAGCAGATGTCACCACAGCATTATAGTTTGACTTGTTTGGCGTCCTGAGTGTTAAACTATAATAACTGAAACCAAAAGTTAGAGCTGATGACTTAACAGAATATTAAACAACGACTGCAATACTGATTAATGTACTAATATTTATTATTAATTAGTTAAAAACTGGGTTCAGTGTGGCAGAAACATTGGGATGTTTGTCGATGTAATCGTCAATTCAAAAGATAACAAATTATATTATACATTATTATTAAATTATTAACTTCATTCAAAGAGATCTAATAACAGAAAAAAGGTTGAAAAAAGAAATATGACCATATCATATCAATGTCACGATAAAATCTCTCACAATATTTAAATTATTTAAAATATATTTAAAATTTTGTACTTTAAAATTGTAATTGTACAACGTTAACTTTTTTGCAGATATTAATTTAATTTAGTAACTTCTGTGCCTACAAATCAAAAATAAATCAGAATATATATTTATATATATTGTAGAGCGGTTGTTTTGACCTCACCGCAATGGCGCGAAAGGTAAAGGGTTTATATGACCTCACTACGATGGCGCGACAAGCTGTCCAACCCGGACGAAAAACCAGGAAGTAAGGGGGCGGGGCTTATTCCGGGCGACTGATGGGAGGAGGCTAATATGTTAGCTGGTTTTAAGGCACAATCGCGAATTCCCAGGCTGTCGCGCGTGCACTTGGGTCCGACAGGAATTTCCCCCTTAAACGCCGTTTTATTTTCGTTTTATTTTCCTCCGCTTTCTTGATATGACACCGACAAAGAAAATATGACACCGTCGTCTGGGGAGAAGGTTGAAGATGTGATGTCGGAAACGCCGGGACGGATTTAATTCAGTGTCACGCGCCGCTCCGTGGGTTTAATAATGAGCTCGGAGGCGAGTCCGTTAGCCAGTCAGCGCTGTTGCTATGGCACGTTAGCTAGCTGTAGCGTTTTAAGTTAATATCACTGCCATGGTTTAGTATTTTGTCTTTGTCTTCCGAAGGCTTTTTCATATTATTTAGGTTTTTTTTAAAAAATAAATTGCTAACATATCAGTTTGATAACATATCATTTTGAAATAAAGATTCAGTGATACGTCAGCTAGCTAGCTAATAAATAATTTACATAGATACATAACTAGCATAGCTGAGTTAGCTTGTGTTATTCTTAATAGAGAAGAATAACGGGCTGGTTATTCAACTAAGAAGAAGGGAGAAAAAAAACTTGGTTTTGCGGTTTAAGTTTACGAACCAGTACTGATTTTTTTTGCTTGCACAAGATATTAATCAATATTCATGTCAATCCAGCGATTATGCTAGCAATTTGACTCAGAATCGACTCGGAACCGACTCAGAACCGACTCTGATGTAAGTTAGGTTAAAAAGTTTTGCTAAGTGCTTTGACAGTTTCAGGGAGTTAATAATTGAGGCCCTGCTTGATTTCCTGTTGAGATTTTTGAGACTCCAGCAGGGAGTTGGCGGTCAGCTTTCTGATTGACTCTTAGGATTATTTATTATCTTATAACCTCTAAATCAGCATGAAGAACCAGAAGGCGAAGACAAAGATGTGAACTGGAAAAAGGTTGACCTTATCATGGACTCTTTTCCTCGGCATGACTTTGCTGCCCTGGAGGCTGAACTGTTCCAGAAATAAATAACACGTTTCTAAGCATTCTGGGATTTATGAATATGGATCTGTCTAGATCCGGCGTCTAGATCTCTGTCTCTCGTAGCGTTTGTCTTCTTGTGGAGAACTGTGTTTGTGTGCAAACATGGGAGAAACCAGCCTGAACGACTCGAACGTCAAGGTGGCCGTCCGCGTCCGACCCATGAACCGGAGAGGTGAGAAACCAGCTCTCAAATCTCATTTATTAAAGACGTCATTAAACCATCCTTCATGGTCTCAGGTGCCATTAAGGCTGCTGGGTTTGTACCTTTATTACCTGGGAAGGTGCTTGTATTTGTACCTGTAAGCTTTAATATAGATCCTTGAGGTCCAGTTATGTACCTTTTTTAATTAGTTTTAAACGCATACTGATACAGGTGCAAAAGTTCAAAAACACCATCGAGGATGATTATGCAGGTATCTCCAAGCTTGTCTCAGATCGGCATAACGATCAGAATTATTATAGATTTTATCTGCCGTGGAAAGACGCAACATTCGGAGTGTATTCCCGCCTCAATCCCAGTATTCCCGGGATCGACTCTGGATCTCAGTGCCTACTGAAGTAATGTCCCTGATGTTTTCTGTCAGCGGAAATTTCCGGGAAATTAAAACTCTCTACCTTTGTAATAAATAGCCAATAATGTTATTCCACGTTAAAATAATGAGCCTGAATATTTGGGTTATGTTCAGAGCGGGAGCTGTGGAAGTTATTTTGCAGTTACACCACATCATTTGCACACCGAACTGCTGCAGTGCATTGTGGGATTTCAGGAGCGCACTATGCGTTTAGACGTGTAGGAGGTGCGGTGTTGCTCACTGAAATGACGAGACCTGTTAAATTATTTGCGCATGGCAGTTGGTCTCTGACCCCGGGGTCGTTTTTACAAAATGGAGGTTTTATTGGAAGGGATCTTTCCCAGACAGATAATTCAGACTTCACACACACACACACACACACACACACACACACACACACACACAAAATAGACAACATATCCAGTCTGTCAGTGTTGTTATGTGAAACTCGAACGTCGAGGTGCAGCGATCTCTGGAAGGTGAACTTTGTCACGGGAGAACACGTGCCTCAGAAAATAAAAGCCATTGAAGCGTGTGAATTAGTCACGTGTTGGATTTGTGCGTAAAATTCAGTCACGAGACGACTTGTGCTCCAACACCCGCTCAGTGCGCGCCATTAAACACTCTGAGATCGAAATAATCTCTAATCTCACCCGGGTACCGATTTAAGATTCCGCTTTAGACGAATATTATTGTGTAGATCTTTGTATTATTATTATTGTTATTATTGTTATTATTATTTCAACAGAATTTCTGTTGTCTTTTAAACAGGTCATAAAATCAGCAGATCAGAGTTCACTTAGATGTAGATCGCTGTCTGTCCTCAGCTTACTTCCGCAGATCTCTCCTTGGTTTTTGTTTCCGTGTGTGTGTGTGTGTGTGTGTGTGTGTGTGTGTGTGAACAAAAGAAGGAAGGGAGTCTCAGTGAGCTATAATGAACTATTTGCTAACGTTGCATAACAGCAACACGTCCACGTTCCTATAGTCCACGTTCCGGTCGTTCCAAAGATCGGAGCGAGGAAATTGTCGAACGTTTGAATAATTTCCCGATGCTCCAAATTGACAGGAAAGCGATGAGCTCACCTGCTTATCTGTGGTCAGACTGACGTGTAGGGTTTGTGCGTGAAGCGTGACTAACGAGACGGTGTTATTAATTCACTGATTGTTCACTTACTCTGAGATACGAGTAACGTTTTTTAATTAAAAATTTCATCTTTAAACCATTTAGCACAAATGATCACTTGTCTTATTGTATCAATGCAATAATTATTATTAACACTCCTTTAAGGTGTCATATTCTCTGTCTGTCTCTCTCTCTCTGTCTGTCTCTCTCTGTCTGTCTCTCTCTCTCTG
>CM040984.1:26780446-26811470 GCA_022985145.1 Pangasius djambal | reverse complement strand
TCTCTCTCTCTCTCTCTCTCTCTCTCTCTCTCTCTCTCTCTCTCTCTCTCTCTCTCTCTCTCTCTCTCTCTCTCTCTCTCTCTCTCTCTCTCTCTCTCTCTCTCTCTCTCTCTCTCTCTCTCTCTCTCTCTCTCTCTCTCTCTCTCTCTCTCTCTCTCTCTCTCTCTCTCTCTCTCTCTCTCTCTCTCTCTCTCTCTCCAATTCTATTCTATTCAATTCAATTCAATTCAAATGAGCTTTATTGGCATGACTGTGTAACATCACAATGTTGCCAAAGCAATAAGTATATTATACAGACATACAGATAAATATAATCTGGGGGAAACACGTATACATGTTCATATTATACATGTAGGTTAAAATAAATAAATAAATAAATAAATAAATGAATACAGAGAGCAGTTATAGATATGAAGGGGGGATCAGCCTTTTTCTCTCGTGTGATGGCAGGAGGAGACGTACTCTCTCTCACTCACTGTCTGTTTCTCTCTCCCTCTGTCTCTCTCTCCCTCTGTCTCTCTCTCTCTCTCTCTCACTCACTGTCTGTCTCTCTCTCCCTCTGTCTCTCTCTCCCTCTGTCTCTCTCTCTCTCTCTCTCTCTGTCTCTGCTTCAGTTCATTCAGGAAAGCTGAATATTTTTAGTATATGAGATGTTTCTCCATGTTCTTTCTCCCAGCTGTAAGCTCCGCTCTCCCAGTTCCTCCTCCAGGCCCTCGGCGGAGGCAGGAAACCTCGGTTTCCTCTTTAAACCGAGCTGCTCGTTGGCATTTTGGTTCCACGCCGTGCCGCGTCCTCTCCAAGGATTTCTGAGTCAGCGACATTTCCTCTATTAAGTTTCCAACACCATCCTGCTGAGGCACCGAGCGTTTTTGATCCGAACGGTTATTGATCGTCGAATAGAATTTACTTTCCCGGTCCATGTGACACATTTATGACTCGAATGCTTACTTCCGTTTTTTTTTTGGCGTCACTGAGATCGATCTGTTCTGAATGCGGTTATTAAAAACGTGCTCGGCTGTTTCGCATGTCCCAAACAGTTCTTTTAAATATTAAACCACAACTGATGCTATAGCCGTAGACCAGGATCATGACGTAAATTTTTTTCCCCCACTGAAATGCCTCATGGGATCTTAAAAAGGGAAAACGGAGCGTAAAAAGTCTTTTTTACGAAACGTCTGGCACCAGGAACCGTCGACTTCTGGTCCAGTCCTGAAGGTTCTCGTGGGATGTTTCTTGGTTTCTTAAGACTGACACCAACAGGAATCTGTATCAGATCTATGAGGAATAAACCACTCAGTGTGGTGCTGTTGTAGGAAAATAATCAGGGATGAAATGGTGTGATGGAGCAGCGTTACCGTTGAGTTGATTGTTTTCCTGTAACAGCACATCCTGAGGTGGTTTATTCCTCTTACACCACAGCAGTTTGCCAGTGTGACGTTAGAATTTATTAACCGAAGAACCGTGTCATACTCGTCATTATAATTATAGAATTTATAGTTTATTTACAAGTTAGAGCTTTACCTCTGACACTGGAGACTCCTTCCCTGAGTGTTAAATTAAACCTCCGGTTGTATGACTGTCAAACGCCGACTTTTACAGCACGGCGTTCCATTCCATAATAATAACATAACAGCCGGAGAACCTGGTGACTGACGCTCCTATCAAGTTACTACTGTTTATTATTATTACAAAAGGCACCGTGTGCAGACGCGCCCAAGTCTCCGTTCCAGCCAAACAAACACATTTCTGTAATTAAGATGGATTTTACGCTGTTAAGCTGCTGAGCCTCGTTACCACTAAAGTCAACAAAACACGTCGTGCACTCGTTAGTCAGCAAACTGTTCGGGGACGATGTTCAGTTTGCTGTCATTGTGTTTGTCTTCAGGCAGGATTATTTTAATGGCTTCTCTCTCTCTCTCTCTCTCTCTCTCTCTCTCTCTCTCTCTCTCTGTGTGTGTCTCTCTCTCTCTCTCTCTCTCTCTCTCTCTCTCTCTCTCTCTCTCTCTGTCTCTCTCTCTCTCTCTCTCTCTCTCTCTCTCTCTGTGTCTCTCTCTCTCTCTCTCTCTCTCTCTGTGTCTCTCTGTCTCTCTCTCTCTCTCTCTCTCTCTGTGTGTCTCTATCTCTCTCTCTCTCTCTCTCTCTCGAAATAAAGCTGCATCAGCCGCATCAGTCTATAATTATTTATTGCATGTAAATCGTAGTATGTATGTGCAGTACAGAATGTTGAATCTTTTTTTTTTTTTTTTTTTTTTTTTTTTTTTTTTTTTTTTTTTTTTTTTTTTTTTTTTTTTTTTTTTTTTTTTTTTTTTTTTTTTTTTTTTTTTTTGGTCAACAGAAAAGGACCTGAACACAAAATGTGTGATCGAGATGGAGGGGAACCAAACCTTCCTGCATCCAGCAAGCGGGAACCTGGGAAAAGCCGACTCGAGGTGAGCTCACATCGGAGCGGAGTTTTTAATACCGGCTTCAGAGAGACGACTTTCTGTTCTTTATAACCTTCTTCTTCTTCTTTTCTTCTTTTCTTCTTCTTATTTTTTTCTACTCGTAAGTTTACTGTTGTACTGTTCTCACAGTTTTTAACGCGGATGCCATACAGGAATACGGCGCTTGTGCTTTTCGGAATTACAATCGCTGCTCCGAAGTGTGTTTCAATCTTCACTTGTCCAAAGTGAGAGAAACGTAGACGGTTAGCGTCATCCTGGCTTTCAGATGCGGCAGCGCTTTATCCCAGGAACACGATCGTTATCCAAAGAAGGCAACAAACCGTCTTTATTTTCTCGTTCTGTCAGCGTGTGTAGAAAGAATGGAAGACGGATTTAAACTGCGTTCACGCCAGACAGCGACAAAGTGACAGTTTGTTTTCTACGTTCACACGCGACACAGAGACGCCATTTTAGCGACGCGCTAATGCGAGCGCAGGGTTACGCTGCGAATTATTTTGCTCGAGTGTCTCATTCCTGTGTGTTCCGACTCTGAACAGCTCGTCTAGTAAACATCGTTCTGCCGTCAGCCGGCTCACACCCCGGGTCACGATGTGTGTAGTGCAGCGGGTGGTGAGGTTCTGAATAATCACCGTGCCGAGGCGTCACATGACCATGAAACGAGGAGTAGGGTTTTTTTTTTTGTTTGTACTGGCTACTGATTTCTTTTCTGTGGGTTTCCGTGCGGTGTTGTTATCAGAAAATAATCAACAACAGGGTGGTGTGATGAAGCGGAGTCAGTTACCACCCCGAAGCTGATTCATCTCCACTAACAGCACGTCTCAACCTAAGTGTTTTATTCCTCTTGTACCGCTGCTAGGTGTCGATTATTACTGAGAATGACACAGCATCCTTTAAAAAAAATAAAAATCAGTTTACAGTTACATTTATTGCTGTGAAACAAGTTAGCTCCTGTTCTCACTTGTGCTAAAGCAGCTATAAACTATAAAACTATAAAGCTATAAAGCTTTTTTTTTCTTTCTAAGACAAAAAAAACACGGCTTGTCACGTTCCTGAGAAACCGGAACCTCCTCTGTCCTGAAGATGTCAGAAAACTTAGTTGCATCTTTGTCTCTGACACTGGAGACTCCTTCCATACATGTTAAATAAACATATCAACGATTACACTCGTCTTTTGATCCGTTACTATAGAAACGATAAAGCATTAGAACGAGTGCATTGAAATAAACCTGCACTACTGTCAGAGCTGCTGTTCTAGAAAATTAATCAACACCGTCTGACCAATCACAATCCAGGATTCGACTGTTCGAGGTCTTAGCTGCGTGTAAAGCGAGGGAAGTAGCTAATAATAAGAACTTTGTACGATGTTGGCTTTGTACCGATATCAGTAAGATTTCTGTGTGTGTGTGTGTGTGTGTGTGTGTGTGTGTGTGTGTGTGTGTGTGTGTTTAGTCACGCAGAACTCTGCCGTGTGTCAGATCATAACTCTCCTCCGTCTGACTTCTCTCTATTTTCTTCAGCTCTGTGTTGCCGTGGCAACGCCGGGGGGGGAGGTTAACCCCAGGTCACCCTCAGCCGAAGGACGGTTCTCCGTGTAAGACAGGAGAACATAGAAGTTAGCTTTAGCATCTGTTGGCCATAAACGCGTGTTTTATGGCGGTAAACAAGAGAGCGCCATTACGGCTTTCTCTCGGCGTAGCGCGCGGACAAAAGGAGCCGCTTTTAAACTTGGAAGTGAATGGATGCGCCGCCTGCTGCCTTCACACCACGGACAGTTTAATTGCAGACCGGAGTTCATGTGCTGAATTTCTGGTCGTGTCAACGGCACAGCAGATGCCTCCGATGGCGCAGTTCACATGGGCGCAACATGGCCGCTCGCACGTCCCACACACTCCGATTCATATTCATTGTTCAGGTGGGCGTTAGACAGCATACGGCATCCCCCCCCCATCACGTCTCTCTTCCTTTTGTCACGGAGGGGAATCTTTTCCACGACTTCGTGTGAACATATTCATCTCCGCATCTCAGGCCTCGGGCATCTCACACCACTGATGCAGATGGGTCTTAGTGCCTGACACGTTTAAGAAAAAAAAATCCCGATCGTAGGAAATAGATACGTCAATGCATATGAATTTATGTAAATAAATTCATTTATTGTTTATTCAATTTTAATTGTATCTCAATATACAGTGGTTCATATGTGTATGTATTTATTTATATAGAACAGTTCTTCCATCAAAATGTATCTCAAAAGTGCTTTACAAAGAAGGAAACAGCATAAGACGAAGCAGAAAGGAAAAAGAAAATATAGTACAAATAAATGGTTCTGATAAAACAGTATAAAATAATATCATGAGTAACTGTAGATGAAGCTGAAACTGTAGTAAGGATCGCTTACTTTTCCCTCAGGGATCGTTAAAGACGCTTCACAGCTTTAATTCTAATCCTCAGGACAAAAAGGACCCGAACACAAACTGAAAAAATATAAAATTTAATCTCCATTACACTCCTGTTTCGTTGTTTTTTAAAAAAAAAAAAGTGTTTCGTTTTGTTTCTTGTCACTTTTCCGTCATCTTCAGGATCCTCACATGACCGCACTGGCAACACTGATTCACTCACTTTTTATTTTGCCGACTTTTCAAGTTTTAAAAATTGCGAAACGTTTGAATGTCGGCGCTGTGAGTTCACAAGTCGACGCAGACTTTTGCGGTTGTGGTGCTTTGAGATGTGAATCGTAAGAAACAAACACTTTTGGTCAAAAAGTAATTAATTAAGAGCTGATTAAAAGCTACATTTTGAAGATGTTAAAATGTTGTGTTGAATCTTTAAAAAGCTCCGATTTTGGACAGAATTCTGTTTTCTTCCTTTTTGGTGTTAAATAATTTTGTCATATCGTTAAACCAGATCTTCTTTCTTTGATTTCGGTTTGAGCGTTTAGGTGACGATCATTTCGCACTCTTCAGCTTATTAATGTGTGGATTCGGCGACGCTGTTTGTTAGTGAAAAGCTTTAGAGTCAGCACTCGTCTTTTTGTCCCGGTTTACTGCGGCATTATTTGTTAAAGGTGTGATGGTGCGTGTCTTTATACTCCGTGTTGTCACACCTGCGTCATGTTGCGGCAGGTCCGTGACGACTAGACTCTTTAAGGTCGCTTATTTTCCTCTTCGTTCATTACCGTCGTCGTTCGCATTGTGAGTGAACAAAGAGGCGAGTCGACGCAAATGTGCCTTTTGAATAAAAGAGTGAAAGGTGCAATAGTGTGGTTTTGTTGTTGTTTTTTTGTAACTTATACTTACTAGTATAATAACCTGGAAATGATGTAAAACATGATGGAAAATGATAGTTTATGCCGTGAAGCTTAGCACAGAAGTATTACATGGCTGAGGAAAGACCCAAGCGTTACAGTCCGGAATGCTTGTTTGTGTTTGGAGGAATTTCCCGTCAATCATTTCACAGAGACTCGTCATCTCGGGCTGAAGTCGGCAAGCGCCCAGCACAGCCAGATAATTCTCCTGTGTGGGGGGAAAAAAATCACTCTGTGTATCGAAAAAAGACTCCAGAGTAAACACTTGAACAGTGTTACACCTTTAAATCTTATTCAGCTCCATGTGTTTAACAGTTCAACATGCTGTCAGACCTGATGATGTCAGATTTTATACAACTCTCCTAATTCTCCTTTAAACACACGGCAACAGCGTTTCTTTGTTGTTATCTGGAATTTTTCATATTTCCAGGCAGACTGTCAGTTCACTTCACTTCCCAGGAAAGAGACGGCTTATTAATTTGGAGGAATACTGCAGACGGACTTCACATGTCGTGTCAAAGATATCGAGTTTTCAGTCTTCACGCTCTGTTAAACAGCTGTTCTCTGGCTTTAGGGAACATCTGGCTACATCTGTAACATCTCACCACATCTTTAAGCACGGGCTCAGTGAGGATTATTGCGTTCAAAAGGCAAACATCTCTCCTCTTAATTCTGGAGCTGCTTTCTTCTTCTTCTTCTTTTTTTTTTCTTCTAGTATAGATGCTAACATTACGCTATCCGCCATAGTTCAGCAAAGACGTCAGCGACTTCAAAGAGCTGATTCAGAAATCACAAAAATGTTTTTTAGGACAAAGCTGGGAAATTTAATCGAACAAGAAAGTCTTTGTCACTTATACAAGTACAGTCTAAGTGACATTTTATTTTTTTTAAGCCTGGAGCCTTAACCACTGAGCCGACCCTGTCATGTCATAATAAATAAATAAATAAATAAATAAATAACAGAGTTATAAAAAGACATCACAGAACCTCTCAGAAAAATGTATTGTGACATAATCTATCTTGATGGATCATCTCCTTTTGGGAGGGATTAAGGAATAATCATGAAGTGGAGTGCTGTTATAGGAAAATAATCAACGACAGGGTGACGTGATGAAGCGGAGTCACCGTCACCACCCTGTAGGCTGATTATTTTCCTATAACAGCGTGTCCTGAAGTGTTTAATTCCTCTTATACCACAGGAATCCGTCAGCAGCTCCATTTTGTAATCGATCAAAGAACGACGTGTACTTTTTATCCGTTTATAGTTACCTTTTAATGTTGTGAAACGAGCTGTTGTCACTTATGTTATAGCAGCTTCCTCTTTCACGAAGATTAAAAAAAAAAACAAACTGCAGCTTGACCTCTTTTTGTACTAGCATGAGCCTATGCAGATGTCTGCCTGGCTGTGATGTAGGTCAGATCCTGTACACAGCGTCACCTCACCGCTCAAGGGCTGCGCATTCGCATGCAGCTGAAGCGGAACGTAATTTTTTAAAATGATGGCGAGAGATGGAGCGAGTAAGTATGTGAGTAATGTTCAGACAGCTTCTCTCATCTTCCTGACGTTGTGTCATGTGGTTCCCGGTCAGGAGGTGAGACGCGGAGGTAGGCATGCCTCTTAATCACTCCACTGACTCACACTGCCAGCTGCCTCTGTACAGCAGTGTCAGTACTCCACCGGAGTCTTACTCAGAGCTCAAAGTCACATGCACTGATTTAATGCCTCGATTACTTCATCCGGAGACGATGTGCATCTGCGCGAAGACATGAACAAGATTACAAGTTCACTTAGAGTCCGTGGTTGTGGTTTCGTCCTGGATGTCACATACGAGTGCTCCAGCGCTGCAGGTGGCGCTGTTCAAAATTCATGACCATTTCTAAGACTACAGGAAGAAGAAGATAGCCACGCCTCAAAGTCATCCATTTTGAAACGAATCACCTTGGGGTAGGCTTGGGACGAATGACGATAGTATCGTGAATCAGACGATTTAAATGTCTGTCGAAAAGCGCCGTGTCTGCAGATTTGAGGTCGACTAAAAATAAATTGTGTTGTATCTCGTAATAAGTGT
Organism: Pangasius djambal; assembly: GCA_022985145.1. NCBI lineage: Eukaryota > Metazoa > Chordata > Actinopteri > Siluriformes > Pangasiidae > Pangasius > Pangasius djambal. The sequence goes on along the minus strand of CM040984.1, from coordinate 26,803,656 downwards.
TTAGCCTGATAGCCTTAAAACCGCTTAAATTAAGAATGTAAACGTGTTGTTTATCAGGGCTACTTCACTACACTAATTTAATCTCCATAGAGTATTTTATATAAGTTTATTTCAATTTTATAATGACCTTAGTTACAGATAATAACGTGTTTATTTACAGTCTCGATCTCGATTTAGCTACAGCTAACTTGTATCCCGCTTCTGGTGTTTTTCTGACGTAACGTGTGCACGGTACCTGTTACGCATGTCTGGCCACGCCCACTTTCTTTTTCTTTTTCATCTTGTAGAAGAAAGACTGAGTCATTACACCAAAATGAATTGCATTTGCGAGTCCTTCGCTATCTTCGAGGCTGGTTTGGGTTTGGTTCCTGCTCTTGAGCTGATGTCACTGTGTGGTGGTGGTGGTGGTGGTGGTGGTGGTGTTTTAGCCTTCGGTACTCATGCCTGTGGTACCTGTGGCACAGAAGAGACGAGTTCTTGAGAATGTGTCCTGTTATAAGAGGACGGAAAAGAAATGCTTTACTGTGTGGTGTGCGAAGATTTTGGTGAATAATGGGATTCATCTCTATATATGAAAGTATATTCAAGGCATATCGCAATCACAGTATGTGCCGCTACCCTGTATCATATACGCTATAAGGAAGTCGATCTCTTGAAACGTTTAACAAATAACTTGCACATCAGGGGAAGAACCCAAAGCTAAAGATTTGATGTACTGCAACGATTACACATATAGTAGAGAATACAGTATACACTGGACATACATTAGCTAGTTTAACATTAATTGATTGTTCAGTAGGAGAGAGCAAGAGAAATATTAGTTTGATTATAAAACCCATTTCTACACATTTAGCTTGAAACTTTGCTTATCCAGATCCAGGCCTTCATGTTGTTCACGTCAAAGCAATTGTAGCAAAAGTATGACGTTAAGAAGTGTCTCTCAACGGATAAGCGTTCTCCCTGAGAGCAAATTTGGCCAAACTGTCAGGGTGGGAGGGGCATACGCTCTGTCCCCCTGTCCATCACAGAGACACTAGCCAATCATGGGCATCTGTGAGATCATGTATGCGGAAGAGGGTAGACAGCACTGTCTTCTGAGCGTATTACGCCGTCCCGTGACGCAGCATGACAGCAGTTGACAACTTCACGTGTCTCAGAGTAATCATGTGATAGCCGTCGATAGCGGTCATATGATGGGGGAGAACTGACTGGTGGGTGGGACTTGGCCAAGATGATATTTTGGAGAAAAAAAAAAAGAAGAATCACAACTGCCGGAAGTGATGAAGACCAAGTGACATGGAGTCTGATGGCGTAGCAATCTGATTTCTAGATGATAAAGAAAATATCAGCAAAAGCATTCACAAAGAATCAGAAAAGCAGAGAATTCACTGAAGGGGAAAGGGCGCTGGATGTGAAAGACGCATTTGCACTTTTACCTTAAGCCGACTTTCTACATTTAGTCAAAGTTTGAATTGTGAAGTGTGAATCCTTGAGGCTTGGATTTCCTCATCTAGAGGAGAAGAAAATTAGCCGATGAGATACGCTACAGATTTTGTGTTCATTTTTTTCCTCTCCTGCTAGGATTTTCTTATTTTCTTGTTAGTAGTTTTCACACCTTTGAATCTGGAAACATTCCGATTTTATGTTTTTTTCATATTGTTGAATATCGTGTCTGAATATTACCTTCGAATATGTAACTGATATTTGGTACTTTTCTCTTAAAATAAATAAAATAAAAATAAACGCCATAGTTATGCTAGGGATCTATTTATAGGTGGTCACACAGAACTTCTGTGTAAACTTTTAGGGCTGTTTTTCAACCTGAGAGGGAGGAACCATGTCATCCTTCTTCCCATATCGTGGAATGTCTCGCTTTAATGGATCTGATGGACTCCGTAAGTGGCTCAAACTCAGACCTTCGTAAGCCGAGAGTTATTTAGGATCCCGTCGAGCCTCGCTGTAATAAATGATAGGAATTTAGGAGCATGCTGTGTGTACTGTTGGCCTCATCTGCAGAATTCTAACTGTGCAGCTATGCAGGAGTGGCAACTGTCTCTGGGGAAATGAATGTTATGTACGGATGTGTGTGTGTGTGAGAGAGAGAGAGAGAGGAAAAGAACAAGTGTGTGTGTGTGTGTGTGTGTGTGTGTGTGTGTGTGTGTGTGTGTGCGCACTGTGCAGGAGTGCAGCAGCTGCAGATGCAATCCTCACACTGTCAGTGCTTGCTCAAATAAGCAGCACTCTTTGACTCAGAACCAAACATGAAGCCCTGAATAGTTCCACTGAGGAAATCCGTTGAGTATTAGACGCTAAAACACTCTAAACAACCCAAAGTTTGTGTGTTTATGTCCATCCTCCAGCCTGGTTGTGATTGGTCTCACCTGCTGCAAAGGTATTTCGTGCTAATAATAACCACATGCTTTACTACGTAAGTCTTATAGTATGGCAACAACTGAAACAAGCTAGTTCCTGTTTTTACTTACGTTATAACAGCTATAAACTGTCCTTCCCTCAACAGCCTCTTTCTCTCTCTCTCTTCGCTTTTGTGAAAAACCGAAAAGCGTAAAAACTCCTCTGACCTGAAGATGTCGGAAAACTTACTGACCAATCAGAATCCAGAACTCAGTAGTGCTGTGGTGAAAAAAGCAACAACACAAACCTGTCACAGTTTTATATATATTTTACTTAGAATTAGTGTCGGAGATCCTCGTAGTTGTCATTTGTTAACCAACATGAGGAGAGATAAGGGATAATCAGGAGCTTGTATGGATGGTCAACGTTGCTGAACACACACACACACACACACACACACACACACACACCAGAGACCTTGCTCTGTCTCTCTCATACACATTCAACAAAACAACACATCATCTGACCTTTAGCTGTGTGTTAGTTATGTGCCTGAAATTAAATATGACCTCATGTGAGAAGCAAAAAATATACATATACATCTGAAATTAAAATATATATATATTTAAAAATTTTAGCAAGTCATCTTCTTATTGATTTTATCAGACATTACTGACATTACATTCCTGGAATAAGCTGTTCCAAGAATAATCTCTCCTCAGTGACATGACGAACTGATTTTTTTTTTACACACTCTGTCCTGTATTTATCTCACAATTGTTTTTTTAAAAACCGTCAATCCTGCGTGATTCACCCAGCAGACGGACCCCATCGCCATCGCCCCGAAAACGCTCCGCAGGGGGCCGAATCGCTTCCAGCTCACTCCGCAGCGTGACGGGAGACACTGCCGTTCCGCTTGTTATCCAGCGACAGAGCTCTCCGAGACATGGCCTGATTTTAAACGACAAGCCGAGCCCGAGGTCACTGGAACCAAAACACCATTTCGCTTTCTGCGTTTGCTTCACTGGCTTTTCGGATTGCACGCTCCGGATTTTTAAAAAAAAAAACAGACAGGAAGGGTTTCTCCTGATAGTGGTCACGATATTTTTTTACGTGTTTTACCTGTCATTTGCAGGAGGCAGAAATAAACTGACTAATTGCTCTTCATTAGGGCTGAAGGATGCTGTCTGTGATTCGTAAACAGGATGTTTGCACACCAAAATAGATGCAGCTTATTTGTTTGCAAAAAAAAAAAGCGTACGAGTTGAAAAATGTCCATCGGGCAATAGGGTTTTTGTTTTTCCCTTTCTGATTCAGTGTAAAAACAAACAAACCAAGCACCCTTTAAAACAACATGAATGAAAACTAAAATGTAAACTTTGCTAAACGTGTGTGTGTGTGTGTGTGTGTATATATATATAATATATATGTATATATATATACAGGACGTTATATGTATACGGGATGCCGTGTGAAGTGGCAGAACAGCTCAGAGTCAGAGCTCCCAGTGTGTGTTTACTCTGTGCTCTCAACCCTCTCTCTCGCCTAGTGATCGCCTCTTTGTGTTCAGGTCCACTGAGCAAAGTACAGCTGATGACATGCACTCAGGGTTTAGGTTTCTGGGTCCTAGTGCACGTCCACTTCACTGATAATGAGCTATTTTGGTCCACAGAACGTGTGATTCATATTGTTGACCTCGTTCAGTTTTCTAGAACAGTACAAGATGCCACATTTTTGTCGTGTAAGAACGTTCATACCAAAAACCTGTGAGTTAATCAGAGTGATAATAAATGTCTCGTGTGTTTTCTCCCCCCTGAATGTGGACCGGTGCCGTGTTGGAACGTCCTGCAGCAGGAGTCAGCCCAAGGTAATCTAATCTATGAGCGCTCTTTCGTGTATCCTACCTCATAAATCAATAATATGAGCAGATGAGCAGGCGTTTACCTTTTAATCTTTTTTTTAATCTCAGGACATTTTTCTGTCTTTTAGGCTTTTGCGTACGATTACTGCTTCTGGTCCATGGACGAATCTGAAAAGGAAAAATATGCAGGTATTGTTAGGACACTGTCCTGTCTCTTCTGCCAGATCTGCCAAATTTTTACACGTACTGCTTAAGAGCTCCACGTTTCAACATCAGAGTGTGCTGCAATGAGCCGTTTTTACTCCAGAAAATGTGCCAAACCCCCCTCGATAAAACGGCTTCATGAGCTCTCCGGTTTTAACTGACAGCCACCAGGAAGCCCCGCCCCCTTCTCCACATCTCGCATTAGTATTGATTTGTGTAAACATATTGGGGCGCTTTATTTATTTTACCACACTGTGTTTACAGACAATTTTTGTCTGAGTCTTTTAAATAATTAACTTTATGCGTTTTTATAAATAAACACAACAGAGCACTTATAGATTAACCAACGTTAACGTGAGAGAAGGAAACATGAAAAAACTTATTGTAACATATAACATAGGGACTTAATATTGGAACGTGTTAAAATTATTTATTAAATGATTGTGTTTAAGAGGACTATAGTCTCGACTCCGCCCACATAGGAGGAGCTGGATCAGGTGTTTTTGTTCTGCAGCGAGGGGTTCCTGTGTTAAACTCTAATAAACGGACAAAAATTGCACTTTTGAACTGAAAAAAAGACACAAATCATGTGACCTAGTGAAGATTTAATAGGCTCACGATATGATGTCGAACATCCTGTAAGTAATCTAATGGAAATGATAATCAGGAAGTGATTTAAAATGCTCAGCGCTTTCCTGCGGCGGACATTTTGAGCAGCAGATCGACCGCGCAAATGTCTGCTACGTGGAAACATTTCCCCGATTTCTACGAGGAACATCAGACAAGCGATTTGTAAAAGAACTATGTAGAAAATTTGCCAAGATTTCACATGATGCTTCTTCAGGGTCGGCAGGTCTGCTTTTATAAACAGGTTTCTTTGCACTCCACCTGAGTAGTAATGATTTCTATTACAAACTCAGAGAGGTTTTTATAGCGCAGCAAAAAATAGTGCCTTTCTAAGTATATATCCAAGCAAGCAAAGGTGTGTTTATAGCTGATTTACGGGTCGTTCTGAGGGACTGTCGCTTCTTTAACCCTTTATTTGCAGGACAAGACATCGTGTTTCAGTGCCTCGGGGAGAGTCTGTTGCACAACGCCTTCCAGGGTTACAACGCCTGCATCTTTGCGTACGGGCAAACCGGTGAGAGACGCTCGAACACAGCCACATCCTCCCACAATGCCACTGGTGCATCGGTTCTGTCTCAGTCATTTATTTTACACCCGAGTCACTACCAAGTCCAATTCTGACCAGATTCATCTCTAACAGCGTCTCAAATTTAAAGACAAATTTAAACTGACTTTTTTTTTTTCTCCTTTGTTAGATGCTCATGTGGGAGAAAAAAAACATATTAAACGATATTATATCATTATTATATCACCTCCTTTTTTCCCCCCACACTTCAGCTGTCACATTCATGATTTCCTGTCATTTTTGGGTCGTGTTGTTTTTGAATAAAAAAAGATTTTTATTTTTAAATTATTATTTAAAAATAAACGTAATTATTTGAAGCAGCTGATGTGATTTTATACTTCTGCAGAATTTTAGTTTTTTCCCTATTCAGTGTATTTTTTTTAACGTTTAGTTTTTGTGTACATTTTTAAAAAATATATTTTAGACATTAATTAAAGAATGATAAACAGATTATTTTTGCATTTATAAAATGCAACACTGCTGTATTGCTGACTGTTTGTGAGCAAATCTCAATATTATGATGCACTCGTTGTGTTTCGTAGTGACGACTTCTAGTATTGTAATATGATATTTTTGTCATATCGCCCAACCCTACTTCACATCATTCGTTTAGGCAAGACCTGTGTGTGTGTGTGTGTGTGTGTGTGTGTGTGTGTGTGTGTGTGTGTTTCAGCTAGCTAGGGGTCATTAGAGGTTGTTAACTGAAATATTAAGGATGTCGGTGGATGTGAGTCATTCTAAGATGACTGGAACATTCCTGGATAATTTCCTGAAAAGTGTGCCAACCCTGAAAGTGTATCTTCCTATACACTGATTAAAGTCTCTGTGTGTGTCTCTCTCTCTCGCTCTGTGTCTCTCTCTCTCTCTCTCTCTCTCTGTCTCTGTGTCTCTCTCTCTCTCTCTCTCTCTCTCTCTGTGTCTCTCTCTCTCTCTCTCTCTCTCTCTCTGTCTCTCTCTCTCTCTCTCTCTCTCTCTCTCTCTCTCTCTCTCTCTCTCTCTCTGTGTCTCTCTCTCTCTCTCTCTCTCTCTCTCTGTGTCTCTCTCTCTCTCTCTCTCTCTCTGTCTCTGTGTGTCTCTCTCTCTCTCTGTGTGTGTGTGTCTCTCTCTCTCTCTCTCTCTGTGTGTCTCTCTCTCTGTGTGTCTCTCTCTCTCTCTGTCTTTGTGTTGCTCTGTCTCTCTCTCTGTGTCTGTCTGTCTCTCGCTCTGTGTCTGTGTCTCTCTCTCGCTCTGTGTGTGTCTCTCTCTCTCTCGCTCTGTGTCTGTGTGTGTCTCTCTGTCTCTCTCTTTGTCTCTCTCTCTGTGTGTGTGTGTCTCTGTCTCTCTCTCTGTGTGTGTTTGTGTGTGTGTGTGTGTGTGTGTGTGTTTGTGTGTGTGTGTTTGTGTGTGTGTGTGTTTGTGTGTGTGTGTGTTTGTGTGTGTGTGTGTCTCTCTCTGTCTCTGACCCCTCCGTGTGTGTGTGTGTTGTAATGTAGGCTCGGGGAAGTCGTACACCATGATGGGTTCGGCAGACCAGCCGGGTCTGATCCCGCGTCTCTGCAGCTCGCTGTTTGAGCGCACGCTGCAGCACCAGCGAGAGGAGGAGAGCTTCACCGTGGAGGTCTCTTACATGGAGATCTACAACGAGAAAGTTCGGGACCTCCTCGACCCTAAGGGGTGAGGATCAGCACATGACCGCGAGCACTGCTCTCATTTCTTATATCATTGCTTAATATTTTCGAGGCATTGACCAGTAACAAGCTGCAAAAACTGTTCACCCTACACCTCCCTGTGAATCAGCCGTGACTGTAGAAACGATAACGATATTAGAACGTGTGAATTAATGTCAATTTGGAGCTGCGCTGCTGTCAGAGCTGCTGTCGTAGAAAAATTAATCACCATCTGACCAATCACAATCCATCCGTCAATCATTTCACATGAAACCGATCGCTCAAACAAGCTGCTTCTTTACCGCTGGCGCTCATGCTGATTGATTTAACTTCACCGTGTCTTCACAGGAGTCGTCAGGCTCTGAAAGTGCGAGAACACAAAGTCCTGGGGCCGTACGTGGACGGACTCTCTCGGCTTGCCGTGGCGAGCTACAAGGTAAAAAGTCTTGTATCGACAAGACGAGCAGTGCGAAAAGTCATTACAGAACCGTTACTATTTTAAGCCAACATGTTTTCACAGCTGCTTGTGCAATATGTTTCACAAATATGTTCAGGTGATGTTGGATTTTAATATTGTTTTCACTCAAGCGAAAGGAAATTAACGTCTAGAAAACATAACTTGAAAAAACTGCACGTTATACAGTTGCTTAATTATTTATTTTAAGTCTTTTTTTTATTCATGTGCTCTGAGCTTTCTGATTTTTTTTTTTTTTCCCTTATTTGCTTTTTTTTTTTTTTTTTTTTAATACACTGTATATATCGATATTTCATTAAAGTAAGGAATAAAATACTCTGTGTGGTGCTGTTATAGGAAACTCATCAACGACGGGGTCGTTATTTTATTATTTTGCTCCGGGGTGCTTTATTCCTCTTATACCACCACAATTTCCCAACAGTTGCAATTTTTATTTATTAAAGAACAACATGGCGTACTTTTTTGTCTGTTATAGTCAGACTCAACGTTGTGGAAGGTCCATGAAACAAGGTATCAAGTTAGAATTTCTCACTTACTCTATAGCAGCTATAAACAGTCCTGCTCTCACCAGCCTCTCTTTTTTTTTCCCTCTCTATTAAGAAGTAAATAAGACCAAAAAAAAAAAATAGCTCGTTATGTAACCAAAGCAGAAACTTCTTTATCCTGAAGAAAACTTAAAATCTCTGATGGTTACAAAGCACTGACACTGGAGACTCCTTCCATAAATATTAAATAAAAACTTCACCATATCAACAATCAGATTTTTAAAAGTTTTTTTTATACACATCTGTTTTTGTGGAGCGTCTGCCGTACAAGTCCCTGTGAATGAGCTGTTACTATAGAAACAATAACGTATTAATATAAACCTGTGATTCGCAGCTGCGCTACTGTCAGAGCTGCTGTTACAGAAAATTAATCAACACCTTCTGACCAATCAGAATCCAGACTTCAACAGCGCTGTGGTTTTAAAGACTGTTATATAGAATATTTTAGAATGACGTTAAACTGTGATCTTTATCTAGGTGAGAAACACCATTTGTTGTTGTTGTTGTTGTTGTTGTTGTTATTATTTACGCAGGTTTAGTTCAGATTTAGTGTCATTAACGGAGAAGTGCTGTATATAAATGATTAACAAACGTGATATTTAAGAAATTGTCTCCTCCTCTCTGTTCATTTCCCTACAGGACATCGAGTCGTTAATGTCCGAGGGGAATAAATCTCGCACCGTGGCCGCCACCAACATGAACGAAGAGAGCAGTCGCTCCCACGCCGTTTTCAACATCATCCTCACACACACACTCCGAGACCTGCAGTCCGGGGTAAGGCCCAGCCCCGATGACCTCATCGCTCCTTCCGTGTTTGCCTTTCTCTTTATCAGCTGCTGTTAATGCAAATGAGCTTTAACTCTGTCTGTTCCTTTCAGTTTTACATGGAGCTTGACTTTCCTTTTACACCAGGACCAATTGTCCCCAAACTAACACACCGGGTTAAGTGTGAAAGTAATTCTGGCTTCCTTCATTTCTGCACATCAGTCATGTTTTTTTTTTTTTAATATATAGGAAGATGCGTAACCATTTTTAATTAAAAAAAAAAAATATATATGTATTAGTATTAACTGTTGTGATGAGAAATAAACACACTAGGGTTATCAGATTATTGTAAAAACTAGTATTCGTACTTTTAATTATTATTTAAACGCTTTCGAATATTAATAAATGAACATTAACACTAATACTACACTTTTTCACAGAAACTGAAGAAAGTGAAAAAATGGAGTTTGCTTTATTATTATTTTTTTTTAAATCAAGGAACATCATGAGGGAGCAGTATTCTAATTTTATTATAAACTTTAATGTTTCATTATTATTCGTTATTTGTTTAAATGATGAAAATAGCTTCCTAGTTATTACATATGCTCGCTACAAAAGACATGACAATTATGTTTAAACTTTTATTCTGAGAAAGTCTGTAAGTAGTAGGGTTTTTTTTTTTTTTTTTTTTTTTTTTTCTTCCTTCCTTCTATGGTTATTGAACTCACTATTCCACCACGCAGCTACGAATAAAAACTACTAGCATGGACATGAAATCTGCTTGTCCTGGGTTACTGATTTGTCCACTCCGGATTGAGAATCATTTCACAGTTTCACCCTGACTCTGAATCGAACGAGTCAGATTTTGAGGTGCCAAAAGATTCCCGTTCTTATTATTCAGCTAATCATCGAGGAAGTTGGGTGAAATCGTACAGCCCACGAACACGCGTGAAGCTTTGAGAGCTGGCCCTCCAATCGCAAGGAAAATCGATGAATAAGTCATGCCGTTTCCTGACTCGAGTGTCTGCTGATCTCAGTCCCATGTGCTCGTGTCACCGTGTCCCTCTGCGCTGCCTGTTTCATTCGCTATCCGGTTAAGATCGCTTGCCTTCCAGATCAATAATTCAGCAGCGACTGAAGCGTACCTATGAATCAACTGCAGCGTTCTTTTTCAGCGTGGTGCCCTGAGCACAGAGCTTTTGTCCCCAGTGCTTTGACAAGGACACAACATTACTTGGTATTTTACATGCAAAGGTCATGATTTGAATTTCAGAGCAGGTGTGGCTCTCTGATTCATTTTGGCTGCGCTGTAATTTCCTCCAGCACTTTACTGCTCATGATAATGGGAGAGATAAAGGGAGTGATTGTGTCTGTAGTAATGTCTGTGCTCGTCTGTCTGTCCGTTCTTCATAAGGCAGAGGGGAAACAATGGACACTTGTGTCCTGTTTGGCATGGCCTAGGTAACGAGTTCACGCTCAGCTGGGGAATTCAGCCTAATTTGGGCAGTAGGATCATTCCAGCTCAGACCTGCAAACATGAACATGTATAAAAAAGGAAATCAAAGTGACCACTGTACAGACTGCTGGATCTTTAGTTTGCTTTTTCCTTTTTTTAGTTATTAAGGCTCTATTTATATGGTCTTAAGATCAACACCAATAGGATCTTGTGATACTCCGGGGTGAGACTAGCACCACAGTTTGTTTCTGATTGGTTAAGCGTATCACCATATATGCTGACCAACCCCGAGTTGTTTTTTGTTGGTGCTGTCAAAATCATCAGACATGCCAACATCTATGGTTTAAATGTATTATTTACAGTTCTTTGCCTCCTGTATTTGCTACAGCAATACTGGAGACACCTGAAAGCTATACTTTTGAGCTTATATTAGCAATCAGACCAAATGAGAACAAAAAGTTCACCTGGTGGAAGAGCCACTTCACTGAAGGGGAAAGGACATGAGACGTGAAAAGGTGTGCGTTTGTCCTTTGAGCCAAGAGAAGCCAAGGAGGCAGGACTGGGCTCAGTTTAAAAAAAAAAAAAAAAAAAATGGAGCATATATTTATTAATTAGCATTAACTCTAAATTTTTCCATGCTGTCTTAATGTTAGTTGTTGCACATAAAAAAAAAAAAATAGCATCTTGTCCACCGACATACTTGGCGATTTAGATTTTAAACTAAAATTCATGTTCTTAACAGTGCGTTGAAAATTTAGAACATTTTAATTTCATCACATTACAGATTTTATCCGAGATTTTCATTGGCACGATATCTCAAGAACAAGTGGTTGAATGTTTGTAGGATTTATTTGGGATTATCACCAGCAGATGAACTGAGTTTAGGTTTTGGAATTAATCCAAACAGGGTCAAGGTCACAGCAAGGTCAAATGCCTGAAATAATTTTTATTCAGTACCTTCTTTGCTATATGAAGGAATTGTTTGTAGTGGACTCATCATCAAGTTCTACTTGTTCCTCTTGTAGTCATCATTAACATAATTTGCACTTTCCAGTATGGCCAAATCTTGAACGTAACAATGGTGTAATGGTGTGTGCACTGGAATAACGAAGTCTGCTTCAGTTGGTGGAAAATAGAGTGTTGGCGCTGGTCATGTTTCTGAATGTGCCATGGAAAAACACCCAAAGCGAAGAATTTGATTTAACTTCTCTTTCTTTCTCTCTGTTTGTCTGTCCATCTCTCTCTCTCTCTCTCTCTCTCTCTCTCTCTCTCTCTCTCTCTCTCTCTCCAGACCAGTGGGGAGAAAGTGAGTAAGCTGAGTTTGGTGGATTTGGCTGGAAGTGAGAGAGCAGCTAAGACTGGTGCGGCTGGTGAGAGGCTGAAGGAAGGCAGCAACATTAATAAGTACATACACTCGACTTCTTTCCATAACTCTCTTCGTTCCTTTTATGGCTACATTCACATTGCAGCATTCAAATAGCACAAATCTGTTTTTCCCTAAATGTCAAACAAATCTAATTTTCTCCAGAGAGAGTTGAACAAAAATTTTTTTACTTGATTTGTGTGTAATGCTTTTAACAATAGACATTGCCACAAAGCAGCTTTACAAAGATCTGGATTTTGATCTGGGTCCATAGTGAATATTACAGTATACAGGTGCAGAAGAGTAAAGACAAACAGTACCGAGTGTGTTGGAAGGATGAGCATACTGTGAACAAGAGTCCTGGGATAAGCACTGGACAACATTTATGGTTACAGTAGTGACTCTTAGGTAAAAATCTACAGCATTTCCGCAAATATCTAAAGATTGAAACTGTGTCTTAGTCCTGGATGCTAATTGGAAGGCTGTTCCATAGCTGGGGGGTTTTGTAGGAAAAGGTTCTGGCTGTGCCCTAGTCTTTATTCTAGGTACTAATAAAGAACCTGCATCTTTTGAACCGTGTGCATTGCTTATCAGAATTTCACTACAATCAGGAGCCACTACGATAAGGGCTCTTTAGATATCTGATATGAGGCCAGTTCATGTGTTTTATTTGCTTTTGTCATGTTCCCCATGTCTTGGCTCAGTAAGAGCTGAAATAACTCTGCGTCTGGCCTTTTTTGGCTTCCTTTCCTTCACCCTGATCCAGAACAGCTCCAGAGCGGATAAGCTTTGTGATAAAAGCTCGCGCTGCCCAACTGCTTACACACTGATGGATTCGCTTGCTGATATGAAATTTTTGAATCATTTAAGTGAATGTAGCCAAAGACGCTTTCAGCTATTTCATCTATTTTTGTTCTGTTTACTTGTTAAATGATTCATAGGTCTGATTATAGCCAGAGTTTCTAAATAATAGTGTTATTGTAAAGTGTAAGTGGTTATAGGATTTATTTGATTGGTGACGTGGCTGTTGTCTCTGGCACTCCAGACATGAGAAAATAGCAAGCTCAAAAGTTGTTGATTTTTAGGTGGTGAATAAATTCTGGGAAGAGCCCTGCTTTGCTGTGTGTGTGTGTGTGTGTGTGTGTGTGTGTGTGTGTGTGTGTGTGTGTTTCAGGGAATGTGTGTGGGCACAGACGGATACTGTACCCTCTCTCTCTCGCTCTCACACACACTCACTCTCTCTTACTCTCTTTTTCTGGTGCACTGGGCAGGTCTTTAACCACACTGGGGCTGGTGATCTCAGCGCTGGCTGACCAGGGTGCAGGAAAGAACAAGAGCAAGTTTGTGCCTTACAGAGACTCCGTGCTCACATGGCTGCTTAAGGTAACTGACACATTAAGAAAAATTTCCACCATGTTTCCCAATTTTCTTTTTTCTTTCCCCAGTACACACTGTATGGATTCCCTGAAAATGTATGGATCACGTGAAAAATGAAGAAAATGTCATGGAAATATTAGCGACGTCCTGGGAAGGTTTAAAGATTTTCAAATTATAGGACGTCGTCTCGTAAATGCTGCGTGAGAACTTTCTTTGCGGCGAAAGTGTGCTAAAATATGCAGCTGTATTTTCATCCCCTCTGTAGGAGTAGTTTCTTGCAGCGTTTCTTGTGCTCTACAAGTGCAAGCCATTATTTATAATGCACTTATACCAGAGCAGTGTTAAATTCTGGATTCTGATTGGTCAGAAGGTGTCGCTCTGACAGTGTTGCTCAGGTGCACATCTCAGGTTTATATTAAAATGTCATCGTTTCTATAGTAACAGATCCTTCCCAGGGACTTGTACAGTGGACGCTCCACATAAACAGATTCAGAAGCGTGCGTAATCTTGATATGGTGAAGTTCTCTGTAAGGAGGTGTTTAACATTTATGGAAGGAGTCTCCAGTGCCAGCACTTGAGTAAGCCAGAGGTGACTGAGGCAGGGGGAAAAACTCCCTGAGACGACATGCGGAAGAAACCTTGAGTGGAACCAGACTCATGAGGGAACGCTTCCTCATCTGGGTGATAACGGATAGTGCGATTATGAGTCATTACTCATCCACAGCTGTATATTGTAGTCACGCGGTGCTACGTGTAAATGATACTGAAAAGATCTTAAGTACGAGCATCAGGGTCGTTTTTGATTTCATTAGAGTTTTCACTTTTAAGTCCTGCATATCATTGGATCACTTTCCTCTAACCCCAGGACAGTTTAGGAGGAAACAGTCGGACCGCCATGGTGGCCACAGTGAGTCCGGCCGCCGATAACTATGAGGAGACCCTGTCCACGCTGCGCTACGCCGACCGCGCCAAGAGCATCGTCAACCACGCCGTCGTGAACGAGGATCCCAACGCCAGGATCATCCGAGAGCTGAGGGAGGAGGTGGAGAAGCTCCGGGATCAGCTCACACAAGCAGAGGTACAAACGATAAGCAGGCGTTTTTAAAGGAGCACTTTCAGGGCTGGAAAAATGCAAACAGAATTCTAAAATAAATGGGTTCATATGGGTTCATAAGGCTTATTTTTTTCCTGGAATATTCCAGTATGACATGTTTGTGCATCAGTGTAATCTCAAAAAAGCTAGATTATGATTACTGTGTGTGTGTGTGTGTTTTTCCTCAGTCCATGAAGGCTCCGGAGCTGAAGGAGAGGCTGGAGGAGTCCGAGAAGTTGATCCAGGAGATGACGGTCACCTGGGAGGAGAAACTGAGGAAGACGGAGGAGATTGCGCAGGTAACCATCACACACCGGTAAAGGTGTACTGCGCTCAGCCTCATCACTGCCTCTGTATTCTATACAGACTCTAAAATGGTGACTTGGGTAAAATGAAGTTACTCTTTCCCTGTTCAGGAGAGGCAGAAGCAGCTGGAGAGTCTGGGCATCTCTCTGCAGTCGTCAGGGATCCGTGTGGGAGAGGATAAATGCTTCCTGGTCAACCTCAACGCTGACCCCGCCCTCAACGAACTGCTGGTTTACTACTTAAAGGTACACACACACTCTGGATTTCTGTACGAAACTTTTGGCAAACGATCACCTTTTTGTATAGCAAACAATCTTTGAACCTGCTTTGACATGTAATTAGAACCTTGTAACATCGACTCCTACAGCCTTAAGGAAGATAAATGCATTCCGGTGTGTTTACAGTTCATCTCGTGGCCTGTTGTGCAGTCTGTTATGCAAACTATGAATAATTGTTGACTTTCCAGTGTCTACATGTACTTCACCAGAATTTGATATTAAAATGCGCAGGGCTGATCTCAGGTCAAGCTTGTGTAAGATCTCAGGTGGCAGCAGTCCTGATTCTTAGAGCTCGCGCTGTTGAGTTTAGTTGCGCTTGAGTGGTGTCGCTATAGATATAGCAAACATACTGGAAACTGCTCTGCTGCTTACTGCTAACTGCTTCATCTACATTAGCAGTGGTTGGCAAAAAGTCACTCGGGAGCCAGCGCAAATCTATGAGGCGATGCAGCTATACCCCACTCTCTTTATGTGCAACTGATTTTTTTTTCTCCTGCATATTTCTGCCCATCACAGATGATGTAAATGTGAATATAAACGTACTATCAGTACTCTGATTCAGTCCAGGGTTAAAAGATTTTAACGTTTTACTGCTCTTGATGCTTTTATGAGTACTACATACAGTTAAAATAACTATAATAATGGACTAGTGATTATAAACCAGAGTTATATATATCAACAATAACGAGATTACATAAAATCAACAACACCACATTCCTCATAAATTGATCAAGTAAAATAATCTTAGCTAAGGTTGATGTAAAGCTAAAGGAGTTCCTTCATGAGGAACAGCCCAGCTGACGAACTACTAATCCTGTGACACAACTAATCTTACCGAACCTCACGTGACGCACCACACATTAAAAACATGACTGTAGGATAAAGAGAAGCTAATTTGTTTTAAACCTTCACTTAAACCTGTGTTAACTCCAGCATAAAGTTCTTCATAAAATGAAGCCACGCACATTCTTAGTGAGTGAAGTGAATCAGATTGATCTAATTCATGAACTCAGCTGGTGTTTGGACATGCACTGTGTTTATCACATTTCTGTCTCATGTTTCCTATCATGCACACTGCATTCCCTGGAAACAGTTTTTGATTCACATAAAATAGATAGTAGTTGATTAGTCAGTCTGTGTGTTGTGGTGTGGTGAGTCAGTAGCTGATGTGGGATTGCTGTTTGCAGGAACACACGATGGTGGGCTCGGCAGACTCGCAGGACATTCAGCTATGCGGCATGGGCATCCAGGCCGAGCACTGCGTCATCAACATCACTCCCGAGGGAGCGGTTTTCCTCAATCCGTACAAAAATTCCAGGTAGTTCAGCATACGGCCTTCCTACAAAAATCTGTTCTTTTAACTACAAATGGACTGACACTATGAGTAAACTCAATGGTTTACAGAAACAAGCTCTGTAAGTATCTGGTGTGATGATGTCCTGCCGATGTGTTCTCGCAGGACGTGTGTGAACGGCTCTCCAGTCACGAGCCAGCAGCAGCTTCACCATGGCGACCGCATACTGTGGGGCAACAACCACTTCTTCAGGTCAGAGTCATCACCACGTCAAAGGAACCTGACTGGTTGATGTTTATTCCCTGTTGTAAGTGGTTTCATGGTCGTATGCCCTGCAGAATAAACCTTCCGAAGCGGCGTCCTCGTCCTGCAGCCGAGGAGGAGGAAGGAGAGGGAGGCAACATGAAGAACAGCAACAGCAGCGAGCAGCTGGACGCAGATGGAGACACGGCCAGCGAAGTTTCCAGTGAAGTCAGCTTCAGCTACGAGTTCGCACAGACCGAGGTCATGATGAAGGCACTGGGGAGTAACGGTGAGTCCAAAAACGAGAAATAATAAACATCGCGTCTGAACAAGTTCCAAAAAAGATTTAGGATTTAAACTGTTGCCCAGTTGCAGTGAGCCCGTGTCCACTGTAGCCTCAGATTCCTGTTTTAGGCTGACAGAAGTGGGACTAGATGTGGTCTTCTTCTGTTGCAGCCCATTCTAGCCAATGTGGGGTGCATTCTGAGATGCTTTTCTGCTCACCACGATTGTAAAGAGTGGCTGTTTGAGTTACCGTAGCCTTCCTGTTGAATCCAGTGAATTACGGTTATGCCAAAGCATGTACTCTATCGTCTGATCAGTCAGATCAGTCATAGTGACTCTCTTTCTCCTTCTCTCTCTCTCTTACTCTCACTCTCTCTCTCCCTCTTTCCCCCTCAGACCCCATGCAGGCTGTGCTTCAGAGCCTGGAGCGACAGCACGAGGAGGAGAAGCGCACGGCCCTGGAGCGCCAGCGGCTAATGTATGAGCAGGAGCTGCAGCAGCTGCGCAAACGGCTCACCCCCGAGCGGCAGAGCATGCAGACCCAGCAGCACTACCGCAGCATGGAGAGACTCAGCCTGGGCGGGGCGTCATCATCTCGTCTGCGCCAGTGGAGTGAGGAAAGGTAAAGTGTATACCGAAGTCTCATTATATCTTTCTTCCCGACCCCCCCCCCCCTTCTTCCTCCCAGCATGGGAGACTCAATTAGACACTTTTTAGTTGTTATAGAGGTTAATGATATGGTTGGGAATCTCTATCTTAATAATACGGTTATAAAATTAGTTTTTATAGCTTTGATGCGTCACTATTTTTGATTTTTAAACCACAAATTATGATTTTTGTCTGTTCATAAATGAGTCTTTGAGACTGTTATTCACTGCTAGACTATAGAGTTTGGTTAAACAATGAAGCATTCCTCCAGAATAGTTGTTATAATTGACGTACAAGTTGTAACCTGTTCTTTAGGGATGTTGTAGCTTTCTTCATGAAAATGATTTGACGTCACAGTCACAGTTAAGACCTGAATGAGAACGGAGAGTAAGGAATCATGCTCATATATTTGTCAATTCCGTCGATACGGCTGCAGGGAGGCGGTGCTGACGCGGAGTTTGCGGAAACTTCGGGAACAGATCGTAAAAGCCAACCTTCTGGTGCAGGAGGCGAACTTCATCGCCGAGGAACTGGATAAGAAAACCGAGTACAGAGTCACTCTGCAGATTCCTGCCGCTAACCTCAACGCCAACAGGAAGGTAACTCCCCCTTCAGCCATGCTGAGTGTGCAGGGATTATCCCTACGCTCACAATAGCAAGCACACAGTGACAGATGATTCACTTCCTGTGGATTTCCGGGGAACAAGACAGGAGATATTAGAGCCGAGATCTCATTTTATGCAGATTGGTTGAAGGTAAAGTAACAATCCGGAAACTCTAGTAAATACTTGGTACTTATTCTAGTCTGGAAAGAATGGAAATTTAAAGCGAGTGTATTTTTAAAGGTAAGGTTTTAAGTATGTTGTCTTTAGGTATTGACCTGTTCTCTGCACTAACTCAGCCTCCCCTAACGTAATGTACAGTTTATTACGTTTACAAAACCGTGTAACATAGAAAGTTCTTGAAATGGTCAGGAGGTTTTCCTTCAGGAAAGAGCAAGAACCTTGGAGTTGCCTGATGTCCTTCTCAACTCTCTTCTTTAGTTCCTTCCTGCATTTGGTTCCTATTTAGTGGCACAAAAAACAAATGTTGCTAGTCTCTCGCTAGTGTAATAATAATAATAATAATAATAATAATAATAATAATAATAATAATAATATAAACCTTATAATAGCACACTGTTTATATACTAATATAATGTAAAATGTAAACCTTATGATAGCACACTGTTTATACCTAGCAGCAGATTCAAAAAGGATTTCATGGATGTGTGTGGCAGCCTGGGAAAACCCTTCTAGCGTTCTACGTTCTTCTCATTCTAGCATATTAAAGTAACAAACCGAATGTATTAGGCTTATGTCATTTTTCGCTGTGGCATCCAACTTCTTGATCAAAGCGTGACGTTCACAGTGAGAGAAATTCTCACTTTGTTAGCAAGGTTTCGGACATCTTTACTGTTGTGCACGACTGTGTTCGTGTCGTTTTGGTGAATTATATTTATGGTTTCTTGAAATCGAGGTGTACAAGTACATTACAAACACAAAAACCCAATTTCTCCAAATACAGCCACAGCACCTACATTCCTCACACTTTCACAGAATGCCGCACACGCCGTGCCATGCCGTAGTGCATCACCTCCTCCGTTTGTGTCCTTGTAGCGTGACGCTGTGCTGAGTGAACCTGCCATCCAGGTGAGGCGGAAAGGTAAAGGCAAGCAGATCTGGGCTCTGGAGAAGATGGAGAACAGGCTGGTGGACATGAGGGAGCTCTATCAGGAGTGGAAGGACTACGACGAGGATAATCCCGTACGTCCTTTACAGCAGGGATATCATCGGTATCTCAGTGACGTCATTTTAATCATCGTTCTCTCGTATACCTCACAGGTGATGCGCTCATACTTCAAAAGGGCAGACCCTTTCTTCGACGAGCAAGTCAATCACAGTCTGATCGGAGTGGCTAATGTCTTCCTGTCCTGCCTGTTTTATGACGTGAAGCTGCAGTACGCCGTGCCCATCATTAACCAGAAAGGAGAGGTGCGATTACACGGAGAGCGCTGACCCTCCACTGAATTAGAATTACTATTATTAATGATATTGATGAATCCATTGGCTGTGTGTGTGTTTCAGGTGGCAGGACGGCTGCATGTGGAGGTCGTGCGTGTCGCTGGAGGTGTAGAGGACGGCATGGCTGGCGGGGAAGACGGGGACAGCAGTCCTGAGGGAGATCTGCTTGAGCGCAAGCTCGTCTGTATGGTACGCGTTAAAGGAACGTTGTGATGTGAGATTCATTAGACTCATAGCTTCTGTACAAAAGCAGTACAGCAAAATTCAGACACTGGGATTGTTTCGGCTGATTAGGGGACATTCAGTAAACAGGATACGAACAGATTTATTCATAAATTGTTTGAAGATACATTTACACAAGCAATGTGGTATTAATGAAAATCCAGTTAGTCTGAGAAGATGTTTGTGTCCTACGCTCACTCCTGAGTTTGTGTAAATTAATATAAAATATAAGGAGACTCACTAATGTAATCCGCTGCTGATTGATTTCAAATCGTGTAATTAGTAATAATTTCCTGAAGTTATCGCATATTTATTCATTCATTTATTAATTCATGAACATTTTTTTTTTCATATTAATGACTGTAAAGGTAGTTTATTACTTTATTAATGACTATTGTAATGAAAGCAATCCAAAACAAATAAGTCTAGACATTCAATTAGGATAAAAATAATGGCGCCCTATAACAGGTAGGAAGCATTTGTTTGTGTGTCTGTGGTAGCTGTCATGCTGCATTACTGGAAGATTTAACACACACCACACTTCAGAGGCTCTCTGTCATCTTTTAATGATTTTCACCTCTCTAGGTGCTTTATATATTCTCTACACGTCTATGTATTTTGTTTGTTTACTTCTTTTTTGCTGTCAATGAGATTTTTTCCCCCTCCATTCCTGTTTCTTTAACAGATTAAGATCCTGCAGGCTACAGGCCTGCCCCAGTACCTGTCCAACTTTGTCTTCTGTCAGTACTCGTTCTGGGACCAGGCCGAGCCCATCATCGTGGCTCCCGAGGTCGACCCGTCCGCCTCGTCTCCCAGCAGCAAAGACCCTCACTGCATGGTGGTGTTCGACAGCTGTAAGGTGCGAATTGATGCACATCAGTCAGTTAGTATGCTCTTTCTCATCAAAAACATCACCAACAGGTCTGGCTTGAAAAAGGAGATCCCTCATGGGTGGATGATAATTGGAAACGTGTTGAAACTTGATGCTGGATTTATGATGCAGCGTGGAGGAAAAGCTCTTGCTACGGCAGCTTCAGAAGCACAAAAGTGAACGGATGCACGAATCGTTTCTTATAATTATTAATTATCTCAATCAGACCCTCGCACAGAAAGAAAGAAAGACAGCAGTAGCTGAACTGTTGCAGGTGTCACAAGGTGCATTCCACTGAGGAACATTTTCGGGAAGCTTTATCTGCTTTTCCTCTGAATAAAGGAACCAGGCTGAGTTTAAGTTCCTAGGCCATAGTTCCTAAAACCAGAGTAGGTACTTTCAGGTGAAAGGGAGCTGTTTGGGTTTAGTTTGCTTTACTGATCAAATGGCCTCTTACTTACCATTTTTGAAAAAAGAAAGAAAAACTCTCTGTAGCTAACAACGTGTTAGTAAAGTGTGATTTATCTTTGATGGTGTGAAATGATTTCTTGTACATAATGAATCGAAACTAGACTGCAGATGCAAAAATGCACGCATTAATATAAACCCTGGATTTGCAGCTGCACTACTATCAGAGCTGCTGTTAAACAGAATTAATCAATAAAATAAGACAGTGTAGATCTGCTGCTGTACTTTTTAATGCTGTGTGCTGATTTAACCATACCACTTTTCTTCCCTGAATTTTCATTCTGGATATTTCTGGACCCTTTCTAGTTTATCAGAAGATCATATAACTTCTGTGGAAATGCATCTATGGACATATTTCTTAATGTGTGCGTGTGTGTGTGTGTTAGGAGCTGGCCGTGGCAGTAACCGAGGATTTCATCGAGTATCTAACCGAGGGAGCGCTGGCCATTGAGGTGTATGGCCACAGGCAAGCTGATCCAGGCAGGAACCTGGCCCTGTGGGACCTCAGCATTATTCAGGCCAAGACTCGCACACTGCGCGACAGGTGAGCCACAAAGAAACCACTTCCTCTGCTATAAAGCACATGGCACACAAACCGCCCACACAGAACAGAAGAACAGCCTCAGATAAGTTTACACTCCAGTGATTCATATTTTGTGGCGTTCTCTAGCTCCTCTGGCTCGGTGCCATGCTGTTGTTTTTTTTTTTTTTTTTTGTGCCTCCCATACAGTACAGACAAGTACAATACATACAATACACAACACAATGCAGCACAGTGCATCCTTTTTAATCCACACGGGTGCATCAGAAAGTGCGTGTGATACGTACGCTTCTTTCACCCTCGGCCCAGGTGGAGCGAGGTGACGCGCAAGCTGGAGATGTGGCTGCAGATCCTGGAGCTGAATGAGAACGGAGAGTACATGCCCGTTGAAGTGGTGGCAGCCGGAGATGTTCGCACAGGGGGCGTCTTTCAGCTGCGGCAGGTAACGTCAACTCCTGGACGTGTCGTTTTAAACTTTTGAAATGCCCAGGAAACATTACTACATCTTCATCATCCTTAAAAGTTCGCAGTTCGATTTATGAATATGCAGAATTATGCAAATATCCATTTGCCATTTCTCATAGGTGAATGTTAATAAACTAGCTAGCTTTTGGCAGTTTACTCAAGTGAAACCCCTTTTTTTAAGAAGCTAAACCTGTGAAAATCTAATGTTACCATAACAACCTCAGTTTTATATGGGCTTAATGTTTCATCCTTTACTAATAATTTGCATATCATACAGTACAAGCTTATTTTGTGACGTCACAAGCTGAACTCGTGCATAACTCCTAGAAATTTGACTTAATCTGTAGAATCTGAATGATCAGAACCTTTTCCAGTTTATATTCTTACATGTATTTTCGCAGTTGTTGGTTTGGCTAATTAAATATGCATGAATTTGCATACTTAATAAAACCACAGATCTATTCTTTTGATGTTAGAATTAAAATATTGATTTCATAATGAAGAGAAAGACAGAAAAGTTGCTTAAATAAGAAAATACCATGGTGTGTGTGTGTGTGTGTGTGTGTGTAAATTTTTAAGGACTGGTGAATTGTCTTTGAAATTTCTTGATGTACTCCATGTAAAAGTGTGTTATATTTGGTGTGTGTGTGTGTTGCAGGGTCAGTCTCGGCGGGTGCAGGTGGAGGTGCGTTCGGTGCAGGACTCTGGCACTATGCCACTGATAGCCGAGATCATTCTGGGCGTGTCGATCGGGTGTGTGGAGATCAGACAGACTCGCCCTGCTAAAGGCAGTGACTCACAACAGGTGCAATACAAAACCTTATTTACTTCCATGGAAAATTCTGCTACTCGTTTGCCAGCGATGTTCATTCCAAATGGCTGCCGAGTCGTTTACGATGGCCTAATGGGTCGTTTTCTTATTTTGTAGCCGGAAGGGGATGAAATGGACAGCTATCAGGTACGGTGGTTCGCAGTATTAAACTTTTATTGAGTCTGCTTCCTCTGGCGAGGTCAATAATTAACTGTTTGATCACAGGAGCGAGACCTGGACAGGCTGAGACGCCAGTGGCTGGCCGCTCTCACTAAGAGACAGCAATACCTGGACGAGCATCTCCAGAGTCTGGTCAGCAAAACAGGTAGCGTTAGTCATCTCTTGCTCTGTTTCTGTCCAGAGTCAAACATTTTAGAAATTTCAGG
>CM040984.1:26756482-26773441 GCA_022985145.1 Pangasius djambal | reverse complement strand
TGTGCTGAGAATCCCAAACGTGCCTTTGTGATTCAGGTTTTTTTTTTTTTTTTTTTGTAAAGTCATCCCTTATTCCTCTTTAACACTAGCGAGAAAGCCTTCAGTCAGCACGTGGTCTGATCTCAGGGATTGGTCAGAGAGAACGGTTGTGTCTGATGTAAGAGAAAGCAGGTTCTGCATCAGAAGATGCCAAAAGTGTGGTTTATGCATACAGTGTGTATATATAATATTAGGTTTGTTATTTCGAAGGCCTGTTCACACCAAACACGAATTTTATGCTGCATGGCGATGAAGCTCTTTTTAATTTTTTTCCGAGCTATTCTGGTTTTTAAAGCATAATTTCTGGAGTTTTAGGATGATTTTAAGCGGCGCATCATTTCACCTTATCAGCGTCGTACTGAAAGGTTGATGGCTCGTGTTAGAAGCCGTATGATACTTATTTTAAAAATAAAACGTATCAGTGCTTTAGTGGGAAAAGCAAGTGCAAGGTTCGGGCTATGGCATTATTTTAGCTCCGATGTTGCTTCAATAGTTCATCTAATCTAATAGATTAGATGGATCTAATTGTATAAGTAAACGTACGGGCGAACGCTGCTAGGGATCGACTCCCTGTGATTTGTTTGAGCTTTACCCCGACCCCCCAAATGCAGAAAATGCGTATCGAGCCAAGTGTGTTGGGAATAAATAATTTTCGACTCTTTTACGCTTTCATGACGCATCGTGTTTAGTATGAATAGGCCTAAAGACAGGAAGTTGCATTCTCAATGCCATGTGCTGTATTTATTGCATGTGGGAGAGTAAGAAAAAGATGGAATTGCATTGGGAGAAAAGTGTGTAGCTCATGTGGGGGAAGGCCACTACATACCTCAGAGCACGTAGCATGTAGATCTGAGTGATTTAAGAGAACGGAGCAGTTTAACTGGGATAAGAGGTTTTACCGTTGCACTGGAATTCATGAGGATAAACCTCCAGCTATAGCATGTGACCGTGGGATGAAATGTCAGAAATGTCAGGTATCGACATCAGCGAGATCATTTTAGTCATCATAAAGTTCAGTCTTCCATGAGAAGCTTTGAATTTAGCGAAGACGGAATGTGAGAAGATAAGAGGACGGACCAATTCCTGGCGGTGCCTAAGGCTACACTGTATACATTTGCGTAAAGCGAATAAGTGGAACGAAAGTCATTCCAAGAGAAAGTATTAAACGTTTTGCATCATTACGCAGTCAGAGATGCACATACTTCAGTATGAAGGAACACGAATGAATGTTCTTGCACATGGGAGCAGACCAGAAAGATGGGTTATACCATTGCATTTTAATCCTTACCCTACGTTCACATTAGCACGCGACAAGTCGATCGTGACGCTTGTATGTTGTTGTAGTACGGTCCGGCGTCGAGAAACGGTAGTAGCTATATGGCTTCTAAAGCTAACTACTTAAAATAACGCACTAATCAGTGTTTGATTTACATGTTACGTGCTCGCGTGACAGATTAGCTGACTAGCTAGCTGTACTAGCTACATACTCACCAACGACCTCTGGAACTTCCTTCCAAGCATCATTTTTCTTCATAACGTCTCTACGCGTTTACCGAGAGGTCGTAGAAGACAGGATAAGATTAAATCAAATGAGTTTTCGTCCATTCCGTAAATGTGAACGTCGGACCACACGTCGCACAACCGAGGAATCATGTGAGCCAGCCGTTTGGACTTGTCGCTATACGGCGTTTGCGTGTAATCGAGAAAATCTCGATTAAAATCTCACGCTGTCGCTCGTTAGTGTGAACGCAGGGTTAAAGTCATTAATGTGATTTCTTAAATCGAATGCAATATTGATTTTATTAAAGTCTATTTTAATGATTATAGATAGCTATGTGGAATTTTTATATAAAACCTTTCAATTTAGGAATCCCTTTGAATTAAAACATTGCACATTTGATTTAGATTAGATCCCAGCCCACCCAGTGGGTGTGTCTTCTTGTTTTATAGAGGGTTAAAGTCTAACCGAGGACTCGGTGCTGAAATAAAAAGCCATCATCTTTCTAACTCAACAGTCCCCATGAAGGGGGAAGACTTCCTTAAAGTAGTATTTATTTTCCTGATTTTATTTTTCTTCGATAACTCCAGAGTCTTCTAACTAATAGAACTGTTTAGTGGAAGTGTGTGTGTGTGTGTGTGTGTGTGTGTGTGTGTGTGTGTGTGTTTTGTCATTAGACACAGCTTCTTCATCTCGTCATTGCACAAGTCTTCTAAACATTGTCTCAGAAATGCAACTTTGATCATTTTTAAAAAAAAATTTTTATCATATCTGTGCCTTGTGCATCACGATTTTTGAAAAATTACGCACAGGTAGCTCAGAATCGCGCTGCTCTGATCGGATCGGCAGACATCAGTCAGCGAGATGAGCACGGAGGACACCGGTTAAATAAATAAAAATCATAATTTTATGAATTGCAAATATAGATTTTGTAAAACCGTTTAAAATTAAAAAAAAATCTCGCATATTTAGTTTGTACCTGACTCACTTTGTGTGTTTACACGTTTCCACTTTACACGAGTTTAAACATTCGCGGCTGCAACTTGTAGAACTTTTTGTCTAAGCTCCGCCCCCTTCGTCAGTCAGTAGCTGTCTGCTTGGCCCCGCCCCTCAAGATGTTACAGTGGTGTCTAATCGTGTGTTTTGTACATGTAGCATGAATGTTGTAAGCATGTCTGTTGTGATTTGTAGTTCCAAAACTTGTACAGTCATAAAACTGCGATCTCATCGATTTCTTTACGATTTATTACATAGACAAGGAGAGCATTTTTGTGCTGTGAGCTGTCTGTCTGTGTCTCTCTCTCTCTCTCTCTCCATGCCGGGGTTGTTGTTTTTTTTTGTTTGTTTGTTTTTTTTAATAAGTATTACGCATTTAACGGAACTCACATTAACGTCCTAAACTATTTCATTGATGCTTTTATTGTATCCAGTGTTGTAAATGTCGCTGGTATTGAGTGTAATGATGATGAGTTGTTGCCAGAGAAGCCTCACAGATGTTTATCAGACAATAAAGAATCGCCGGGTTTAAACTGTACGATTTTTGTCATGATTTCGCAGGTAAAACTCGTTTTAAAAAAAAAAAGAATTCCTTGGTCGTGAGTCGAGATCGGAGGTCTTATAAAATACAATGAGATGTTAAAAGTTCATACGCTGCTACGACACTCGTCTAAAACCCACCAATGGGAGGAGAGCAAACTCACCTGACAGCTACAAGTACCGTAGTAGCGATGTCGAAAAACAAACCTGCTAACGGATGGAGAAATATCCTCAGTACCTCAAACTTACGTTGAAGAACGTTTGTGTTTATGCGAGCGTCGCGCCGATTGTTCGTAAGCAGCGTCATACGCAGTGATTTTCCTTTAGGTCTATCGTTAGAGGATCTTCATCGTATAATCTATAACACTTTATCACGCACTCTGTTATAGAATTCAGACGAGATTCTTAAATTTTATCTCTTGTACAGTGTGGTCTTTTAAAGCGCACTGAAATCGTACAGTGTAAAACCGGCCCACATTTCAGCTACTGACATCTGTATTACTGACTCAAGAGATTTTGCCAGGATTTAACGTTAAAGTGCAATTTACCAGTTATCACTGACTTATTGTTGATTTCCTGTTATCGCGTTTCATAACCTGTTCACGATGCCAGAGCGCTGATCTTTGGTACGTTTTCGTATCTGACGTGTACCATTCCTCAAACCTGACACTGATCCGCAGCAATATTAAATATTCAATGTGAAAACGACCACAAAGTGTCCTTTCAGCTGCGCTCCAGCTGGGCTCGGTGACTCCGACACGGATAACCGCGCTCCGTTTAACACCCCCACCCCCTGAAAATGGTTTCTCCCGCCTGTGTGTGCTCTCTACACCGACTCCTTTTCCCTCCGGAGTGAAGTGCAGTTTCCCTCTACACAGCTTTCATCCTGGAGTTTCACTCATGAACCGCTTCCTCTCCAACTGATCGTGTGTGTGTGTGTGTGTGTGTGTGTGTGTGTGTAGGTGCAATCGGAGCACAAATTTGGGATTAATTTAATTATTTGTAATTTGATGCTGATATCCAAAGATTAATCATGTATAATTCATTTATGATTTCTTTTATATCGACTGTACAGTAATCTCTGTGGAAAAGAAAAATAAAAACGACTGATTTACCAAACCGACTGCGTCTCATTATTCATCACCAGCACTGATGTTACTCTTAATGAATGTTCTTTTCTTTTTTTCTTTGTTTTCCCCCCTTATTTTCTCACACTGTTCTCTCCCTCTCTAACCATTTCTCTTTCTTTCTTCCTCTAACTTTGATCTGCTTCTTTCATCTTTTGTCACTTCTTAATTTTTCTTTCTTTCTTTCCTTCCACTAACTTCTTTAATGGTATTATTTCTCGTTTTCTCTTTTTTTTTCTAACTTTTCTGTTTGTCTCTTCTCTCTCTTTTTTTTGATCTTTCTTCTTCTAACATTTTAAAACAATCTATTTTTCTTATCTTTTGTTATTTCCTTCCTCTAATGTGTATTTTGTTTATTTTGCATATTTTGTTTCTTCTTTCACTTTTTCTTCCTGATCACTTTCTTTCTCTTTTCTCTTTTTTTTCTGTTTTTGTCTGTTTTCTCTTTGGATCCTCCCTTCCATTCCATCACTTTGCTTTCTTCTATTATTACATTTTCTATCATTTCTTTCTTTCAGATCTTCCATTTTCTGTCTTTCTTTCACACTTTCTACTTATTCCACATCTTTTTTTTTTTCCCCCCTTACTTCCATTTTTCCCTTTTCGCCATCTTAATTTCTCTTACTTCTATTTATTTGTTATTTGTCATTTCTTTCTTTCTTTTGTGTTTCTTTTGGTGGTTCATGTAAGTCACAGGTTCTTGGGCCTGGAGATCGCTCTCTCTCTCTCCTGAAGACTTTCCTTCTCCAACTCATCAGCTCGTTTATAACCTTCCTGAGTTCAACTCGGTGAGTTAGAGCAGGAGAAACAGTGGTTATAACTCCCGTTCAGTTAATTATTTATTTCAGGAAAACACAATTCGGAGCTCGTCATTGATTTAGACTTTATTCTCTAGAAGATACAGTACTAAAATAAACACAGGTTTAAAAAAAAAAAAAGTCTTAAAAAAGTCATAAAGCATACATATACTACATATTAATTACTGAACAGTCTACTGTCCAAAAAAAGGCACTAAATTCTGAAATAGGAGTTACAGGATTTAACTATTTGTAGTTGATACAACAGTATTTGCGTCATATAATATTTATATATATATATTTATATTTTTTTATATATTCACATATTAAACAGATTGACAGGACAGTCAAGCTCCTGATTTCCCGTCAAACAGAAACTGCTGACTGCTCGTCCACCCTGATCGGAGGATTTGGGTTCTGGTACCATTTGGGTTCCTCTCTGGACATCATCAGTAAAGAGTGGCGTGTGATATCAACACAAAAACAGCTAGACGTTCGACTGATCATGAATAAAGGGATTACTATCCGAGGTCAACGATGTCAGACCTGGCTGACGAGAGCTAACGATTTCAGATGTACTGAAATAAATATTAAGTGCAGAGAAACATCAGCTGAAGCTGACAAACACACACACACACACACACAAAAGTGTAACACTGAGTGTGATCTCGAGAAAATTAAAGATTGTCAAATGCCACTTTTCCATTTCGCATTTGAGCCCTAAAGTGAAAAATGCATCCCGAATTAAAGAGAGCAAAAAAGTGCGACGTTTTAGGGAGCTTTATACTCCAGAGGAACACGCAAAGAAAATAATATGAAAATACAAATAGCAGAACTGAAATTATTTCCTGAAATCGAGGATCATGAAACATAAAATTACAGCACATTCAGCTTAGTCTTAATTGGTGAACATTTCGGCTGTGTGTTTTGCATTTTTTTCACTTCCACAATTTTACTTTAAGCTGAAAACTGACTTAACATTTCTTGCTGCTAACTTTTGGGAACATTTCCGGAGTTAAACCTCTCTGACGTTCATTCAGTCCCATTATAAACGCTGAATTGAAAGCTTATCTCTAACTGTGACTGCATTTCACATTGAAATTGGTCAGAAATTACATTTACACACTAACCCTGGATCAGCCAAGAACGACGTTTTTGGCCAACTGTGTGTACGCGCTTGTCTGCACACACACTGAACTTTCGCCTGCGTCCGTCCTCCAGTCCGAGCGCTACTCGATGCTTCTACATAGTCAGGCCCTGATTTACTAAAAGGTTTGTGTGTGTGTGTATTAAAAAAAAAAAAACGCACAACCTGATTGCGACTTTCAAATGAACAAAACAGCATGTGTTGTTCGGTTGTGCGTGTTTGCGATTTGCGTGTTTTGGTTTTCATTAATACAACCGGACAGCAGGTATTAAATTTGCAGAATTCCGTTTGACAGGTAAATTTAGACCATACACTAGGTTTTAACAATAAGAATGTTTAACAATCTCAAAATGATTAAGAACCTTCTTAAAATGATGTACAGAATAACCGTGGCAAAGTTTTAAAAACCGTGACACCAGCGTTTAAATAGAGGCTGTGAAACGGTTTTTATTCACTCTACACTCTCTGGATAAAACTGTACTGAACTGTACCATTCCTATTCACAGGGGTTGAGCAATCAAGCGTATACTGTTTGTACCTTTAATATGCATCTTTCTGAAAACGCTATCCACCCTCTTCCTTATACATCTCACAGACACGCAGGATTGGCTAGTGTCGTCGTGATTGACAGGAGAAGAGAGTATGCCCCTCCCACTCCGAGAGCACGTCCAGTACGTGTAACGAAAACGTACATATTAAAGGTACAAACGATAAAGAGTACAGAGTGTACCCTATGAACAGAACATTTAATTTGCATTAATATTCTGTACAGTTTTTATTCGACCTTATATTGGAGACGCAAAAACGTAATATACATATTGTTTTCTACCTCTAAAACCACGCCCACATTTTACGTGCGGTATTCTCGGTAAATCAGGACCCCGGTGTTAAACCCGACACTCTGTAGAGTTCAGTACAGCACCCTGATACAGAATACTATGAGGTTACACATGGTACGGTTAACAGCATTTGTCCGATTGCTTTTAAAGAAGCCTAAAGACGTGTAGCAGACCCTGGGCGAGTGTTGATGATGATGATGATGATGTTGATGATGATGAAGCATGTGATCATTGATAAGGCTCATGTGATCTCAGGACCACATCTCACTAGTGAGGAGATTCATGTTTACAGGCAGCTAGACGGCAAGAGGCCACTACTTCAGGCCAGGAAGTGATGTAAATCAGTGTTTTACTTACAGGGGAGGAGACGGAGAGAGAGCTAGCAGAGGGTTTTATTCCCCTCCAGAGAAGGAAAACCGTGTGGAGGAGTGACACTTTTTAATCAAAAATGTTCTAATAAAGGTGAAGTCACACTAGGTGTTGTAGGAGAAATGGCACTTGAAGACTAGGGGGAAAAAAAGTCCTCCATTTTATTTCAGAATGGTTCAAAGAGCAATATCGCCGTGACTCAGCGCTTTGTCTTCATGGCCACAGATGAATTCTGTTTTTGCTAAGTCGATCATTTCCTAAATTATTTTACGAGTGCTAAAGCAATTCTGATAAAAACGCAAATATTTGTACATCTTTATACCTTAGCCTTTACCTTGTCATTCTACTTTGCTTGCTAACCTTTCTGAGCTGATAGTCAACTCGCCCAACATAAACAGTAAAAACACAAAAGTTAAAGATAGTTATACTATCTAATCTAATCTAATCTAATCTAATCTAAATCAGCCTCCTGACGAGCTGCGTCCCACACCTCTTTTTTTTTTTATAGAATAATTTTGAGGTCAGGAAATATAATATACATACAATATAAAATTAGCGCTTCTATTCGCACCAGAAATCTGTGATGCAAAACCGCTAGACATCGCAAATTTCATTTCTTCTGACAAAATAATAGTGCGATTCAGCCGTAAAAAAAAAAAAAAAAGGTGCCATTTTTTAATTAGTATTTGTAATATTCATCGAATGTAATACGTAATAATGTAATAATCATCTAACTTTAAAGAGAAGAAAACCTGATTTGCAACACTGCCATGAATTTTACTAGTTTCTGCATTTCAGACTTTAAATATTTCTGGCCTGGAAATTAGCTCCGCCTCCAACTGTCCTTTTTCCCTAAAAGGTTTCAGTAAAGGGGGTGGAGTCAGTGCGTAGCAAATGGGAGATGCGTCAATGTTTTCACTGCAACTGTAATTTAATTCACAGGGGGCTGAAAATGACAAACCGTTCCTTTGAAGGAAAACTTAATTCGACCAGTAGTGCACTTCTACTTCACAGAACCTCTGTTTACATTTGACAGTAAACAGATTATGGCTGTAGGAGGAAAGTTGATTGGGTTAATGTGAGATTAACTGACTCCTCTTCAGCTTTGGTCATGAGTCACGACACAGCATTTTCCCTTTTCCCAAATTAATGGCTCTGTTTGTTTACGAAAGCCTGAGGAAATGAACTAGCATGACTAGCATGTATTTAAGAGTATTAGTTTCCCGCAAGGCTTTCAAAGAAAAGGAGGACTAAACAGAACAGCTTATATGCATAAACGGAAGTAATTAAATGCTTAATATTCCCAAAAATATTACATTCAATTTGAACATATGCGGTTATTAAAATGCTTAAACTGAAAGGCAATGCATGAGTCGGAGTTGAAAAACTAGCAAAACTAGCGAGTCTTAAAGTCACATCACTCCCCACCTCCTCACCCCAGCACCGTCTCCTCCTTTGGCAGATACATTGTGTAAATGTGACGGTGTGTATGTGTGAAAGTGTGTGTGTGTGTGAAAGTGTGTGTGTGTGTGTGTGTGTGTGTGTGTGAAAGTGTGTGTGTGTGTGTGTGTGAAAGTGTGTGTGTGTGTGTGTGGAAGAGTCCTCAGTCATCATCGAGCACCTCGGCCTTGACGTTGTTGCCGCCCCTGCCCTGCTGTGACAGCGCCAGGATGGAGTGATTGACTGCCGCCATCTCCACCGCCAGGCTGATGGGGTCCTGGTGCTCGCTCGGTCCCGTGCTCTCGTCCTGGTGGGGGAGGGGCGACAAGACCAGGACACAGCCATCAGTCTGAAGCCAATCAGCTTGATGCCCCGCCCCCACTGCTTGAGCCCAGCCCTGCCCCCATGGGATGCTCCAACCAACCAGAGAGCAAAGTTGGTACCTACAAACGCAAGAGTGGCCTTTTAGGGCGTTTTTTTTTTTTTCTTTTTTCCACTGCACTTTCAAAAGACACGAAGTGGCCCAAGCCTGAACCAACAGAACTTTAAAAAAGGGACTTTTTTTTTCCAAGTTGTGCATTGGGACGTCTTGGTTTGTTTTAACTTTAGCAAACATTGCAGTGCTCTGGTTTTAGGTGTTCACTGAAAAGACAGTGTTTCAGTAGTGTTTTTTTTCTTATTATTGAAATGCTAACACATTGGGGACTGCCTCATCATTCTGTGTGTCAATCACAGAATGAAGCTTGTTTGTGTAATTGTTTAGTCCGACATGATAACAGAGGAAGTTGGATTTAATTGTCTGATTAGCTGTTTTATCTGATCTTTTATTGGCCGAACTCAAATTCAGGATGAAAAGCAAGTCCGAGGTTTAGAAGACCATTTTCAAAAGTGCAGCATTCTGGTACACTGTGCAGTGGAAAAAGTCGCACTTGATCCATCAGGAGGCCTTGAATGCTTTCAGAGCTAGCTACAGTGTGGTAATGTAATGTAAGTAAAGAGTGTGTTCCAGCTCGAGGCATGTCCTGCGTACCTGGAAGGGGGACGACACGTCCCCTCTGCTGAAACCAAAACCTCTGTGGCTACTGCTCTCTTTTCACAAAAAAATTCAACCACAGTTTTGTAACTGTTCCTGAATTTATATGTATGTAGTCGGTGTTAAATCTAAAGACAGCTGGGACAGTGGAGGCTGGAAATATTGCGATTGGTAAAATATTGGTAATATTTTTTATTAAAAGTGGAGTTAAATACGGTTCTTACCGTCCCTAACCCCGGCTCAGCGCCCGGCTCGCTGAAGTCATTACCGTCGATCTCGTCGCTGTTGGAGTGACCGCCTGGACTCTGCACATCGATCCCATGAGTCTCCAGGATTGCTGCTTCTTCGAAAAAAAAACACACCTTGCCATAACATATCAGCGGTCAGAATGGACTCGGATGCACAACGTCCACGTGCACGTTTTCTCTCATTTATTTAATACGTAATTTATTTATACACAAATACATCAACAGGATTTTAAATTAACTTAAAATTAAAAAGAGCAAGTTGTAATTTTTAGAGCTATCATTAAAAAACACTGGCAAGATTTTCCCTTCCTGTTCTGTTGAAACTACATATTCCTAATGCATTGCCTTTTAAGGGTCAAATGGGGCGGGGATAATTTCCAGGCCAGAAAAATGCAAGGCTTGAATAAAATTAAATTTTTAAAAATTAGCCCAATCCATTGCAAATCCAATCTAATCCTGTGAATCTGTGTTCTTCTTAGGTATCTTTAAAATAATATAATTATTACTTTTAATATATAAAATAATATAATTATGAACTTAAAAATTACAAACCGCCCCTTTAATTATATACATATATAAAAGAAAATTAGAGTTTTGCGTTTAAAGGAAATAAAGTGCAGTTTCTGTGGTTTTATTGAAGGAACAGGACAGGAGCTGACACATTTTGTAAACCCGCCCACAGGGCTTCAGCGTTACCTATATTGGCTCTTCTCTTAATCTCCTTTCGCCGGTTAGCAAACCAGTTGTACACTTTTAGAGACGTGACCCGCTCTAGATCAGAAAGCTTCTTTCCTAAACGTACAGACATTGTAGAGGTTCAGAAATGAGTTTCATGGCTTTGGGCTGCATTTATAAAAGGCTGGCTTCACTATTAGGCGTCGCCTCACCTGGCTTTTGTATCACAGCATTGCAGGCGTTGGCGATTTCCTCCCGCTTGGCCTCGTCGGGATACTGGTTGTCGTTAAAGTAACTGAAGCATAATAATAATAATAATGATGATGAAAAAACACTGCGCCAGGTTTGTTAATAAACTCGGCAGGTGCAGTGAGTATTGTCCCTGAGGTAAAACACCTGATTCAGCTCGTTAGCTAATTAATTAAACACCTAATTATTCAAATCAGGAGTGTTACATCAGGGGAAAGACTGAACTAAAATTCTCCGACCCTCACCTCTCCATGACAGCCAGACACTCTTTCCTCCAGGTGAAGCGGCTGCCGCGGCGCAGACGGAAGCTCCCGGGGCTGCAGTTGATGGGCGGAGCGCTCTGGTGCCACTCTACGATGTCCTCCAGCGCCATGGGGGCAGGTCTCATAGCCAGAGTGGCGCCTGGGACGACAAAAACGACCGCGTATCAGCTGTACAGCTCTCAGAGTAGGTTAGTTTGTGTGGTTCTAAGCATACAGAACATGGTGGTTACTCTGCAACTCTGGAATCATCTCCACCTTGCGTACTGCATACACTCGTCTACTTTTACACTCATTCTGCAATTATTTATTTATTTATTTTACTCTAGGCTCCACCTCTAATGATTTGAAGCCAGAATTGACCAAAAAGCTAGAAGTCAGTTTTATGTAAAATAATGTCTGAAGCAGGTCTGAAGGTTTTGGGTGAGACAGACGAATAGCCTCGTAGCTCCAGTACACCAACCATGTCTCAGATGATTGAATTTTGTGTAAGTGAAATGATTTGTAAATTATATCAAACTCCTCCTTTAATAGTGTAAACCAGCAGTCACAGATTGTATAAGGATGTATAGTGCATTTTAATCAATAGCCTGTGCTGCTGTACTGTTGTATACACAACTTGTGTTACTCCACATACTCCATCTTTAACACAATGACACACACACCAGTGCGAACCAAGTGACAGCTCTGATATGAGCGCTTTAATAACGGATAGGTTGGTGTAGCTGTAGAGAGACAGCGGGGCAACAGGGGGTGGCGGTAGGGGGCCCGTGTAGGTGGAGTGTGGCATTACCGGGCGTGGTCTTCTCCAGCTGGTACCACCGGTAGAAGGCCCTCTTCTTCTGCTCGCTCAGATCGGAACCCTGCTGCAGGAGCCAGTGGGAGATCCGACTCTGACTGATGCCTGCGCAACACACGGCATGGACGCCATTTTATCAAGAGCGCCAACACAATTTGGGCATTTTATAGCTGTCCAATTCCTTTCCAAATTATTGGCCCCTATGTGGAATCATGATTCATTTGTTATTTGATAAATGATGCCATACCTCACTGTGCAGTGAAAAAGTGCCCTACACTCTGAACTAACTGGAGTCATTTGCTAACAGCACACATGATCATTAGCACATAGAGGTGAGTGAGCAGCGAGGCACGAGCACTAACCTGTGACTTGGGCGACGACGGCTTGTGAAATTCTCCGGCTCCCTAAGAAGGCCTTGATCTCCTCTTTAATTATATTACTGTCCTTTCTAGAAACAGAGAAAGTTAAGGATGATGGATTTTAAAAAATGATGTTTAAAAAAACAATGCAATCTATAATAATAATAATAATAATAATAATGTAATCTAATTAATTATTAATTGAATGATCGTAGTGACCTCATGAGCTCCTCCACCCGGTCATCGATGTCCACTTCCTCCTCAGCGGGCTCGAAGCCGAAGGCCCGAGTGGGTACAGGGTACTGGGGAGGCGAGAGCTTCCCATTGCTGACAGGCGCCAAGCCGTCACGGCCGTTCTGAGCCGCTGGTGCCACCACGCCCATGGGCACGGTGATGGGGGGGGGCGGGGAGGTGTCGTAGCTGGTTGGAGATGGGGATGGAGTGCCTCCGTGGAAAACGGTCTGAGTGGCCACAGAGGCGGATGAGGACGAAGTGGGAGCGGTGCTGGACGAAGCGGCAGAATTGGTGCTGCCGTGGCTGTTGACGCCTCCTACTCCTCCTCCTCCTCTCGTCCCTCCTGCGTAGGAGTGGCGCAGGCCGAACTTCTGCATGTGCTCGCTCTCCAGACGCTCCAATGTGTCCAGCGCATGCAGGATCTCCTGCTTGGTCATGCCGCTCCCGCGCAGCCGCTGCAGCAAATCGATCTGCTCGATGGTGAAGCGAGGCTCGTCGGTGTAATGTGACATTCTGAACAAACATGAGGAGAGACAGCAATGAAAATGATTAATTACTATTACTGATGCGCTAAAAACATACACAATGACATATCTGAACAATCACATCATACGCTCGTTGCTAGGCAACCAGGAAATATGGCTGCTGAGCATAAGAGAGTGAATGACAAAGGCCATCAATTTATCTGCCTAGAACTCAGCTGTCACATATTTTACAGATCTAGACTCAGACGGTGATTGAGGCAATAGGATCGTCTGGAAGAAACCTTTAAGAAAAAAAAAAAAAAGAGAGAGAGAGAGAAACCTCTGGTCCAGTTACAAAAGGAAGTCAAGGATTTGGTTTAAAAAGATCTTGGACTGGTATAAAGTCAGTTTTTGTTCCTAAACACAAAGATCTTTTAAGGTATTTTGGCTGATAATAAAAGCACAAAACCGTGCGAGCGTTTGCGCTGACTGGATTATTCTTTTCCGTCTGGTATCCGTTAGCAAAGCAATTCCTGATTGGAAATTCTTGGAATATTATATGACTTTGTTCCATATGGAACGCACATTGCATTGGCACTTGAAGGCATGACTGTAAATGTATGTGTGTGTGTGTGTGTGTGTGTGTGTGTGTGTGTGCGCGTGCAAAAAGTGTGTGCATGCATGCACCAGATCTACTCGATTACTATTTCCAAATTCCAAGCAAATCCCCAAAGCATTGTTTGTGCATGTGTGTGTGTGTGTGTGTGTGTGTGTGTGTGTGTGTGTGTGTGTGTGTGTGCGCCTGTACTTAGTAATTTGTGAGGACCAGATGGTAAGATGAGTATAGAAATGGTTGACGATTTAGAGATTAGTTATTTTGTCTGGTACAGATTAAGAAAACGTGCTGCTTTTATTTTAAAAAAACAAACAAACAAGCGATTTCTTTAATGTTCTTCAAGGTTAAGGTTTAGCTACATTACGACACAGTCAATGGAATTACCTCACAAAATATAAAAGTGTGTGTGTGTGTGTGTGTGTGTGTGTGTGTGTGTGTGTGCAGGCTGAGCTCAGCACTGAGAGAATTATTCTCAGATAAAATTCCTGCTCTGAGGCTCTTTTGTTAAAACCAGCTCAGCTATCGTGGATGGATTTTTTTTTCCCCCATGGTGGTTTTTCCTTAAATTTATCTCCTCCCTCGCGGGTGCGGGCTCAGCTCTGCCTCTGCGCTGCGTACAGGCCATTTAAAATCCTGCAGAAATGCATGTATTATCCTTGCTCTCACCTCACAGAGACCCATATTTCACTGCACACACTGGACAATAAGAGCAGCACTGAAACTGATTTTTATATTAATAATATACAAATTAATTTTTCTTAAATTCACAGGAACTAATTTAGGTGTTCTGCAGATGTTTCACAACATTAAATGTAATTACAAGGCTGAGCCAAATGGAAACCTTAATATGGTTTTAAATTTGCATTAAAAAAATAAAAATTGCAAGCAGGTGTCACAAAAGTCTATCATTTTTCTACAGAAGCTCCATTTTGTTCCAGTGTTCCAGCTCTTTAACCAATGTCCAGATTCTTCACCCTCATGAGTATAAAAAGATAAAAACTATGACATGTTCTTTAATAAATAAAAAATTTGAATCACTGGAAAACAGCTGTAGTATAAAAGGAATAAAAATGACGCTGTTATAGAACATGCTGTTATTGAAAATTAATCGACTTTGACATCCTAACAGTAGCTGCTTCATTGCACCACTCCCATCGTTGATTATTTTCCTATAACTGCACAGCCGGAGGGTTGTATTCCGTACAGATACAATCCCTAACATTCCTATAGAGGGTGACTGAAATATATAAACACACACCACCATTATCCTTTGATCGAAAGACAGGATTTTCCTGCTGAAATAGAAGTAAAATAAATCATTCTCTATAAGTTCACGGGATCTGTACAGGAGAAATCACACTATATACCACAATGTATTTGCTAAACAGTGCAACTTTACTTTCCATGATGGAAAACCAGTCTGGAAATGTGCCACTTTTCCAGGAACGCGTCCTCAGAACGCCGTGACGCTGCTTCCGGGAAGTGTTTCTACGCTCACTCTGTCTTAGGATTCTAGTTCAGTATTTTCCTATAGCTCATATCCCTCTCCCTATGATACACGGGTACAGCAATCACTCGTTTAATTTATATGCAATTCAGCATGCAACGCTAATTAAACTGCGGCACTGATTTTAAAGGAATGTTTGAGTGTGCGATATTTAGTGAAAATTACTCAATCAGGGACGTCACAGAACATTTTAAAGCTCTGTTTATGTTACTGTTGCCAGGTGCTACTAGCAATGAACTCCTCATGCCGAATTTGATGTTTTTTTTGTTTGTTACAGTGTTTAAACAGTATCTTTAATAGAGAGAGTGAGGATGATGGACCTGAGCGTGTGGAGCAGAATCAGCGAGTGTGGTCATGCAGTGCTCAGTGCTCGCAGGAGTGGACTGCTCTCTCACACCGCGAGCTTGCTTCACTGGTCCACACTCACTAATACCTTTGTGTGCACACAATTCACGGCTCCTTGCGCTCATTTTTAACGTCCGTGCTCGCTGATACTGCTCTGTGCTCTCTATTAAAGATGCTGTTTAAGGTTACGGTGTGTACAGTTATGTTTATTGTAGGAACACGCTGTAGGAAGATCCTCCTCTTGATATTTTGCAGTTTTCTCATTAATTGTGAAATATATCCAGATCGCTGTCATTTCATGTTTAGGCTTACGTCACGTAGTATCACCTCGTATCAGATGCTGATATCGGAGCATTTTTTTATGAGCGCATGTACAAATTAATGAGCAGTTTCTGACTGATACCTGGTACCAATATTGGTAGCGATATTAGGTATTTGATCAATGCATGATACCAGTATTGTTATTGACGTGTCCCTAATGATGATGATGATGATGATTATTATTATTATTATTATTTTTAAATTTGCTGTATATCAGCTTCTTTAAGCCTCATGCACGACTCAGGATCAATCCATAATCAATACCCAATAATCCTTGCACATGTTCACACACCCAGGCTGCGTCCCAAACACCACCCTGTTTAAGTGCACTACACAGTGAGCTCGTGAATCCAGTGTTTATTTAGGATTCAGCACAGCACACAGAACCTCACTCAGACCTGACCATGGACCTGACCATGGACCTGCGAGTTCAGACCTGGTCCAACACCCTCCTGCATGATGGATTGATCAGGATGAACTAATCCTGATATCTGTCGCGTTTATCAATCGTGATTCATCTGATGGACAGATCTGCACTCTATCCATGCAGTAATAATAATAATAATAATAATAATAGTAAGCTGGTTCATGCATGCATGCAGGGTTTATGTGCTGGAGGTTTTGCAACAGAGATCGCAACAACAGGAGAAGAGAGAGAGGAGATCACGGGTGCATGCAGTGT
The DNA here is from genome assembly GCA_022985145.1 of Pangasius djambal. Taxonomy (NCBI): domain Eukaryota; kingdom Metazoa; phylum Chordata; class Actinopteri; order Siluriformes; family Pangasiidae; genus Pangasius; species Pangasius djambal. The sequence goes on along the minus strand of CM040984.1, from coordinate 26,756,857 downwards.
TCAGTGGTGATCCTGCAGCTCCAGGATCTCGCACTGGATCTTACCTTCAGCTGGGCCTCCGGCCACCATAACATTTAATTTATTTAGCAGTAATTTTGGTCCCGGAGCAAAAGGCGTCGTTAAAGTCCCTCTGTCAGCAACCACACAGCGACATGTCCTACAGCGTCCCTCCGAGTCTCTCTCTCCCTCTCCCTGCCTTCCTCTTTAATCACCAAACCCGCATTTCACAGCAAAATATCATTTGCCTTTGTGTGACTGACAGAAGCCATATTGATATGAACAGTAGAGCCGCGCGCGGGGTATCATGGGAGCTGTAGTTCCGCCCGGAAAACCTGGACTACAACCAAAAACAGCGATACTTTTTTTTTTTTTTTT
>CM040984.1:26740062-26756382 GCA_022985145.1 Pangasius djambal | reverse complement strand
ATTATAGTGTAGTATGCTGTAGTGTAGTGTGCTGTAGTGTAGTGTAGTGTGCTGTAGTGTACATTAGTATAGTGTGCTGTAGTGTAGTGTAGTGTAGTGTACATTAATATAGTGTAGTGTAGTGTACATTAATATAGTGTAGTGTAGTGTACATTATTATAGTGTAGTATGCTGTAGTGTAGTGTGCTGTAGTGTAGTGTGCTGTAGTGTAGTGTAGTGTGCTGTAGTGTACATTAGTATAGTGTGCTGTAGTGTAGTGTAGTGTAGTGTAGTGTACATTAATATAGTGTAGTGTAGTGTACATTATTATAGTGTAGTATGCTGTAGTGTAGTGTGCTGTAGTGTAGTGTGCTGTAGTGTAGTGTAGTGTGCTGTAGTGTACATTAATATAGTGTAGTGTAGTGTAGTGTACATTAATATAGTGTAGTGTAGTGTAGTGTAGTGTACATTAGTATAGTGCAGTGTACTGTACTGGAGTGTAGTTGCGTTTGGGTGTAAACTGACACACTGGCGCCCTCTAGTGTGTGTTTGTGTTATTATTACTCCTGTACTGCAGAAGGATCAGCTTTTATAGAGTAATTAATGATTAGTAATTACTTACTAAGTAAGTAATTTTTTGCAGCCTGCACCCACTTCCAACACAGTGCTATTCGTTTATGTTTAGGAGACGTTAAAGTCTTTTATTCCTCGACTTTTCGCCCACACAACCCAAACCCTGATACACTCTGCTAAAATGTAAATGTAGAATAAAATATTTTGTATTATATTAACAGCACTGGTAGTTTTATTAAAAGTAAAAATATACTGTATACATTTAGATGTATATTTATGTTAGAAGAATATTTATACCTTATTCTGTGCTAAATAAGCTGGTTTTCATAGAATAGTTGAATAAATTGAATTGTCTTATCAAATAAATCCATGTAACATATGTCTATATATGCATGCACATGTGTGTGTGTGTGTGTGTGTGTGTGTATGGTGTATAAGGATAGGGATGTTTGAGTTTTGACCACGTGGGCAACATTTCCACACTGAAAACTCACTCACTCTCACAGCACTTTTCCTGGTCAGGGTCATGGTGGATCCGGAGAATCTATCCTGGGAATACTGGGAATGAGGCGGGAATACACCCTGGATGAGATGCCAGTACATTACAGATGAGGTAAACTGTTTTTTCTTTTTTCTTTTTTTTAAAACAGAAACCACAGCTTTTATGTAATAAATAAATAAATAAATAAAATAAAATAAATAAATACACATTACTTAAGGTCAGTAACCAAAAGGAAACATTTTGGTGCTTTTAGTTATTTTTGTTAATAAAATAAAATAAAGAAAAGATAGATAGATAGATAGATAGATAGATAGATAGATAGATAGATAGATAGATAGATAGATAGATAGATAACATAGCCAAAAGGTTTGGGTAAGGTCAGAGTTATTACTTAGGTGAAACACAAGGTGAAAACTATTTATCTGCAGTAATCAGTGGAGGGTCCTCAAAGATAGTAAGACAAACCCTGTGTGTGTGTGTGTGTGTGTGTGTGTGTGTGTGTGTGTGTGTGTGTGTGTGTGTGTCAAAACTATAAACCAAACTCTGATTGAAGTCTGTGCTTCAAACAGTTGACGCTAAATAAGTTCATGACTTCTAAGAGAATAATAATTACGAGTATGCTGTAAATATTCATATCACATAAACCGCTCTTTCTTGCTTTATCCTGTAATACAAACGTTTCACTGATGCTGATAACAAAACAACAAAAACCATCCAGAAACACTCCTGTGGCTCTCTAAAGGCTCAGAGAGCAGCACTTCAAATAATTATCAAAAGAATTAATTTAATTTTGCTCTCTGAATTTTTTCTCCTGAACAAGGACACATCTTTGTAAGCCTTAAAAGAACGGATTTGCTCGTCAAGGGATTTTTTTCCCTCCCATTTTTCATCATGACAAGCTGCTGGACAATGAATGCAGCTTGTGCGATGATGATTAATTACAGCTAAAAGCACTAATGCATTATCATAACATACATATGATTCCTGCTGAAATAAAGCACACACACACAAACAATCACACTCAGATGTGCCAATGGGATGAGATTCTACTTTTCTTTTCTTTTCTTTATTACCTCTACATTACCTTTCCTCACGCTGACCGAGACAGAGGGTCAGGACGATGTTCTGTAACCCAAAGACAGGAATATTTTTCTAACTAAAAACACACACACACAGAACCGAGCGTACAACAGAATCCGACCCAGAATCAGGAACTGACATTTCTAATAAAAGAACACGCTGTATTTGTATTATATATATTTTTTATAATGTGACAGGAAGAACAGGGTGATAAAATTTCCAAGTCAAACGAGTTAAACGTGAATTCGCCTACATATGAATATACCTACGCAAATCACTTCTCAGTTCATGGGATTCATGAACCCACTTTTCTAATACAAATGCGCTTAAAAAAATCATTCTTCTGATGTCCTGCATCATACACATTTGAGACATAGTTGATATGATATCACATCACACACCATTTATTTCTCTGACTGCATAATAATAAGCACATCTCACCTGAAGTCTGAGAAATAAAAAGGTAGTGAAGAGTATCTTTCAGTTAACAAATGCTTGTCACGGCATGCGACCTTTAACCTTCTGTATCTTTAGTTAAGTTAGTTCTGTTATATTTATATCAAATACTTGATTGGACCTTAACGGTTATTATACACGTGCCGAAAAAAGGGTACTACTCTGTAGCTTTCCTTGTTTCCTTAAGCTCACACTTTTTGTACTTTTACACTCTCAGAAATAACGGTACTAACATGTACTTTTCCATTTCGCTCACGTGGTAGCATCAAGGGTGCATCTTTGAACCTTTAGTATGCATCATTACACCTTTAAAAATGATTTACTGGAACTTCAGGACCATTTAAGCTTTATTCTCAAAGCTATTTACAGGTACTCCACATGCACCTCCCCATATGTAAGGTGTAACACTAAAGCCACAAAAGATACAAACGTACCACCGCAGCAGCAAGTAAAAGTACTGTTTGGTACCTTCATATCTGAGAGTGTAGTGTGTATACGTATACTGTATATTTTACCTACAAAGTGTACCTTTAAAAATTGTGCACCATTTCCAAATCCAATTATGTACCTTAAATCATTTTAAAGCTACACTACACCCACATTTACAGGTGAAAAGGTACCAAACATAAGGGTACCACCCTAACAGCGAGGCAAAGTACCATTTAGTACCCTTTTTTTCCTCAGAGACTGATTCAGTGTCATCTATGTTACAAATTAGCACTTGTGAAAGTAGCGTTAATTCATGGTGGTATAAACGTAGCATATTTCCCGTAATGTTTCTTATGTTTTATAAGATGCTTATACATTAATTTCAGAATATTTCAGTTGGCTACAGTGAAAAAAGCAAACAGTCACCTTTTCTAACTGTATTATCTTTTCAAAACTGTTATAAATGTGTCCGTAGATGAAATATATGATAAATATATAAGAACTAATCAGTAACAGCAGCAGCTGTACTGTTACTCGTACCTCGATTCTACCAAGTCAGGAGGAATAATTGCAGATTATTGATATAAAATATAACCGCTATAAAGTAACACAAGAGCTGTGTCTCAAATGGTGTACCGTGCAGTGTATGCTAGATTCTTAAGTATGTAGTACCTGATTTGTGTAGCTACTGTATATTGAAAACGATCCTAAACAGAAATGACAAATTGCTGCAGATTTAAAATCCAACATGCCCAGATTTTCCCTTCCCAAGGCGACATGTGCTTTTGTTTTCATTTCTATTCTAGTCCTGTCTCTGCCCCTGTCCTGTCACTGGTTTGTTACCTGTTTGTATTCACCTGTTTTGTGTTAATTCCTGATTACATTGTCTATACTGTTTTTTGTTGCGTTGTGAAGCCTTGTATCGATTCATGGGTTGTTAAATCATCGTGTTCTCTCCAGACATCATCTTTTAATGCCTAAGTTGCAATCTAATACACAAGAACCCAGAACAGTTAAAAAAAAAAAGATTGTTCTTTATTCTCTCCAAAAGCTGAGGATGCATTGGTTGATGACTTGGGAGAACAAACAGTTGTTTTCTGAGTTTTTTGAGTACTTCCAGTACTGACTTTGACCTGGATTATCCTCGTTCAACCCTCTCTCTCCCTGTGCTTTGACCCATGCTATTGACTATGACAGTACTTCTATAACATATGCTGAGTTTATACACGTTACACCTGGTTTAAATGTTTTGCTCCTAAATTGCATACACACTTTATTGATATTCTTCTTGCTCCATGTGTTGGTCTTTCAGCAAAATTTAAACCGGAGTTCGACTCTGCCTGTTCTTGTATGTAGAGCAGGTCGTGCTTACCAAGTGCAAAAACATGTCCAGCATTACGCACTTCATTTTTAGGCAGTTTAACATCATTTGGTTATCAACGGTACAGGATCTCACTGCAAGCACACTAATCACACCTGAAGTATGCAGAGTACACCATTTGAGATAAAACTTTCAGCAAAGCATGCACTCTGTTATAAAAATAGCTTAATTTGGATAAATAAGCTGAACTACAGTAGATTGCAAATATCATGTAGCCTACTTTACAGAGAAGACAGGATTTTATGTCTAAACAACTTTCTGATGCAGCAAAGAGTTTATAGAGTTTATAGATCTTTTAACCACACCTGAGCTTATGTACCGCTTTAGCAGACAGCAAGAGCAAGATATAAGCAGCAATATACTTGTAGCTACAGAGCTGAACTAATAGGTACGGGATGGCCTTAGAGTTCTTGGGGTTTTTTTGGTCGTTGGGGAGATTTATCTGTCTACACTTGTCTCAGCTAGTCTGTTGTTCATGATTCCCAGAGCTCCAACCCCTCCGGAGAATTCATCGTGTCGGTTCACAGAGCCAGGCGGTCGCGGATATCCATTTGCCGTCTCGGACAGCTGTTTCTGCATGATGGCCAAGTTGACCTTATTAGCAGCCAGAAAGTCTCTCATGGAGATCATCTCCCCGGACATCCTGCGGCCATCCGTTTCGCTCTCGTTAACAGCATCTGTGTCTATGGAGATGTTCCGGACTCGGGTGCGGAAGTGGCCGGGCATTATGGCGTTCCTTCCCGGACGCAGGTTCCTTCCCGGGCAGTGGCGGCATGGTATCTCGAGCTTCTTCAGAAGCCAGTTGAGAACCTGCTTGATGACGATGGATATGACATTGAAGAGTGAGTAAATACAACAAGCACCCATGAGGATGAAGAAAAAATTGCCCAGGCTGTACAGAGTTTGGTTGTCGTACGCAGCGCGCTGGCCGCTCACCATGTCCCCGAAGCCGATAGTGCTGAACGCAACAAAGCAGAAGTACAGAGAGTCCAAATAACCCCAGCCCTCCATCGAGGAGTACATGGCAGAGGCGCAGCATGATATAATGATGGCTGCCACACAGAGAATGAGCATCACACAGTACACCGACGGCTTCCATCCCGCCAGACTGTCCTCACCGTGCTGCCTCGCGTGGCCCGCCTCGTTCCTGCTGTCGTGAGGCAGCACGCCTTTCCTCCGATGTTGGGCTTCGTGGCAAGACTTCAGCACGAACGCAAGCACGGTTATAATTCTCTCCAAAAACAGGTTGAAAAACAGGATGGTGGCTGCACAGCCGATTAGTCCATAAAAAATCAGGAAGATTTTGCCTCCCACCGTGGCCGGCGTGGTCATCCCAAACCCTGCGTACAACAGAGGAATAGGAAGTGAGCTTTTAGTGAAACTAGAAAGTTTAGTGAGCACTTAGTTATAGATGTGTTGCACTCTTTGTTGCCATGGAAGAACATACGGTGGAAATCTGTATCAGAATTAATTATTATTCTGCTCCATTGGACAGTAAAATGATCAGTTTATACTTTAAAGAACCATACATAAAATTGTCCTTAGGAAACAAAAAATGCTTCTTCAAACACATCACTCTAATGAACAATTTCCCTAACAGTGTTTAAGAGTTTTACGTGTCTAAAGAAATCACAGAAATGCCATCAGTGTAAATAATCCTGTATATGAACATATCCTGTATATAGCATTTGATTAGTAATAAAGTTTAATATACATACACACCAGATCAAAATCATTATAACTAATACCAGCATAGGTTTCACACATTAACACACACATACACAAAACCAAATCATGAGACATTATAATTCATACTTAGGAGTTAATTCAACATTGTAACTGGTAATTCAGCTCTGTGGATTGTTTATAATCAAACAGTGAGCCTAAAAATGGCTTTTTTAATATAATATTCCATAATACACTCAGAATCATGACTTTCGCATTTAATAAAGTGCATATACAGTGTAATAACTCATACTACAGATCAGCAGAAAAGCCCCAAGGGTCAGGATTAAACGGGACTAAAGTGCCCTGTGTTTTACCACATGCATTATTTTCAATAATTATAGCCTAAATAATGAACTGAACTGAGAATTGAGCAAAATACCCAGTGTTCATTTAACTCCCACGCTGTTTATGAGTTCAGATCCACTCTCTCAGACAAAAAGGTACTAAACTGTAGCTTGTCTTGTCGCTTGGGTGGTACTCTGTTGTACCTTTAATAGCTATCTTTGACGTGGAAATGTGGATATACCTACATGTAAAATGAATCTTTAAAAAATGATTTAAGGTGGTCCTTAATTACCATTTCGAGTAAAGATATAGGCTTGAAGGTAGACTATGACCTTTCTGGGTAAAAGGTACAAAATGTACAAAATGTGTATCCTTGGTGGTAACACTCCAGTGACAAGGAATGGTTTAGTACCTTTTTTGTGCAGATGAACCATTATGAACATTATAAAAAGTGTAAAAAAAAAAACCCCAAAAAAACCCCCCAAAAAAAACAAACATCAACTCTGGATTTTCCCCCACAATAAAGATGACCTCATTTGGTGAATTTGGTGAAGTCTCAGACTTTCTTTCTTACCGATAGTGGATACAACAGTTCCCACGAAGTAGAAAGCTCCTTGGAAGTCCCAGCGAGCCCTGGGTCTGTCCACACGGATGCCAGCCCCGGTGGCCTCCTCGTATGCCCTGAGGAACCCCTCGAGCTCCCTGCGGCTGACGTTGTGCTTGCGGCTGAAGAGGTCGAAGCTGCGCGCCCAGCGGCCCTTGGCCTGCTCCTCCTCCGGCCGCTCCAGCGCAGAGAACACGGCGGCGCCGCACACCAGGTACACCAGGATGAGGAGCGCCAGCATGGCGAAGCGCGCCGTGTCCTCGCTCGCAGAGCCCAGACCCAAACAGCAGCACGACCCTCGGCATGCCATCATGTTCCCACCGAGAACAGAACAGGGCTCCGCATCTCAGACTGTCCCCGAGTCCGTGCGCAAACACCCCAAAGCTCCTGCTCACACATCGCCGCCCGCCTTTTGCCAAAAAAGTGTTTGATTAGCCTACAGAAGAGAAAGCGCCAGAGTTCCCGTCCAGATACACACCGAAAAGTTCCACATCGTCTTTAGTCATGATGCGCGCTCTGCATCTCATAGAACACAAATCCTCCTCAATATACCGCTAAACACTACACTCACTCTTCACTTACAGTAAAATGCGTTTCATAGAAATAAAAATAACACTAATATTTAAAAAAAATCACAAGATGCCTCGCATGTCCTCAATCATCCTTTTAAGACAGAGCTTCCGGTCTTCTTTCACAATAAAACATTCATTTCAGGGGATAAAAAGTGCAATAGATGGTGTGTGGTGTCCACATGCGTCCTCCTGACAGCAAAGTCGGTGTGTATCTCAGTAAAATGTGTCTTCGCAGGATCTTCACGCAGAGCTTCCTCGTTAGATCATGATGATGGTTCTGCGTCTCTCACCACATGCAGGTGATTCTGTAGAAGGAAACGCAGGAAAAACAGTTCTCAGATCCACAGAAGAGTCATCCTCTCAGATGGCATGGACGCACCGCGTAATATACAGAAGTAAACGCACCCGAGTCGCAGGAGCCGCGCGCAAAAGTCTGTAATGATCCCTCTTAGACTTAAATGATGTTGTTTTTTTAATTATAACACAGCCAAACCCATTTCAGAAAAAACAAAACAAAAAACAACAACAACAACAAACAAACGCACTGCAGTCTTAAAATCGTTGTGTTTCTGCCAGGTGACGACAGGATCTCTCCACGGAGCTTTAGCGCATGAGTTTAAAGCTTTACAGCTGATGCTGGTGCGCACAAGTTTTTATGAAGGCACCGCACCCGTGTGCACAGAGAGAGAGAGAGAGAGAGAGAGAGAGAGAGTGATGATGATGATGATGTTAGAGGCAGGACGTCTCTTAATAACCCTGAAACTTTGCTGGTCGACCAAAAATGTGCACGTAGTAATATATTGTAAAGCAAATAGTAACAACACAAAGTGATATATTGACTCAGTTTTATGCTCTAAGCAATTTCAGACTATTTGTCATCTAGATTTGGCTTTGGAAATGTTGTAAAGGCATTGCGTAAGGCGTCGTGCCCCCCCACGGAGCACTGCAATGGACTGATCCGCTTTCCTGAACAGCGCCAATTACTGCGCGAGCGGCGCGTAAAAATATCTCGAGCTCTGACCGCTGGAGTTTTACTCCCGCCATTTGAACTCATTTGGAAGGAAATTCCAGTTTTTAAATTACACTTTTGTAGGATCTGGGACTGGAAATTGTGTTGATAATGGGCTGGGTTGGGGATGCGGACCTGAAAGGGAACAGGCACGTCGCTGCGTCAAGGTGAGTTTTCTGGAATTTTCCACTGCGCCTGTCCTGAGAGAAAAACAAAACTGAAGTGAAATAAATCAGCTCCCGCTGAAAGAAATGTAGGTTTTTGCTCACATTTTACTTCATTAATAATTAAGTTGAACCTCAGGAAATGATATTTATGTATAATAATAATAATAATTATTATTAATAGCCAGTAACTTTATAAGAGTTTAGGTCTGTTTGATAGCTAGTATTAGCCTCCTGACAACAAAGTGCACCAGCTAACGTTATCTGAGGGGGTAAATATGGCTGAAGTTGGCTTTACATCTAATTAACATATAATTAACATAATCATATGTACAGTTAACTTTAATTTACCTAACGTTAGGTTGCTACATAACTATTAACATAACTTCTGGCTAGTTAAATATGACCTCACGTGCCCCCTAGTGGCACAGAAAAGTGTTGCGCCTTCTTGTGAGTTTGAATCCAGATGATACCACAGCCGTGACGTCAGGCGTAAAAAAGGCCTAGGGTGCAAAATGTTCGTGCTGTTAGGGAGGGAGAGTTAGGGGCATACTCTATCTCCACTGTCAATCACAGCGACACTAGCCAATCATGGGCGTCTGTGAGCTCATGTATGCAGAAGAGGGTAGATAGCGCTTTCCTCCGAGGGTGGCAGCTGGCTGCTGGGTGAGAAATTGGCCAAGACCAATATTCCCAAGTTTTCTCTCTCTCTCTCTCTCTGTAACATTATCTCGGATGAATGTCCTGACTCGATTCTAATCTTGTGTTTGATATTCGTCTATCGTGGTTTCAAACATCTGATCATGCAACAAATTTTAAATTTTGGACTAATAGATAGATATTAGATGTAAAAAAAAAAAGATAATGAAAGATGTGAAAATAAATCAACCATGTGAAATATGAACATGTGGGAAATTTAAAACACATGAGCTGCATGTGGGAAATAAATGAACATGTGAAAGTAAAGGATTTGTGAGAAAACCGCATGTGAAAAATTAAACCATGTGCCAATCATGAAAAATACTTTGAATACATGTGAAAATAAATGAATCGTATGAAAATCAATGAGAAAATAAATGAACGAATCGTGTGTAAATTTCTCACATGATTATTTGATTATGAAGTTTGTGCAACTTTTCTATAAGGTATAATAAGTGTATGTAGTAATCAAGTGATCACATGGTTAGTGGATCTCCTCAGTCAGAAAACACAGACGGTCAGGGCGATGTCAGAGATATCAGTGACTAATCACTGGTTAATTGCAAAGATGTTTTTTTTTCCATTTTGTTCTACATTCTGTTCACTAATGACTCTGTCAACAGCTCAACGTGCACCTGAGCAAATCTGACTCTGACGTCTGAGGTTCAGCACGGCGCCGTGTCATCATGTTAGCGACTCTTAAAGGGAAAGACCGTGTAAGTTTTGAAACATAAAATCTGTACAAATACAACTCTGCCTTTCACGCTTGTTTAAAAATTGTTTAGAGCTCGTTTAGAGCTAGCATAAAAGTAACATAAATCTACTGGCTATAAGAAATTGTTTTTTTTATAAAGAATTAATGATGTTTTAGGGAAATAACGAACGATGGAGTTACTGTTACCACTCAGAAGTTGATTATTTTCCTATAACAGCACGTCCCAAGGTGTTTTATTCATCCTACATGACAGCAGTTTGCCAACGATTACAATTTACCATTTATTATCAAATGGCGTTATACTTTTTATCCTTTTATAGCTACATTTTATATTGTGGAATGTCTTTGAATCAAGTTAGATCCTGTTCTCACTTACGTTAATAGCAGCTATAAACAGTCTTTCCATCACTTTCCATTGAAGTTAATAAGACGAAAAATAATTCAGCTTGTCATGTTACTGAGAGCCCACAAAGCGTAAACTCCTCTGTCCTGAAGATGACAGAAAACTAAAAGTTACAAAGCACTGACACTGGAGACTCCTTCCGTAGATGTTACATAAATACATTTCTCCTTACAAAAAACTTCACCATATTAATGATTGTTTTTCATTGTTAAACAAACAAACGAAATAGTCCCTAAGTCTCTATAGAAACTAGAATGTGTTAGAATGAACACGTTAGTATAAACCTGTGATTTAATCTCCTGTGGCTCGGCCTGGATGTTGCTCTGTACTTGCTTATCCAATACTTATTATCTGAGGGGAAAAAAAGCAGAAACTTAATATTTTAAATATTACAACATTTTTTGCACATAAAGAAAAAAATCACTGATCTCACCTTCTCACTAACTTAATTTGACCAAATACTTGCTGGTATTTCAGTTCACTAATTATAAAATCTTTTTTAAGGAAAAAAAAATAACACAATAAAAAAAAAGCACAAAACAAAGCCGAACAAAGTGTCAGTGATTTTTCTTTTTAATGTTATTATGTTTTTAACGTGGCATTGCATTGTTTACGTAAGAGCATTTCTCTTTCTCAGTGTGACCCCTGATGTCCGCTGTATTATCTCAGAAATGTCAAGTGTCTGGGAAAGGACGCCTAATGTAAGACAGGAATGAATCATGGACTTACTTACCAACTACAATAACCTGTAAATAAAACTATAGCACAACGTGACATTTTAAATGCCTCTGTACAGTCAGTCATCTGTTCACAGCTACACAGCTGTTCTCACTTCCTGTTTATCTCTGCTATAGTCTTCGTTCACTGTACGTGATATTGTTGACGATCCACTGCGGCGTCTTCTGCACTCCGGCAGCGCGGTTTTGCTCCGCAATTAATTTTTGTTTCTTAACAAAGTATTGAACAGTTGATTCTGACACATCTAATGGCTCGTCTCTTTCGCTGATCAATTTATTTTTGCTCGTTCAGACCTCATAATTATCTGCTTTAGTGGAGCTGATGCTTTTTTTGATCCTCGTGAGAGATAAAACAGACTCTGGATGTTAATAAGACAGAGATATGACTGTGGACCTTTCATTAGCCCTTTTGTGTGTTAATTAATGATGCACTGATGCGCTACAGAGTCATGTAGACAATTATATGGTCCTCATCAGCCGGAGGTCTGGGTAATAATAAAAATAATAAAAATCAGCAGGTCTTTATGGCTGATTGGGTTGACAGGAAGGTGGGGTAGGGCTGCACGATATTGAAGACAAATGCGATATGCGATAACTTGTTAAATGATGCGATATGCGGTACGATATTGCTATAAGTGTGTAAATATATATATTTAAAAACTGAAAATGACATAACCAATATACGGGTCATGTTCTTTTGAGGAAAAGAAAGCATTCTCTGCTATCTGCATCGCTCTAAACCTTTGATTTTTTGTAACTTTCTGAAGTATTAAAATCATTCAGTTATCGCAATATCGCATATCGCGATATTTACATTGCGATATATTGTGCAGCCCTAATGGAGGAGCGTAACACAGAGCGAAACGCCGCACGACACTCCGGCACGGAACAGGCATCAGCCCAACCAAAGAACATGAGGAACTTGAACCTAAAAAAAGGAGGTACTTCTGTTGTTCGGATTCCTGAAACTTGAAGTTGAGTCTTTTAATATTTATTTTTTATATTTTGCATTCATATTGTTCCCATTTGGACAGTGTTATGTTTTTCTTGTTCTTATTTGTGATAGTTCTGATCAGTAGAGAAAAAGTAATATATCGGTACAAGATATGAAATTATCCATACCGTGATATAAGATTTTGTCCGCAACCCTGTGTAGGATAAGTGGTACGGAAAATAGATGGATAGATGGATGGATGGTTTGTGCTGACAGATGTCTTATGATTTACACCTGCATTTTCCATGATGCTTGACTGGTAGATTTCAGATCCAATCAGATGGAGTACGAAGTCCAAACCACTAAATCTGAACAGTTCATAGACCAAATCACAGCTTGAGAAGTCATACCTGTGGTTCTAAGGTGTCTCTTGATTTGTCAGATTTGTCAGCAGGAGCTCGGTTTGGAGAGACGAAAAGAAAAATACAAAAGAAATGGTCTGGCATGTTCTGACACGTTTTTATGTCTGTTTATTTTGTTCATCTGATCTTTCTGTTACAGTGGACTGGTGTTTCCCAGTCCTGTTCCTGTTCTCTGATTTATAGCCACATAATCATTTCCACAATAAGTTTGTTTTATTATCAGACCTGAGGCCATTTGCACCGACGGCTTTTGGTCAAAGTGGAAAGAAAACACACAAAAAGAGGTTTTTGAACACTTTTTAATGCTTTATTACAGTTTAGTCTTTGCTGGCAATGAAATAAGCAAAAAGGGATAATCAAGTATCTCTTTAAATCTTTGTATTTAAGGACTTGTTCATCATCCAGTCTCAAGACTGTAAATTAGCGTTTTATTAAAGACAAGTGCTCTTGTTTGGTGAAGCAGTTACTGTAGGACTGTAAGTTTCTCCAAGCCGAGATTTGTCTTACATTTTTCTCCCAATAAACATTTCTCATTTCAATTATACCTATTTCTTGGCATTAATACAGGGGGTACAAATACTTTTGATTGGCATAGTGAACATGGTGCAGGACAGCAGATACAGAATACGCCATAATCAGGGTTGCCAGAGTGGTGGTTTTTACTCCAGATTGAGCTAGTTTTGGAACAAGGTCACAGATGGAAAAAACAAGTCCATGGGTGGCAGTTTTTGGGTTAGTTTAAAAATAAACCATGGCCACCAAAATCTAATTTCCAAGCAAATAATTGTAATGAAATGTGATCAATTTCAGCAAACAGCATCAAGGAGAGAACTCTAGTCAGAAATGATGAATCAAAGACTATATAATTCTGTTAAGTGTTTTCTTTTTGCTAAATAAAGAAAGATGGGACACCAACAGCAGCGGTTCTCTTAAGTACGGTCCCGCTAGGGGTCCTTGGAGCAAGTCTGTCATTTTATTTTTTTCAATTTAGTTACAGTGTTGGAAATCAGAGCGCATCGTTATCAAAATTTTAATCCAAACCTCATAAACTCAAACACGAAGCAAACCTATAAATGTTAACTTGAATGCGATGTTGGTGGAAAGTTCAGGAATTAAAAGCCGGAATATTATTCTACATGGTTAAATGATGAACCTAATGTTTGGGTTATGTTCATAAAATAAATGAATATACTGAGGGGATTCGTGGATTGTTTAAGTCAGATGACTAAAAATACTATTTATTTATTTCTTGATTTATTGATTGATTTATTGACCAATGAATGAACAAACTGCATTTTCAGTTTATGGTCTTTTTGTGCATTTTTTGAGATATAACTGGTCTGGAAATTTTGCTAAGACCTGGCAACCTTAATCTCACAATCAATCTCTCGGCCATTTCGACCCAGACTGCAGAAGGCGTTTAATTTAAACAGAATCCAGATGTGACGTGCTAAATGGCTCATATGACATCATGCATCACAGCAAAAAATAATTGTTGGTGTATGAAATAAACAGGCTAAAAGTTGGCAACCTTTCCGTAAGGTCAAACGGACTGGGAAACACGATACGTCGCTGGCATTCGGTCGTCCTCTGCAGCCAATGTTTAGAAATAACCGAAATAGTCTGAGATCAATACCAAATGACCTTTTTAGGATGAAAGACAGAATTCTGTCAAATCCTAAAATGGTATCTGTAAATGTCACAAACGTCCGTGTAGGCTTTGAGCGACATCCATAATTCATACTGCTTTCTCAAGTGCCGTGTACTCTACTCCTTTTTCCTGGTAATGTATGCAGATCTGAGATGTACTCGTGTCAAACAAAACAAAAAAAAAAAACACATCCAAGTCGTGAGAGATCAAGCTGTTACAGCTGTGATGGAAATATATGACGCTGTTGCCAAGCAACATATCAGTTTCTGTGTAAAGCCACTGAATAAACACTAATCAATTCCCTAAGTTAAGAAGTATCACTCATGTCAGGTGTATGTAAGCCTTATATAAGGCTTATGCACATATAAGAATGCACGTAATGCACTGAATATAAAAATGCACGTGACGAGTGCATGACGTGAGAATCGCACCACGGAGCTGAAACACACAGAATTCTGCCTTGAATTTTCTTACCCATATCGTTTATCGTTTATCGTCTGTCTCTGTGTTTTCCCTCCGCAGACAGATTGCTCTCTTATGTTGTACTGCAAACACACACACACACACACACACACACACACACACACAGGAAAGTGCTCTCACTATGTGATGTGAAATGATTACACTTAAATGGTGCCCAAACTGATTGGGTAAGGTCGAGATGAAAACTAATTCGCAGGCCCTCAGTTTGGAGCTGGAACGTAATTACTGATGTCTCATTGCTCGCAGGTGTGATTCAGACAGAAAAAAAGCGGCACTTCTTCAAAAACAGCAATTTGTCTCGAGGGACCATTCGGCTATTTGCATCAGTCTGTGGTGAAAGTGTGGAGAGTGGGGGAAAAAAAAGGGTTTATCATCAAGACAACGCAGATTACACACGTTAAAATATGAGTCATAAATAGAAATACTACAAGCTCAAGAGTATCAGCACGTTCATGATTACTAATTCTTTATTACCTACTAATATCAATATCAAAAATTTTCACAGTTTTTTTTTATTTTTTTTTTATTTTCAGCACCATGTTTACTGTAGCCGAGAGTCCAGTTAATAAACCAGTAATAAACAGCAGGTACTTCCTGTCCTCGTTTGGCCCTTTGTGTCCAAGCGGCAATGGGAACGGGTTTCAGGACGGGACCCAGATGTTGCCGTGAGTGTCTGGAGCTTGTGTGTATGGAATATTCCAGATCCACGGCTGATCTAAAGAGACAGACATACACTGGTGAGCACAAACTTTCCGCAGAAATGTCCTTTAACTTTCGCCAACTGTTTTCAGGGAAAAGTAGCTAAACCGTCCATGCTCCAAAAGTCGCCAGAAATCACTATGATGTCATAAACTAATTTGCATATTCATTGTATTGTCATGATCATTGTATCATTTGCATATCAGAAATGTTACATGAAGAAGGACGATTTTTCTGAAGATATTTTGAATAGAATGAAATAGAATATAGTTTTATCAGAATGTAACAGAAATCATAGATTATAGCTAATTTCTTTTAAAAAGAAGACGTACTTTAGTCAGGGCACCGCAAACAAACAATTTACATATTTATAAAATTTATAAAAAACTAATTTCAATCAAGAATGTAACAGAAGTTAAGCAATGTTTATGAGGAGTTGGGAAATGAAGGACATGAAGGAAACGGTCATGGAAGGAATGACTCCCTTTTATTACTGTAAGTATCACCAAGAAGGGAGTTTAAAACGAAGAACAAAGAAGTGTGTGAGTGAACAAAGAATGGTGATCAGTGATTGGTTGTTGGGAACAATGG
The DNA here is from genome assembly GCA_022985145.1 of Pangasius djambal. Classification (NCBI taxonomy): domain Eukaryota; kingdom Metazoa; phylum Chordata; class Actinopteri; order Siluriformes; family Pangasiidae; genus Pangasius; species Pangasius djambal. The sequence continues at coordinate 26,740,286 of CM040984.1, read as the reverse complement.
TGATCAGTGATTGGTTGTTGGGAACAGTGGTGATCAGTGATTGGTTGTTGGGAACAATGGTGATCAGTGATTGGTTGTTGGGAACAATGGTGATCAGTGATTGGTTGTTGGGAACAATGGTGATCAGTGATTGGTTGTTGGGAACAGTGGTGATCAGTGATTGGTTGTTGGGAACAGTGGTGATCAGTGATTGGTTGTTGGGAACAGTGGTGATCAGTGATTGG
>CM040984.1:26719269-26739962 GCA_022985145.1 Pangasius djambal | reverse complement strand
AGTGGTGATCAGTGATTGGCTGTTGGGAATAATGGTGATCAGTGATTGGTTGTTGGGAACAGTGGTGATCAGTGATTGGCTGTTGGGAATAATGGTGATCAGTGATTGGTTGTTGGGAATAATGGTCATCAGTGATTGGTTGTTGGGAACAGTGGTGATCAGTGATTGGCTGTTGGGAATAATGGTGATCAGTGATTGGCTGTTGGGAATAATGGTGATCAGTGATTGGTTGTTGGGAACAGTGGTGATCAGTGATTGGCTGTTGGGAATAATGGTGATCAGTGATTGGTTGTTGGGAATAATGGTCATCAGTGATTGGCTGTTGGGAACCAGCTTGTGTAAACACAGCTCATTAATTCTTTAGACACTGGTGGTGAGTCGAGTAAACCTGCTCAACTCATATAATCGAGTGCAGGACGGTCGTTAACGTCTGATCAAAAAGTTGCCAGATTTGTCTCTATTTAAAGAAAAAAAAGTTGCTAAAAGGGTCTAAAATGTTGCCAAGTCTAGCAGCAATGTCACCAAGTTTTACATTTAAGAAGACTTTTAAAACTTAACTTAAAATCAGCCAAACCAGTTAAAATATGAGCTGGTGTACTAGCCAGCTAGCTATTAGGGATGGCAGGAGGTTATGTGGATGTTTCTAGATTACTGCATTATTAGAGATTAAGACAGTAATGGTGTAGAGATGCTACTATGCGATTATTAATAGTTTTTGGAACGTTTAAAACAATTGATTATATAATGTAATTTATTTCTGAAGGGTAGAGCTCTAAGGGAACAGGTCTCGGTGACGTGCCTCGTCACATTGGCTTAATAGTGAAGGTCTAGAAAAGGAGCATCTAGGCTGAGCACTAGGGTGTCCATGGTAACCAGCAGACACAGTCGGATTCAACCATAAAAACCAAGCCGGCAGTCGAGGATAAGACCTCCATAAACACATTAAAAAACCCAGCAGAGATTATGAGTTACTCTCCATCACGAGCTAACATTGTAAAGCTTCTTATCCTGAGTAAAGATCATAAAGGATGAGAAAACTGAAGAAAATATGATTTCCCATAAAATGCTACATGCTCGCATACAGCTGGATGCATCATTATTAATAAAACCGAACTGCTGATTACAAAGAGCAGAGGACGGCTCAGTGCTCAATTAGTCTGATATATTCGCATCCAGGTCGAAACATCACTGAAAAAAGAAACGATGCTTTCAGAGGAAGCGGAATGATGCTTATCACGAGCATTACAGCTCGCCTGAGGACATGACTGGTGAATTCAATTATCTAAATGAACAACAACGCTGCAATCCTCCACAATATGAAAATGTTTTCATCACGATGGGAAGAAATGTTTAGCAGCTCACACAAATATTTCAAATATTTAAAAAAAGAACAAACAAAACAAAATATATACATAAAACATTATAGTATATAATAGGAATATTAAATATAACAATATTAAGCTCACAGAAGAAACAAGTAGTTATTTCTCCATGAACAACCTGTATCACACTATTGTAATGTTATTCTATACTCGGCTGCTCCCCTGACATTTCCCAGTAAGTGGAAAGAAAGTAAGTGTGTGTGTGTGTGTGTGTGTGTGTGTGTGTGTAAAGGGTAGTATATGGGAAACCTCCTGTGGCGATGTAGAGGCCAATTAAACCATGTCTTCCTCATCATTGACATGTAAGGTGAGAACAGTGTGGGGAGTGAGAGAGAGAGAGAGAGACAGGCAGACAGAAACAGACAGAGAGAGAGAGAGAGAGAGAGAGAGCCAGAGAGAGAGATAGAGAGAGGGAGAGAGCGAGGGACAGACTCAGAGGGAGAGAAACAGAGAGAGAGATAGAGAGAGGGAGAGAAACAGAGATAGAGAGGGAGAGAGCCAGAGAGAGAAAGATAGAGAGAGGGAGAGAGCGAGGTACAGAGACTCAGAGGGAGAGAGAGAGAGAGATAGAGAGAGAGAGTTATTATTCCAGCCCTGTCTGTCAGCCATTTCTCTTACCGTCTACACTAACAGCGATTTGGGGCAATTTTTAAAACACAGTATTTAATGGAATAAAGAAAATAAAAATAAAAAAAACTAAAGCAATGTCCACTCGTCTTTTCCAGTTCATAATTATCAGGATAATTTACTTTAAGCACTACGATGACAGAAATGCACTCAGGAGGTCAAGTAAACATGGAAGAAGTGTTGTTAAGTTGCCCGGAGGTGATCTGTCTCTTTCCTAAAAGCTTTAACTGGCCACTTTGAAATGTTTTTTTGCACCTGTGTTGTAGCAGCACTGTGGTGGAGAGTGAGCTTTTTTGACAAGCGCAAGGAAAATGTGTTCACATTATGGGATTTTATGAGAAAGGTACAAATAACCAACCATGAAATATTCCCCTGACTTCAAGCTGCATTGCATGACCAGGCTTTAAAAAGCCCTTACAGTGCACTATTGATGCGGTTTGTTTGTGTGTTTTTTTTAATCGTAAGATTAAATATCACACTCAAGGGCACGACTTCGGCCGTGTATTCACAGCGAAACAAACATTTTCCATAGGCTGTTTATAAAGTGGAGAAAGAGGAGGCTGTTCTGGCTGCTGTTCTGCACATATCCAAGGCCATGAAGTGGTGATAACAACCTTCAGCAGAAAAATGCCTCAGGACTGTCTGTTCTCGTAATGACTCGATAAAAATGAAGTGTTCAGCATCTCATGCTGAGGAAAAAAAAAAAAAAAATTCAAAGCGATATCTGAACAAATAATCGCGTCCTCACGCCAACCAGATCATAAATGTTTTCTGTACAACCTACTCATCTGGTTACACAGCTAACAGCTTTCGACCGAGTCGTCCTCTGTCATTAAAGATGTGCATTGCCATGGCAACCGAAGATGTTTTCTGCCTCAGTTCATGAAGTGACGACTCAGTCCGTTTCAATGGCGCCTCTGATTATAGCCAGGCCCTTTCCTCGGCGTGATTAAAGGTCATGCAGACACAGCATCAGGGCAAAGACCCATGAGCCTGTTGATTATCTTTTACAGAAATGTAGCAAAGGTGATGGATGGATTTTCTACAGCAGTTACAGACTGAGCAATCAAAATGCACAAATACAGACACTAGTAATACGTACACATCAAACATTGCTTTGTCTAGTGGGCAGTAAAGATCTGCACCACACACACACAACTGACAGCATCTCATTCTAACTAAAACTTTAATTCGGTAACTGATATTGTAGTAAAATAAATAAATAAATAAATAAATGAATGAAACGTTCAAATACATTTCCCCCTCTAATTTTAGTAAATTATGCAAAAGATGCAATAGATCAATAAATATGTGCTAATTTGCATATTACAGAAATCTCTCTCCAAATTGATGTAATTGTTTAATTGGATTTAATTGTTCAGGTATGGAAGCCAGACACAAATTTTTTATTTGTGATTATATGAAAGAAACGTTTTTTTTTCTTCTGCCAAATAGTTTGTTTGCATGGAAGTGCCATCTAATTGTAGATTTGGCCCCAAAATGCCTCCGTTTTCTGCAGATCTCCATCTGTGATCCTGTGCTTCGGTGCAAAATACTCTTCCAGACAGGCTCACTACACTACAGCCCTGTTTGTAACTATAAATTAATTTGCAGAAATCCAATACTGACGTGTGTTACATCTTTGCACCAGGGATCTAAGCTGACTGAACCTTGAAGTGCCTGGAGATTTGATTCTCACCCCATCATACGCTACATGATTTATAACTATATACAGATCATTTTACTGCCCGTTCACAGTGAATTCTCTGTTGGAGTTTTACGCGAGATTGCCCTGGAGGCTTGAGCTACACGAACAACGAATCCATTCTCACCTTTACTGGAGTAGCGAACCGGTGGCAAATCGAAAGGCACAGGGAAACTTGTGGAGGAGCCTGAGACGGGGAAGATGTTCTTCTGCACTGGAAACGTGCTCATATGCTACAGAGAGACATTATGAAAAGAAGATAATGTGTCAGTCAGCAGCCATAATAACGAGAGCTCTATGTTGAATCCCTTGGAGCACAATGAGGAGAGGAAAGGCTGTAACATTTCTCCTTGTCCTGTTCGGATCAGGTCTCATTATTGTGGACCGAGCTGCATTTAAAGGCCAGAATGAATATATATCAATAGGTTAATTCACAGTATAACACCTATATACAAAACAATACAGTAGTCCAGGCTAGATGAAATGAAAACATGTATAACTTTTCTTTTCAGAAAAAGAAATAAATTGTTTTGTTTTAGCAATAGCTCTAAGTTGTACTGATCTGAAGATCAAACCTGAAGTCAGCATCAAAAATTACCCCCAAGTTTCTGACTTCACAACATATGAACATAGTTTGTTCCTAGGTCATTTATGGATAGGCCAAAAAGAATAATATTTTGTTTCCATTTAATCGGAGAAAATGATTTGCTTCTGGCCCTTGATATTTTCCAGACACTCATTGAGACACAAATCATCAGGCCTTAAATGGAGATGGAACTGAGTGTCATCAGCATAGCAGTGGAATGAAATGTATGAAATTGTATTTCAGGATTTTCTCACCCAGTGGGAGCATACACAGCGAGGGGAAATAAGTATTTTCTTTACTTTTGGTTTTGTTATTTTAATATACTTCAATTTTTGCACACATATATATACATATATAAATATACAAATTTACACACAATGTCTTTTGACTTTGTACCTATAAATATGAGCAGAAAAGTATGTATTCATAAGCATACATAAAAGATGTGTTTAAAAGAAACAAAATTAATAAGGAAAAAAGTATTTGGACACCACAAATTACCAGCATCAGTACTTTGTTGCTTTGAGACGTCTAAGGTAAGAGGTAATTAGCTTTCTGCAGCATTGTGGTTCAGTTTTAGTCCATTCCTCTTGGCAAATCATCTTCAGTTCCCCAAGGTTACGAGGATCCGTCTGATGGACTCACAATTTCAAAATCCTTCATAAATTTTCACTAGGATTCAGGTCAGGAGATTGGCTCGGCCATGCAAGGCCTTCTTGAGTTATTGTGGCTGTATGCTTGGGGTCATTGTCTTGTTAAAACATCCGTCTTCTCCCCAGATTGAGTTTCTTGGATGATGAGATTAAATTCCTGTCTAATATGTTCTGGTACATCGCTCCACTCATGTATCCTTTGATGCCCTCTTTGCAGAGAAGCAGCGCCGTATCATGATGCTCTCACCTCCGTCCTTCACTGTCTGTATGGTGGTCTTGGGATCATTTATTTTTTCCTCCAAACCTGACAAACTGAACTATTGCCAGAGTTCTGTTTTTGTTTCATCTGACCAGAGTATGATCTGTCTAAATGCTTTTAGATGTGCATTGCTGTGCTCCTGTTTTTTTTTTTTTTAGCAGAGGAGTTCTGCATGAGGTGTAGGCTTGCACTGCAGTTCAATGCTTATTGTTCTCTCTGTAACTGTAGTTCCCACTGCTTTCAGGTCGTCCTGCAACTCTTTTCAGCTGACTTTTTTATGCTTATAAATACATACTTTTTTGTTTGTATTTACCAAATCAAAAGATATTAAGTGTGTACATTTGAAGTGGATATATGCACTGGAAGTATATTAAATAACAAAAACAAAAGTGTCTGAATACCTGTTTCCCCTCGGTCTATGACAGAAAGAGTACCAGACCTAGTGTTGATCAACCGATAAAGACAAGTCGCCGATATTAACTGTGAAAGTCTTGCGACTAAGATAGGACTTAAACTAGTCCAGTGCTACTTCTTTAAGGCCCTTGGAGTGCTTAAGGCGCTCAATAAAGATCTCATGATCCACAGTTTCAAAAGTGGCAATAAGATGTAGCAAGATTAGAACAGGACAATTTCCAGAATCTGCAGTAAGCAGCAGATCATTTGTCACCTTTACCAGGACATATTCTGTACTCTGATGAAGTTTGAACTCAGAGTTTCAAAAATGTCATTTTTAATCTGGCGAGATCACAGCTGTGAGAGAATCACTTTTTCCAATAGCTTAGAAAGAAAAAGTATTTTTTTTTAATAAAGAGCACTACAGCTGTACGCACAGCTCCAGGGTAACAATAAAGAGGGTGAAGTTACTGGATGGAAAAACTGAAAATGTTAGATGTAGCGCTAAGTGCAGTGGGAACTGAAGCCATTATATGAGTCAGCACTGACTCTGTGATCAGTCACCCAAACCTGCTACTGCTCACTGATTATACTGACTGCCTGCACCTCAGGGGTTTCTGCCTGAAACTCAGAGCTAAAGCAGATCAATGAAAGGCACAAAAATACAGGAACAGACCACTATACTATAATTTACTCAAACCTTTAATGATGTGCACTGTGAGGGAATTTTCCCCTCGCTCACATACCCATGGAAACTTGAATCTGCTGAGGAAATGTGATTATTTTGCCAGCCAATATTTTTTAGTCTCCTGTGATTAAACTGTTTGCAAATGAATTGGCTTTTAAGAAGAAGTGACTGTGTTCCAGCTGGGGGCGGAGCTAATTTCAGGGCCATAAAAATATAAACAGAAGCCATGAATGAAAAAAACAAGACAAAACTAGCATGGCATGGCAGTAGTGCTAATCAGTTTTTCTCTAAGGTATCAGTTTAATTTATTATTATTTAAAATATTATTTATTTATAATATTTGTAGTGTTTTTTTTTTTTTTTAGAAAAACATTTTACATTGTTCAGTCTGTAAAGATATTTACTGACAATACCGAGACCAAACATGAATATTAATTACCACATTATTACTGTTTTATTAGTTGTTAAATATTAATAAAGTGTTTGATCTTAGCATAATATTGTACATTTCAGTTTGTATTCTTCTTCTTATTATTGCCAACCCACTTATCTAGCCATCCATCCAACCAACTGTCCAATTCATTCAACCCATCCATTTGTCCGTCAACCAATCTATCCTTCCAATTATCCATTTAATCAATCTTGTGACTTTCCCTCTGGAATTAATAAAGTGATCTATCTATCTATCTATCTATCTATCTGTCTGTGTCCATTGTTCCATCCATTTAACCATCTGTCCATGTAACGATCCAGTAATCCATCCACCTATTCATCAAGCTATCTGTTCATTGGTCATTCACCCTTTAACCAATCATCAACCTATCCATCAACACCCATCCGTCCATCCATTCAGCCATTCATTCCATCCATTAACTTAACCATCCAGTTGTCCAATCATCTGTTCAACTAACCCATTATCCACTTATCCATCAACAATCTATCTCTCCATTTAACCATCCAGTTGACCCATCCATTGTATTCTTCAATCCGTCCATACAGTCAGTCCATCAATCCACCTGCCCTGCTATCTGTCCATCCAATCTATCAATCTGTTAACGATGTTGGAGTAGATGATAAATGACTGTGTATCAGCGCTACAGCAGGAGAAAGTTAATAAGACAAACCAGCACTGTTGAAGTTGTCTCTAAGCATTAAAAGGACATGGAAGTGAGTGATTAATTGAATGATCTGAGTCCGACTAGCTTTCCTCTGACACCTCCAAGCATGCCATGTGCTCACTTCAATGCAAGAACGCGACTTTAACATGGCTTCGATTTTAACCACTCCATCCGGCAGTCAGAGCTGACGCCAAGTTCAGACTGAACAGTAACACTGGGGTTGATGAAATCTGATTAAGACTCTCTAACAGTCACTACAGCATACACTCCAGCTGTTATATGGCAACACTTTATAATTACCGAGACGGAGTCCTGTCTGGCGATGGCTAATGACTGCAAAATTAATGTTGTTTCACAATTTGATTACACTTTAATTAGGAGCACAATAGAAATATTGTTAGTTGAACCTGTCTGGCTGTCTGACTTTCAATAGATAAGACTTTTAATTAATGCACCACTGGAGCAAATGTTAAAGCAGTCTGGCATTGTAAAGCAGAACCAGAAAATGTGACCTGATTTTCTAATATGCCATAAAATATCACATTTTACTTGGAAAATAAGTGATGGCATTAATCTGTAATTCATATTTGATACATTTCTGAGGCATTTAAATACTTAAGAGTTCAGATGACTGAGTAAAATAATCTTGATTACAGGCTGGTCAGCCGTCTAGAAAGAAACAAGAATGGCATTATTAAACGTAAGACATCTTTTCTTCTATAAAAGAGCACATCCTATGCCCGCATGCTTTCGGTCACTCACCCCCCCCGCTCCATTTCTACCACAGCTAGTGAACTGAGCTTTACTGTTGCTTAGCAACTTTTGAAGTAATCCAACAAGGACAAATTACCCAGTGAGAATGCACACAGACTGCACAAAAGCCGCCTATGTTCATACACGGGGGGGAAATAAAAAGAAATGTGCTGCTGTACAGCATGGTGTAGGCTTTACTACATTACACAGCAGCAATAGCAGCGACTGCCACATACCGACCAAGAAAAAAAAAAAAGCTCTGTTTTTTTTTTTTTTTTAAACTCGTCTGTATAAAGACAAAGTGCACAAATAACGTGATGTTTTTTCAGAGAAGTGAACAGAAACAGATTTATCTGGAGAACCAAAGTAGACGAAAAAATCCATAAATTAATACTGGCAATTAAACATCTCAGTTTAATTTCATTGTAAACTCACCTGTCAATCAACATTATATATTTATTTTTATATCCATTACCCGGTTTGTGCACGTCAAAAACCTTTCGTCTGTTTTGCATCAGAAATTCTTTGATTTTTTCCCCCAAAGTAATGGATGACAATGGGATTTTATATGTATGCAACCTCATATTTATACGCCATGGAAACAGGACAAGGCCCAGTTCCTGGAGACTGTGATAAAAATACATATACAAATCCAAAAGTCTGAGATCGCTGGTGAAAATACTTCTATTTTGCATTTTTTTAATAGTCTAATACAACTTTTTTTCCATTACAAATTATAATATCAACATAACTTGAATGAGAAGTAGAATCCTAGAAATCTTTACATGAATTTCAGAATTTCTTAGTATTTGGTTCGTCCCCCAGTGGATGCACGTTAGTTTGGATCCACTGTAGTGTCGTCTGAACACGTGCTTCAATGGACAGGATAAATCTCGAGGAAAATCTGGCCTTTTTGTACAGAAGACTTATTGTCAATATGACAAATTTGCTTATATTTAAATAGTGACCTAGAAACAATGCAGAATCTTATTGTTGAATATTAAATATTCAAGATATTGAACATTTCCTTTCTTTGTTTAAAATTTTTCAGAATTCTGAAATTATACTGCAGGTACTTCCTGATTTTCTCTTTGTATATGCTTCATTAGTATAATCTTTTTTTTGTCAACTTTGACCATTCATACATTTACATATGGAAGACTAATATCCATACTGGGACGTTTTTAGTAAGTAAGTAAGTTAGGGTACTTACGAAGGCCGAAGGCAGGTACAGAACTCCCAGCTCATAGGAGCGAACCATCATCTGAGTATTGTTTTTCTCCAGCGCCCCCCAGGCAGCTTTGGACAAATTGGCACTGTGGATCAAACATACAGGGAAAGATTCTGGAAAAATACTTTTTTTTTTTTTTAAAAGGATTAAAGTACAACTAAACTCAAAAATGTGATTTTTTTTTAAATACAAAATTCAGCTCATCTTAGTTCTTGGTTGTTACACTTATGGAGATTGGTCGTGGGTCTGATTTTTATTTTCTGTATAAACCTCATTTGGGCAGTATTATGTACTGTATAAGCACAGTTTTGTGATGTCACAAAATATGTTCACGCGATCCAATCGCATTCAATATGCAAATCGACTATGTGACATTACCAGGAAACATAGCCACAACGCTCAGGGTAAGCTATCTACTTAACTTACGCAGGATTAGTGCTGACAAAATGTGAGCTAGTTTCTGCAGAAAGACATGGAGTGTTATAAATACGCATACAGTATATATACGTTATATGCATATTCTGCCATTTTTAATGAGGATGACGATGTAGAGATGTTCCATGCGGCACTTTTTATTAGTTTCTTGGACACAGGTTAATTTAGTGGTTTAAAATGTTCATGGGTACTTGACAGAACAATGACATTGACTCTGAAATATTTGTCTATATTTCAGAATCCATGTACAACACAAGGAAGATTCACAGAAAACTGAACGCTAAAAATAATACGCGTCATCTTCTCACATTACAGATGCAATCGTTAGGAAAACAACCATTAAAACTTCAAACGTTACACAGCAACAATGCTGTGAGAGCTCCCAGGGCCTGGGTAGAGCAAGCTGGAATGCTGATGGAGGAGTAAGAACGTACTTCGAGGCCACGACCGACTCAAGAGGCTTTAATCTTCATGAAAGAGAACGAATAACTTGATGCTGCTGACCTTCTCTAAATCCACTCCACATCCCTGTGTAAATGTACCGAGCGCCACTCCGCACAATCTTCAGACTCATGCACACCGACTATCAGGAGATGAGAGTGGGAAACATAATGGATTCCCCAGTGCACTGTGATTGTCCATGGACAGAAAAAACCTAAACAGAAATCTTATTATTATCTCTATACATTTTTCCTAGAAAGCGATGAGATCAAATGGAAAGAAAAGTCTGCTCTCAGATTTTTCTCCTGAACACACATCATGTACGTCTCTCTCTCTCTCGAATTTCAGTAGAAGTCTTATCAAAAAACTCAGACGTGCCAAGATAACTGTTATCGCAATGGCAATACATGGATCTGTATCTATTTAGTGCTCAGAATATTTGTATCTGTTTTTCTTATTTGGATTTAAACCGAAAGTGGTAATGCGAGCCTTTCACTATGCTTCAGAAACACTGGGTACACTTCATTCAGCCAGTGTGTTTCAATAGATGTAGAACACAAGATCTTAAACTTTCAAATGCCTAATGCCTTTAAATATGTAAACTGAAAAAAAAATTTTTTTAAGTACATACGTGACAATCTTTCTGACCGCTAAAATGTCTGTTGTAACCACTTATACAGGGGTCTGGATAATCGCTGATATGGTGAAGTTTGTAAGGAGAAGATTATTTATCAGTTATGGAAGGAGTCTCCAGTGTCAGCACTTTGTTTTCCAACAATCTTCAAGACAGAATTGTTCACACGTTGTGTTTCTCAGTATGACAAGCTGTGTTTTTTTTTTTTTTTGTCTTATTAACTTCAACAGAGGGAAGAAAGAGAGGCTGGTGAGGGAACGACTGTTTATAGCTGCTATAACGTAAGTGAGAACAGGAACTGACTTGTTTTGTGGACGTTCCACAACCTTAAACGCAACTATAAATGTAGCTATAAAAATTGGCAAATAGCTGTGGTGGAAAGTATCAGCTTCGGGTTGGTCGCAGTAACATTGCTTCATCACACCACCCTGTTGTTGATTATTTTCCTATAACAGCACACCTTCATGTGTTTTATTCCTCTTATACCATACCAATTTGCCAACAGTTACAATTTTTATTTATTTATTAACCTAACTTCGCAACCTGAATCTCAAGGAAAAAAATTTCCCACCCCTGTTACAAAATGTTGCTTTCTTTTTTTTTATTTATCTGGGAAATGTTTCTGATGTTCTTAACCGACATGAACAGGAACACGCAGTACTCAGTTCTCTGCTGCAGCCCTCCGTCACTGACTCCCTGACGCCTAATTCGAAAGCTATTCAATGTGAATCGTGCACCAGTGCCACTCTTCGTTGCGTTTTACAGTCCACAGGTACTCATTTGCTCCACTTAAGTGCAGATTGTTAGGGGGTGACAATTCAGACATGCAAACACAATCCTGGTCCAGAGTCCGAGACGCAACACTCACACAGTGTCACTCAATAAAGCCTTATAAACACGAGGGCTTCAAAACAGTGCAATAAAGGCAGAAGGTTATGACTCTGCTGCTAGGCGATGGCTAGGTGTGAGGTGTACCAGAAGCCTGACTAAACACGGATAAATAGGGCGTATTTTTGGTAAATATGTGCATATTGTAGTGGAAATGACGTCACTGCATGTGTGCACTGATCAAACACACACATACGTCTGAGCTTTGTGTGACACAAGAAATTGGCAGTGAGAATATTTCTCTTGAGATGGCGTCGGGTTATTGCGCTGGGAGATAGAGAAAGAGAGAGAGAGAGAGAGAAACAGAGATGGACAGTGAGACAGAAAGAGACAGAGACAGTCCAGGAGAAACAGAGCGACAGATAGAGAGACTGTCCTAGAGAGAAACAGAGAGATGGACAGTGAGACAGAGAGAGAGACAGTCCAGGAGAAACAGAGCGACAGATAGAGAGACTATCCTAGAGAGAAACAGAGAGATGGACAGTGAGACAGAGAGAGATAGAGAGAGAGACAGTCCAAGAGAAACAGAGCGACAGAGAGAGAGACAGTCCTAGAGAGAAACAGAGAGATGGACAGTGAGACAGAGAGAGACAGAGAGAAAGACAGTCCAAGAGAAACAGAGCAACAGAGAGAGAGACTGTCCTAGAGAGAAACAGAGAGATGGACAGTGAGACAAAGAGAGAGACAGTCCAAGAGAAACAGAGCAACAGAGAGAGAGACTGTCCTAGAGAGAAACAGAGAGATGGACAGTGAGACAGAGAGAGAGACTGTCCTAGAGAGAAACAGAGAGATGGACAGTGAGACAAAGAGAGGCAGTGACTGAGCCACATAGCAACACAATTCTCAAACCTAAGCCAAAGCCCAACAAACACACTAAACACTCGCCCAAACACACACAACCGAATCCAGACTGAATATATTTGAAACAAATTTAAAGATGATGTACAATGAGCAGTGGAAAGCAGGAAGTAGAAACAGAGACGCACTTACAACAAACACAAATCACCTCAAATCTAATCCAATCCTAACACTACCTATTATAATATTTTATATCTGTCTATCCATCCATCCTTCCATCCATCCATCCATCCATCCACCTATCCATCTATCTATCCATGTAATTTATGTAAATTACATCTGTTAATAAATGTCTATTCATGTTTAGTGTTTATTTTATTCATTATTGTTTTTCTATTCCTTTATTTGGTGCTATTGTTTGTCTGTGTAATTTTTATATTAATTTGCTTTGGCAACATTGTTGAAACAGTCATGCCAATAAAGCACACTGTGAACTGAACTGAACTGAGAGAGTGAGAGAGAGAGAGAGAGAGAGAGAGAGAGAGAAATAAAATAATAGACTGTACTGAATTCCAGTCGTTCCATATAACATTATGTGAAAGTACAATTTATACTAGGCATTTAGTTAGCTCTATCATTGAAGTAATTGCTCATTAATCAGTTATTTTACTGGTTTTGTTCCAGGGTCCTGGTCTGATCCTGACCTCAGGTTCCCCTCTCTTTGGAGTTTCATATGTTCTGGTTTCCTCCCACCTCCCAGAAACATGCCGGTAGGTAGATTAGCTACTCTAAACTGTGTGTGTGTGTGTGTGTGTGTACATGGTGCACTTATGTGGACTGGCGTCCTATCAAGGACGTATTCCTGCCTCTCACACAGCGGTCCTGGGATAGAATCCGGATCCAGTGCCACTATAACCAGGCTAAAGCCCTGCCGAGGGCGAACGAATGAACTCTAATGCTGCTGAATGACAAGTTAAATTAACATGAAATCAGTACTTTATCTGAAGATCTCCTCTGCGTTGTGCTGCGACCAAAGTGTGCTTTGATGCAGTAAAGGTACATAGAAGGCGCTAGTGACATCCATTTCTCTTGGTTTCCTCTAATGCTGATTATATAGGTTGAGTTGAAAGTGATAATAGGACAGTGTTAAATTCACATATTTTCATTAAAACAAACAAAAAAAAGATGATGTCACAAAACAAGCTGGATCAAAATATAGAAAGCAGAAACTTTAGCTAATGTGACTAAACCATGGTTGTTATAGTAACAGTATATAGTATTAAATAAATAAATCTATTTTAATCAAATCACAGTCATGACGATCTGTGATAAATGTGTGTTACTAGTTTACTAGCTAGCTAGATAAGTTAGCAAAAGTTAATGATATGTTGTTATTAGGGATGGTGGGTGTGGCTACAATTTTCATAAAATTTATAGATCCTGCCATTTTCGATGAGCGTAAAAGTAAAGAGCGTAAAGAGATGTTATTCTACAAAGATTTAAAAATGACTTGTTCATGGGGGACTTTAACGTACATTAAATTACAGGTCTGACTTCACAGTAAAGGTCTCTAACCTTGTAACGAGAAACCAGGCTAGCTGAGAGAAATCCGGCGACGTCCTCATGTAGGTCTTAATGTGGGGCATTGCACTGCTCCTGCCTGAGGTTTCAGCTTTCCATCCACTGAGAGAGAGAGAGAGAGAGAAACAGACAGGGAGACAGAAGGAGAGAGAACAAGGGAAAAGAGAGAGAGAGACAAAGACAGAATGAGGGAGGAAGAGAGCGAGAAAGAGAGTGAGACAGGTAGGGAGAGATGGAGAAAGAGAGTAAGGGACAAAGGAAGAAAGAAAGAGTGAGTGAGAAAGAGAGAGACAGAAGGAACGAGGACGAGTGAGATAGAGGCAGGAGAGAGACAGACCGAAGGAGGGAGACGGAGAGAGAGATAGCATGTCAAGATATAAATTTTGCAATACAACAAATTACAGATATTCGGTCTCAAACTGCTAGTCTATTCAGTCTATTTCTAGAATTTTTTATCTTGTTCTTTTTACAGATACAGAAATTAATCAAGTTAATCATTTTTTTCCTTTTTCCTCTAGTTTGGAAACTCATAATAACTTCAATCCAGCTGTATTTCAGAGCTTATGCAAGTCAGCTAATGAATATTAATGAGCACTGGGACTCTGCTTATGAATATTAACGACTTGCGGGCATTCTGAGTGAAAACTGGCTTCGATTTCAGAGAAACGCACTCGACAATGTTTAATTAAAAATACATGAACATGAGTAAAACATCACTTGAGATGTGTTCAGAGACACCCAGTAAGTACGCAAAAAGATGATGATTTAAAGAATGGGATGCATCGTAATGAGCCATTTCTGATTTCTAAGCCAAAATGAAGGCAGCTGTAAAGAGCTATCGTTCAATTTAATGTAGAAGACGAGCAGCTGAAGTAAAGCCTCTTTTAAACTGTCCCCAAAAGGGCATGTATGGATGTGGGGGGTTCTTCAGAGAAGCTCCTGGCATAATGAGACGCCAAAAAAAAAAAAGAAAAAAAAAGAAAAAACGTCAAAAACCTCTGAAGATGGACAAACATGAGAAAGGTGGAGAACTCACTGGAAGTAGGAATGGAGCCAGACCTGCTTCTGTGCTGTCTGTATACTGTAGGGTAAAGAACCTCCAGCTGCACAGAAAAATGATAAATAATACATTTATTACGTAATAAAGCCTCTTTCATGCAAGAAAAACAGAATTTTACCAAGTGAAAAACATAACTGTGTGCAAAATATCTTAATATTTCCTGCGATTATTCGGACAAGATTTTGTCTATAATTTGGTATAATTTTGATATTTTTCTTGGCTGAACAAATAAATACTTGAAAGAACTTGATACAGTTATTAAAAAGCATGAAAAATAATAACAAAAAGAAACTATCTAGAAATGTATTTAATAATTATATAATTATTTTAAAACAATCAAAACAAACAAAATATATACATTCATCTACATACAGGATATTTCACTTCTAAAATATTTATTTGTAATTTGCGTATCGTTAAGGTATTTAAAGCAGCCTCTTCTTCGACACAGGAAAAAATGGTGTCTTGGCTCACGTATACAGTATTTTGCACAAGAATTCAAAATTTTCAGAAATATTTCTAATATTTATTAGAAACTAATTCTTTACGGAGAAAAATGATACCTGGGTAGCCTTCTAAACTGGTTCGAACATTGTTCACTGAAGGATAGACCTAGAACAAAAGAGAGACGGAAAAAAGATCAAAACCCTGATTATAGCTCAGCGCTGCTGAATTCTCGAATCTGATTGGTCGGAAAGTGTTTAATTAATTAAGCAATTAATTTCCTAGGACAGCAGCACTGACAGTAGTGCAGCTACAAATCACAAGTTATATTAGTATGTTTTCGTTTCTATAGTAACAGCTGATTCACAGGGACTTGTATTGTGGACGCTGCGTGTAAACGGATTTAAAAAAAATGGACGCGGCTATTAATCGGCAGCTACATTTTCTTGGAGCGAATTCTCAATAAATCGTCTCAGGGTTCTTCGCCGTTACACAGCTGTGGGAGCTGTAAGGCTGAAAGCTGCACACGTTCTGTCTGATTTATCGCTGCACGTCCGTAAACCCCTGGCGTGCCGGTGCAGGTGGCCATTCAGCTGGTTCGCCTCCCACGTCTCTGCGTTTCCCTTCTATTAAAAACACGAAGAAGCGACATCCCAGGAAACACAGGCACAGGCGGCGCACGGATTAGAGTTTAATTCCTGCTGCTAAAATCTCTGCAGAAAAAATAAAATCAATCTCACAGCTTGATCCTCCACTTTTTAACATCGCAATGCATTTATTCTGCACCAAGCAGGGGTGCAACAATCAGGCGATTTAGTTTAATGCACTGATTTAAAAGGCAATGATTATAAATCGATTATTACTCAAAAATGACAGAAAAATGGTGTGTAAGAAATAATTCATATTTTAAACTGATTTGTAAACAGACTCAACAAATATCATATCTTGTCTTATGAATCAAAATTGAACTGCGAGAAAGCCTCTATATCTTGTAATATTAAAATACTCATTTATTAAATATTTTATAAATAATGGAAAATTTTAATTAATGTACATTAAATTGAGGAAATGTACGCAAATGTCCCTTTCTCCACAAATATAATAAATCAGGCAAGACATATTTGGTGTCTATGCTGCTAATGTTGCTAAACAAGTTAAATAAATAAATAATAGAGGCCGTGCCTCTATTGCTGGAGCTGAGTGACATAAAACTGCTTGCTGAGAAAGAAAGTGATGGAGCTACGACTGTTTTTCGTAGCTTTTCTTACGACTGGTGCTCTTTTTTTGGATAACGAAAGCACACGCAGATTCAGTGCGTCATGCTAAACCGGTTGCCATAAGCTTCCTTTATTTCCCCTTAAGCCTTGTAGCTTCAGTGCAAAACTAAGGAAGATACATTTCAGACACCAAAACAAACTAATGCATTTTCTCCATTTTTAGAGACATCAGAAACGACAGAAGCAAATCTGTGAGATAGTAAACAACTCCACAAAGCTCTGTGGTTTTGCAGATTGCTGAGCCTTTACCAGGTGTGCCATTCGATGAAGGAATAAAACAACCCCTGCGACGAGATTCAAAAGGAGCAGTTATTTCATTTGGCGCAGCAGGTAAAAAAAAAAATAATAAAAAATCAAATTCACTTTGCTGTGAACGTAAATAAATCAGCAATCTCATTGCGTGGAGTTCTGCACGACTGCTTTAATGAAGTCATCAGGGCAAACGAAGTGCTCATTTATCCTAATGGGCGAAATGGGTTAGGAGGCGGAAATGTTCTGTGTTCATCCTAACATCTCTCCAGGCACACGGACCTTAATCAAGAGAGCTAAAAGGCAGGAACAGCTCTATTAATTGTGCCTGTGTTAGCGAGGTCTTCCGAAACACTTACCAGCAGCAGTGGCGTCTCTGGGACAGTTAACGATTTCCCACTCTTCCCTAACGTCATCAGGGTACGCTGGAACTCTGCTGAGAGCCACTTGGTCTTATCGATGCCCATAGAGCCGATGCTGGAGAACTGACCAATCACAGGCCACTTCTCGGCGTTTTGCACCGGATGTGCGTGTTCGCTCAGCAACTGGACAGGTAACGTTGATTAGAACCGCATAGAACAAATGCAGCTTCAGAAATATACAGCTTGGAAATATACAGAGCTGGGCGATATGAGGATATAATATCGATACTGTGATAAACTACGGATGACACAATACACTTTTTTTTTTTTTGAGATATTGTGGATATACATGTTTACAATTTATCTTTACGCTACACACTGATTGGAACAGCGGTATCGCTGAATCGAGTTGCTGCTTCAAGATCCTTATCGATTCATATCATAGTAATGGAATAGTATCGTAGCAGATTCCGTGGTATCGTCGGATATCGAATCATTACCTTAAGAATCGAATCGTATCATAGCAGATTCAGCGTATCATCAAATATCGGCTCATTCATAATGAAGTCATATCGTATACTCTATATTTCGGTCATATCACCCACCTCTAACTTCAGACATATTTGCAGTAAGGAGTGAAATTTTGTAAGTGAACCAACATGTTTCTGAGTGTTTACTTTAATATGAACTGAATGCTTTGTTCATTAGTGAACTTTGTGTGAAAATAAGGTCAAATATCACAGCAATTTGCCAATGATTACTATTTTTTATTTCTTAAAGAACAATATTACTTTTTTTATTTGTTTATAGTTACATTTAACAAGTTAGTTCTTTTTATCGCTTATGTTATAGCAGCTATCAGCTGTCATTCCCTCACCAGGCTCTATATTTTCTCTTTCTTGAAGTTAAAAACCCACAAAAACGCAGCTTGTCATGTTCCTGAGAAACGGCGCAGTGTAAACTCCTCTGTCCTGAAGACTATTCCATCGCATCAACAAAAAAATTCCCCCTGCAAAGATCTTATAAGTGCAGTTTGGAAAGGTTAAACTGCAAATCTAGCAAATTAGTCTCTAATGGTCTTAATTTACAAACACATTTGCCTAAAAATTCATTAAATCGTTCAGTAAAAACGTGTCTCAAATAAAGGTTTATTGAGGAAAATTCAACAACTGCCTGCTATTATAACAGGGACTTCAGTTATGCACAAGTTTGGAGAATTTCTCTTCTTCAGTACAGTGAAATGAGGCAGAATTCTCCTCCTCCTGGGATTGTCTCAAGTCTCACATACCTTCCTCAACTTTAAGTGACCCCAC
Organism: Pangasius djambal; assembly: GCA_022985145.1. NCBI lineage: Eukaryota > Metazoa > Chordata > Actinopteri > Siluriformes > Pangasiidae > Pangasius > Pangasius djambal. The sequence goes on along the minus strand of CM040984.1, from coordinate 26,721,085 downwards.
TTCTCCATGTCGGATCCCTGAAACCTCCCTGGTGTGGAACCAATAAGGTAGATCCTACAAAATAAAAAATAATAATAAATGAATAAAAAAAGGAAAGAGTCGATGAGTACAGACGGCCGTGCTCAGGGTCTCGCGGCCCGGCTGAAGAACAGCATTCGGCCTCACCTGGTTTCTGACAGGTCGTGTTCTTTGATGCGCTCGATCCACTCGGCCAGCTCCGGGGCTCGGTACGCGTTCAGATACTCCAGCAGGTCTCGTTTGAAGTGTGTAGGAGACTCTCCGGCCGTCTCGGGGCTTCCCCGGGGTAACCGCGGGTACAGGGGACTCATCCACAGTCTGGGGGAGACGCAGAGAGGAGATTTCTCATCACGGAAATATCTGCAGTTATTGTGCCAGGCAGTGTCCTTTAAACAATCAACCAAACAAAGAAGGAAGGAAAGAGACAGAAGAAAAAAAGATGTAAGGAAGTAAGGGCAGAAAGAAGGAAAGAAAGAAAGAAAGGAAGGAAAGCAAATACAAAAAAGAAACTTAGAAAGAGAGAGACAGACAGAAAGAAGGAAACAATGAGGAGGAAGGAATGAACTAAAGACAGATGGTAGGAATGGTGAAAGGAAGGAGGGAAGGAAAGAAGGAAGGAATGATAGAAGGATGGAAATGGGAAAGAAATAAGTAAGGAAGGAAAGAAAAGAAAGACGGAAGGAAATAAACACCGACACTTTCTCTGAGGGTTGGGAAATAAAAAGCAATTAAAACACTGACAAGCGCTGACTTTTCCCGCTGAAGCATTTGAGAGGAGCATTTGAGAGGAGAACCCCGTGATGAAGGAAGATGTGTCCTGATTAAGAAATCACAGGAGGACAGAAGTTACAGCATGAGGCGAAGTGAGACGCCCCGTCTCACACACCGCTAATGACTAACAGGAAGTGTGCAGACTATCCACTGGAAAATGATTTTACACATGAATGAGGAGCATGGATGTGAGGGTGGAGTAACCTCTTAATTAGCGCTAGGGCTTCAGAATTCATTGTATTTTAATCAAGACTGTGATTTAATGCTTCATTATTTAATTAAACAGCCAAGTGAAATATTAGAAAGCTTTATTAACTATTTATTAAAATAAAATTACCTGTGTTTCAACAAAACGTTCCTAAATTGGCTAAACATGGAAATCACAATTTGTTTATGGCAGCTAATTAGTAAATAAGCCGTCGTCATGCAGCACTAATAGTGAAGTAGGAGTGCGTCATTTTGTTGTAAATTTATCGCATTTCAGGATGACGTACAGAAAACTGGCTTTTATTTCTGTGACTTTGCTTTTTTTAATCTCGTTCTGAGATAAAGGCTGTAAACCGAGATGACAGCTGGTGAAATAATGATGATGCAAAAGCAGGAAAGTTTCAAAGCAAGATTCAGATAAACCTCAACTACAAAACCCGCTGAGCGAAAAAGGAAAGGAGAAAGGGAGAAAGAACAAAAGACAAAAAAAGAAAGAAAGAAAAAGGAAGACAGAAGGAAGGAAGGAACAAAAGCACGGTGCTGAATGGTGACAGTGTTGAGCGGTGGCGGTGCTGAATGGTGACGGTGTTGAGCGGTGTGGCGGTGCTGAATGGTGGCGGTGCTGAATGGTGGCGGTGCTGAATGGTGGCGGTGCTGAGTGGTGGCGGTGCTGAATGGTGACGGTGCTGAGCGGTGGCGGTGCTGAATGGTGACGGTGCTGAGCGGTGTGACGGTGTTGAGCGGTGTGACGGTGTTGAGCGGTGTGACGGTGCTGAATGGTGGCGGTGCTGAATGGTGGCGGTGCTGAATGGTGGCGGTG